>JAWWEN010000001.1:8360276-8420719 GCA_035582955.1 Sycophila texana | reverse complement strand
ATTTATTTGTTATTATTTAATTTATTTTTTTATCTGCTTTTCCTTAAGGTGTCCGTCTTGCCCGTCCTTCCCCTACTTCACACTGAAACGTACATTTTTCACTTTCCTTTCCACGGGTAAGCGTACTAGACTTCTAAGCTTTTGATTTCTATATTTTATTTTATTAAAGTGGAAGATGCTTTTAAAAATCAAACAATTGCGCCGTGCAATTAAAAGGTAATACAAATACTTGTTTTGCATGACGTGAAATTGACAAACTATTAATTCAATGGTTAGAAGCTATTATTAGAACAGATATGTAATATTTTTATGGCATTCACCAAGGTATAATAATTGGTCCGGTCCACGATAAGTAGAGGTCCATATTTTAATGAAGAATTTTAAAACGAATGCATTTAACGCATTCATTAAGGAGACCTTGCTCCTAATCTCATCTACACTTACATAAATCGCTTTTATAAAACAGATAAAGGTTGCTCTTACCACCTCTAAGCCTCCCCTTCGGTAAACTTTCGGTATGAAAATGACCGGTAAATGTTCAGCATGCTTAAAGAAAAAAATCCGCGATAATCCATCAAAGCTCCCCCATTCAGCGGTAGGTTTTCGCGCGACGAGGGATGGGCTCATAATTGCTCTCCGTGGCGAGGCCCGAGATTTATAATAGCGCGAAATTGCACACGAAAAGTCGGCTTTTTTACTTTACTCGATCGGAGAGCGCTTTTCATAAGCGAATTAAGCTAACAGGATTTCGGAATTTATTCGAGGCCCGGCCCGTAGTAAATTTTCTTATGGTCGTTCGTTGTTATTTCTTTATTTTCGTGGTTATAGACGTCGATCGACCACGATTTACGAGGATGGCGCGTTGATTCGATTATTATGCGGCGTTGGCGTTTGAACATTTTAGTTTCAAGGATTATTTATTGGTACCTTGCGTCACGTAGTACACCAAATTACAGTGCAATTTAAAAATTAAAGTATCGACGAATATTTTTATCGCTCGGCTAATACCGAGACATTTTTTACGCTGAGTAACTGTTAATATCAATTTACGGAGTCATAGTTATTCAAAATGCTCAATAATCAACTAGAACGTACCCTCAATTGAAGTAATTATGAATTCTCCAGATACACAATATTCCGCACATACCATTTAACAATTTTATTATTTCGAAAAATAATTCGTCGAGGTGATACTAGAACAATTTGTTGAGTTATTTACTGAATTTTATTAATTCAGAGAAAACATCCTTCCCCCAAAAGGAAAAGCTGAAATGTCTACATCAAAATAAACTAACGAATGATCAATGAAATCAAGATCCTTCTAAAAATAACCACGAGCGTGGAAATTCGCGAAGCAATCGGAAAAGTGCAAATCCGTGCAAAAAGTTTCTTGGGAAACAATCGAGCAGAAGCGGCACAGTATAGTGCCTCGTGCGCTAATCTCGCGTCGAACGGAAATCCGAGCGGCGCCGTCCGAAAGACGGAAATTTCGTGACCAGCCGCTTTCATTAGCGGGGCTCGCAGCCTAGAGAGACTGCATCGCAGGGTTAAAGACCTCGTCTTTCCCCATCCACGTGTGTAAGTATGTATGTGCGCGTGTGTCTACATGTGCACGTTAGCGCCGATGTCGCGGGGAGCGATCGCGCGGAACGTGCCCGTGACTCGCGCGATTTTCCGCCGGAAGCCGAGACTCGCGGATACAACTGGAGTTCGCCAATTTCGTTGGTTCAGCTAAAAATGTAAAGCTTCAATGCTAATTTTAGCAAGTACAACCTAAATAGGTTTAAAAGTGCTTATAAGATCGTTTTAATTATTCGCGATAATTTCGTTAAAATCTCGAACAGATTGATTTTATTTTAAACGATAATTTTATTCGTGTTTGACGGTTTTTTTAATTATTATTTTTTTTAATTATGAACGAGTGAATTGTAAGTATTATATATATTACAATCTACGGTCGTAGTACACATGCTGGTTTATGGTTTTGATAAATCTTTAAGAAACGCTACCTTATCTCATCAGCAAATGGTTTTAGTGTGCTTGTAAAACGGGATCCATTGTTTTGCGGATAGTTGCTGTTTACCAACCGCTACCCATTAATTTACTGGGTCGAGTATGAACTTTGGCTTATTCACAATACTGGGACGATCTTATACCGATTATCTAACGACGTCGTCGTTCGCCTGGAACTGCTATGTTTTTAGAGCTCAGCGAGGCTTAAGAAAATCAGGCTTTTACGAGTCCTATTTAGGAGTCCTCACGGGATCTTACATCAGGAAGTTTTTAAAATTAAAATAATAATTCTACTAGTTGTTTTCTTTTTCATAAAAAATAATCTAAAATGTAACCATTTTTGAAATAATTTTCTCTAAAAATTCAATCGCAGCTTCTCTTCCATCTCGCGCGAGGTAAAAGGTATTAAAAGAATACAATAAAGATAAAAAAAGGGGAAAATCTTAATTTTCCAAAGAAGCACGCAGAGGGAGATAGATCTACGTCCGAGTCAGAGTCGTGCGAGAGGCTCCCGGTGAGCGACGCATAATCGCGGCTGGTAGAGAAAAGGAACAGCTTCTTGGGCGCGAGGTGGAAAAGAGGCATTCCGTAACAGGATCGCGTCGAATCGAATTCGAGGCGCCTTTTCCGTCTTGCGAGCCGCTCGGGCGCTCGAGTGTACGCCGCTTCGCTGCGCCGCGAGAAAACCGCCTTCCGCGCCGCTTCGCTCGTGCTTAAACCCACCACCTTTTGCGTGTGGGAATCGCTCGCACTGCATAATTCCTTTTAAATTTTTTACTCTTTTTTTCCAATCCATTCCCTTCCTCCTTTCTTTCTTTCTTTCTACCTCGCCGTCCAGAAACCTTGATTTTACCTTCTCTTGTTGCAAACGAGAGAGATCATATTTAAATGACGGCTGTACACCGTTAGAGAGTTGTTGCCCCTTTTTTATACAGTTTATTTAAATTTCGAGGCGCACTCGGGTTGTGCAATAGCTGTACAATTTTCGTGGTGTGCGCTTCTCTATTAGTTCCATGATAAAATCGTTTCGGAAATTTTCGCCTCGAAACTCGCGCGCGATTTCAAAATTGACGCGATCCAATTACGCAGCCGTCGGTCCAACAGTGCGATGGTGTACGCATAGGTGGCAAAAACCAATAGAAAACCATTGGCTTCGCAGCCGCGGCCACAAAGAAAACTCGTTCCACCCGGTGTATATCGAATTCCCCGCGCGCATTGAATTATTAATAAAAAAAAAAAAGAAGAAGAAGAAGAAGTAGGAAGACAAACTCGGGTAAATAACGTAACGTTTCTCGTTGCTGGCGCGGAGATGTGTTGTATATACATATATATAGATATATATATAGATATATATATATAGATATACACAGCTGTGGTGGGGGAGCCAGTGGCGAGTAGCGTCGAAGAAGGTTCATCGTCTCGAAGGCGAAGGCAGGTAGAAAGGAGAGCGACCTCCCGCTCCTTCTCTTTCTCTCCCCCCCTTCTCTTCACCTGGTGCTCTCGCTCGCGCCCGCGCCTGGCCCTGACATTTTACGGCCGATTTTTGCGCGATATAACCCGGCGCACAGAGAGGTAAGAGGTGGCCCCCGCTTCGGGTTAAAACGCGCCGGGGCACGTTTAACCTAGTAAAGCGCGAGTGGCGATAATGAATTTTATTGGGTCTCTCGCTGTATATAGGCGGAATAAAACGTGCGCGGAATTATCGGGCATCGTTTATCGAACCGTTGCTCTTTGTTCGTCGTAGTAATTTATCGGTGTTTAGAATAACGATGTAAACATATCGACGATTATTTAGGTATGAGCACCTTTTTTTTAGTTTAGGAGCGAGGAGAACTTCGTTTGTACCTTTTTTTGGAGAGTTTTATCCGTCGACTTTTTTAGTTTATCTTTTTCGTTCGATTATTTGATTGCACTCCGAGGAGGTAGGTAGGCTTCTAAACTGATCAGTGGTAATGATAAACTTCAGTGAACCTTCATTACGATCACGACGAGTAATTTATTCTTGAGGCACTTAGTTGAAAACGAACTTTAAAGTTCCATGGGAGATAAACAGTAAATTAGAAATTTTTTTAGACCCCTATATCCTCGAGCAGAATTCTACGCGCTAAAAGGTCGTATAATTCTTTCGTAATTGTGACATAGACCGTGCAACATTTTATCTCGGTACAATGGCATTATGAAAATGTAGCCATACATTTTTCAAGCGACTGCAGCAAGGTGAGCCTTCCATTCATATTAAAAGGTTATACGTTAAAAAAAAAAAAGTTACTTACGAAAGCATCTACCTATATAAGCAGAAACCTATAATTTCTCAATATAATAATCGTTTTATTTTTTTTTTAAACAAGGCACGGCCGTCAAAATGAAATGGTCGTGTAAAAACTTCTTGAGAAGTTACAAGAGACGCCGGAAAAGTCGATAAGAATCCGCCGCAAATAAATCAACAGGTGAACGCGCGCCGAACTATTCAATTTCGCGGGCATGTACGTCTTTGAAACTTTCCGCCAGGAGCCCCGCGCACACAGCGTGCTTCACAAAAACACGTTTATACCATTATACGCCCGGAGCGGGGCGCACTGAAAAAGTCACGTAACTCACGGCATCCGCGGCGTTTCTCATGACACGTGTCTCGCCCACGCTAATCCGACGTATCGACGTGTGCGCGCGGGGCCGCTGGCCCGGGGCTATATACATCGCCGTTTCGTATCGGCATCTCGGACTCTTCGTTCTCGTGCTCTCTTCGTCCCTCACTGCCGGTAATTACTTCCATCGCAACGCACAACGGACCGTTTCTTTCTTTTTTTTCTTATTTTTTTTTTCAACCTCGGGGGCTTTGTGCCGCTGACGATCGGTATGTAGGCGTAAAGGTACGGTCGTTGTCGTTGACGATTGTAATCGAATTTCACCTCTACGGTGGATGCTGGTACCGACGCCGCGTACGTGGAGGTGCTCGATTATCCTGAGAGGTCAGATTTAGCGTTTCGTCACCGTTTGATAAATGATACACAGACGTTTTTACTTACGAAGTTGGAACTAAGATACTACGTCGTTAAAAATTAATCGGTTAAAAATTAGGCACCGTTAAATTCGTGCAAGTGAGGAAATTTTTTAGTCAATATGGAACCGATTTCGTATAAAATCTTGCGTGTTTACGCCATTTTATTATGTAGAATGATTTACTCATTAAATTTCATATGTAAACTTTGTCTTCGCTGGAAATCGTATAATAATAATTTTTTACTACAGATTAAATAATTTCTCGAGAAGTAACTATATTCAAGAGTTGATTTAACCAAATCGTAGTTGAAATAAAAAAAAAGTCGAATATTAGCAGGGAAGATAAATGACTGAAAAAAAATTAAAGTCCTCTATACGCATTAGCAGCGATAAATAATAATAAATAATCATCCTATCTAATATTAATTTTTTGCTAAATTTTTCAATTTAAAAAAAAGCGCTCCCACCGTATCCTTCATTAAAGTACTGAATTTTCCCCCCAAGAACTTTCTGTTTTATACACGTGTTTAAAAACCCTGACCTCACGTACGCGAAGCTCGTACCCCTTGAACATATACGACGATCCCGAATGCAATCTCTTAAAGCAGTGGAACATTGATAAACTCGCGGTGAAAGAGGATCCATATTTCCTGGAAGCTGCGGCGGTGGTATATCGCCAAGGAAAGCGTACACGTTTTATAAAAAAAAGTCACGAGGAAAGCGCGACGGCGTATATAGTAATAAAAAAAAAAAGAAGAAGCGGAGCCGGGAAAACGGGTCAGAGCGTGGCGATAGTCTCTACCTCGCGGCTTCGAGCCATTAGCGCGCGGCCGTGTGGGAATAGAGACCCGGGGAAAAACGAGTCGGGGGGCATACGTGCGGGATCTTACGTCATAAATCGCGCAAGAGTTGCGCTCGAATTTTAAGGATGTAGGCTCTCGCTCGGGGTCAGGTGCGCGCCGTAAAGTCGGTCGGTTTATTTACGACGAGTGGAGAGCAGCGGCGAACGCGCGTCTATGGCGCGCGCACGCGCGAGCTTTTCCGTTTAATTGAAGAGTCGCTTAGCGCCGGAAGTGCAACCTAAAAAAGTTTCTCCCCGGTAATTTTAGTCGGCGCGAGGCGCAGGAGCCACGCGCCTTTTTTTTCTCTCTTATTTTACAGGCGAATTTAGCGCTGGAGTATCTCGCCGATCGCTGACGCACATGGGCTATTGGAATTTTCTACTTATTTATGGCCTTTGATATCGAATTTATTTGAGCTTGATACACTCTTTTTCATCGTGGGTAATAACATTTTTATTTTTTTTTTCATTGCAATTTTGTATCATACGAGGAGGACTATCTCTTTTTTTAATTTAAGTGTAATAAAAAGTCGTAGGTATATGTACATTTAAACGTGAACATGAATACGAGTAAAGTAAATTTAAAAATTATGCCGTAAGAAGAAAAAAAGTTATTTGAAGATTTTGTAAAAACACTTTTTAGGAAAATTAAAAGACATTTGATTTCTAAACAATTCGACCCAATAAAAAGGGAAGCGCTTTATGCGTTTGAAACTGAAGCGTCGAGATTGTCGAGGAAAAATTCGCTCGATCGCGTAGTACGAAAAAGCAGTCCGACAAACAACCGCTCCTTCGAAAATAAAGGAAGCAAACAGAGCGGCGACAAAGAAACGAGGCGAGCCGCCGATTATGTAAGCGTTTTACGCTCCCAAATTACGTGCAAATCGATCTCTAACGATCCTATATTTCAGTAGGCACTATTTCGTCGTAAAATGTACGAAGGTTAATCGATTTAATATGCTGCTTTGCTATTTCGTATTTTCAAATGATGCACGTCTTACGTCTTACGTGTGTAATCAGTCTCACTACACTGTTCTATATACTTATTCTTTTTTTAATTTCCATCGGTTTAAATTAACTTGCAAAAAATGCAATGAACATTTTAAAACTAATGCACTAATGGTAAACAATACTTTAAACATTAAAAAACAATAAATTGCACCATATTTTTTTTAAGTTGGAAAAACTTGAAAAACTGAATTAAAATTTCAACAAAACTAAAAATAGCTAACGAGAGAAATTACGTTGATGCGGGTCCTGCATGAACTTAAAAAAAAAAAGAGGGAAAGAAAGAAAGAGAGGAGGCGGCGCGTCATCGGCAAGCTCGTAACGAGCCGAAATACCACAAAGAGAAGAAAACCGCCCGCACGCGCGCGCGCACCGACACGCCTGCGTCGTGTGCACACACGTGAAATAAAGGCGTTGCGTCGCGCCGATTACATTGCGCAATTCGCATTGTACCGAGGCCCGTCGCCGCGGGGCGCATCCGGCCCTCCCTCCGACCTTTTCAGCGCACTTCGCCGGAATACGGGTCACGCGCGATTTTCGCAGCTTCTAGTCGTTCGAAATAGCTCCAAACGGACTTTCTCGCGGTCAGAGAAAACCTACGCTTTTTTTCAGTGCTACTGTAGGAAAATAAATCTCTTCGAACGCTTTCAATCAATTTCAGAAAAATAATTAAAATGTCAACGAGTGCTTTGTAATTGGTGAAGGTACGCAAATCTAATTTTTGTTTCCTCTTTAAAAAATATTCACGCATACAATGGCAGATTGATATTTATATAAATCGATTTGAACGGTACTTTTTATATATATAAACTGAACAATATAATTATTATATCCGGATATATACAGGAAGTGTAAAATTCGATTAATTATTCTCAATGCAATAAATAATAAATTCATAGAAGGGCGTTTTGAATTTTTTCGCGTCTACATTCGACTTTCCCATTAAAAGATCAAACGACAGAAATAAAGAGAGCATTATTGGTCGGTAATTGGAAATTTAATTTCATGAATAGAATATCAATCTGTCGATGCATTTTTAATCGACGGAGCAATCTTTTTTAACCGCAGGTTGGAGACCACGATGGGGAATTTCAAATTTCTCGATACTTTCACTGTTTCCTGCGCGCAGTTCGCGCGTAGTTCCTTTTGTAAAACGATCACTCGGTATTATTTCTGCCCACGCGAAATTCCAACGATTTTCTCCGAACGTTTTTTGTTCTTCCCCTTTTTTCGCGGTTACCCTCGTTACTGTCGCGACCCGAAAATCCGAGTGACCCACACTCGCGCCACGTGCCCGTGGAAAACAGGCACGTCATTAAATCCAAGTACGCACTTTCGTGCCGCGGGGAAAATTACACACGCAAACGCCGAGACGATAAAGAAGGTCGGGGGGAAAAAATGAAGGCGCAACTAAAAAGGCTGCGGTGGCGTCCGAATGATACGAGCGGGTAATAGTCGCCGAAGTAAGCGATAAAAAGGGTATTAGCGAGCGGGGCCTTGGTAATTTTGAAAGTTTACAGTGTGGCAAGCATTTTTCATCAGAAAATTGCCCGCCTGAATTATTAAGCAATCGTTCATGAACGCGTGAGCAGTATTTTTTTTTTTTTTTTTTTTGTAGCACTTTTTCCGCAGTTTCAATGTGAGAATCGTTGCGCAAATGAAGAACTCGCGAAACAATGTGTTAAGTACGGTCGTTCAGTGACGTAATGATTTTCGCATATTTTTTTTTTTATTTAACAATCGGCTACGGTTTCAATTATTCGGTTGATTTGATTGAAGAATCTAAAGAGCCGTTAGAAGCGGGATAATAAATGCGTTTAAAAAGTGACATTATTTTTTATTTTAATACTTCGTTATCACCGCTTCATAAGCAGGACATTTTTCCATCTCGCATATTCGTATATCGATGATTATTTTATGCATAATACATTTATTTTATAATTTTCGGCTCAATTATAAAGCAATAACATTTATTTTCAAATTGAATATTCGCAAATTTTACATATTAAAATGAACAATATTTAGAGAGAAATTATACGGGATTACTATCCTACATTATGTGTTGCGCCAGAGGCGCATTTGAACTTTTTAATCCTGATTTTAAAAGTGGGAGCAACGCAATGCGCATTACGCGGGTTTTAAGCACGCTCCTTTGGAGGCGATTTTCCGCGCATCATCCAGCGGGTACGCACGCATTTCCCGGCGAGCTCTACACGGATTTCGCAATTGGTGAAGCCGTGACGTGCGATTAATGGCGCAAGAATTTTCACGAGCACGACGCGCGAAAATCAATCGGACGCTTTTGTGAAAGAATGCGAAATGCGACGCGATTATATAAATGCTAAAACGGCGTTTTTTCGAGCCTTTTCAAATGCGAAAACGACGCACCCCCCTATTCAACCGATTTTTTTTGCAACTGAATTGCAACTCTTTGTTGCGCGGCTTCAATGGCACAATGAGCGCGACTAAAAAGAAATCGACAGTGAAAAGGGAATTCGTTTTTCTTCATTAGAAATAATCGATGGTGACTAAATGAAAAATAACTTTCGGTATAAGAATTCAATTGTTTGCATTAAGAATGTTTTAGTGCATCGACTCGAGCCTTATTTACTGGCGTCATTATAGGAAAATTATAAATTTTTACACGAATTAATTTGTTTTAAAAAGAAAAAGTACCAAAGTTGCAGTTAAACTGCAACTTTAAATTGGTCTCTTTTGGAGGAGTATAATGACCGAAGTTATTTACCATAAAATTCGAGCAGATTCGTGCTGAAAGAGTTAATATTTTTCCGAACTGAGCGGTTCGCAAATTGGATCTCGTTTGAGAGCAAAAAAAATTACTTAGTTGACGAATTTCATGCTTCGGAAATCTGATAGCGTCTATACCGCCACTTCCCCCCGATGTGCAGTTAGGCGACACGCTTATGAAAAGTTCCATATTAGGTTGGCTTGCTCTATTATCTTGTAAAGCATACGGGTTTCATTATCGAAACGATGATAATATGCCCATAAAAAAAATTAAAGTTCAAATTGTTGCCCTAGAAAGAGGTCAACTGTACGTATTAACTGTAACTCATAAAATTTTCGAAAATAAATAAATAAATAAAAATTTATCGAAATAACTGTATGTACACATTTTTAAGTTTTGTACACACACTATCATTTAAAATACAATTTATCAAAATACGAAACTTGCAATTTTTTACTTTTTCGAACTATAGTCTTTTGTTTCATGTTTTGCGCCGAATTTTTTCTCCTAAATTATGACATCTCAATGTTCTAACATCAGCAGCTAAAAATTTATAATAAAAAAGAACCGCCTTATAACGATCGTCTTTGTCCCCATTGACCAAACTGGAAGTGATTACCGCAAGTGTACAAGCAAGTTCGAGTTTGGTCAAAGAAAAAGATTCTATGTACTCATAAACCTAAACTGAAGAACTAAAATTCGTAATAACCGGCTGTGTAAAAAGAGGCTCAAATGTTTTTGGAGAAAAACGTGATAGATAGCGACCCTGTTTTTTTTTTCTGAACGGGAATGTGATACGCCGCGCGCAAATATATAGCCGGAAGATTAACGTACACAATTTATACGCTGTATGGAGAGATGAATAAAAAAAATGTCTGAATGGACGCTCCTATATCCTTGATCTATTCGGTTGCGGACTAAAGCTTCATTCCTCCCGAATAATATCCACTGTACCGCGAAAAATTGTAAACCGAATGGCGCACTTTCATCGGCATAAATTAATTGCGAAATAGTAAAATTTAAATACTCCTTCGCCTGAAATTCATCCTTACGTAAAAAAAGATATGCAAAGGACGAGGGAGTTACTTAACACCGAGTCCGCGGAGCAGAAAGTCCGAATCATTCTCATTTTCGTTTTCGATCGGCCGGGCCGCGGTGGATTACGTAAAAAGTCCATCTCTCCTCTCCGGCGGACACATCCTGCTTTCGCCTTCCCTTTTTAAAACATGACCGGGCCGTTCAAGATCATCGCGCGGCCCGATCGAGTCGCATTAAAGTCCGACTTCCACTCCGACTCTCCCCGGTTCGCCGGTCTCCTTGTTGGCCTCTTCTTTTTTTTATCTTTCTTTCTCTCCTTCTCTCCCTCTCTCCACCTCGGCTCCCCTTTCATTACCACTCCCGGCTTCAGTTTTCGATTTTTCATCGCGGTTTCGCCGCTTTTTGTTGCTCTGTTTACGGAGAGTATCCGGAGAACCTCCGGGGGAAAGTTTTTTCGATTTGTTTACTCGGAAATATATTTTGATAGCGAGGCTCGGGTATAATTGAGCGGCTGATTTATCTCCCGGGGGAGAAGGAGGGCATTGTTTCTTTCGGGGAAATTAGCGTTCGCTTTTGCGGATGATGTATCTGCCGGCGAGCTAAAAATAGACCAATCGAAGTTTCCGATCGTGGGATGAAGCTTCCTGGGTCCACTGGCGTGGTATCCTTTTTGGTTTGTTAATATTCAAACTGGGAAAATCAATTTGAAGTAATTAGCGCCTTGGGAAATTTTAATTTGAGCCTCTACCCTTTTCAGATGGATAATTGCATAGGAAGTTTGTTGCAAAATGTAAGAGTAACAATTTAATGGTGTGTTTTTAGGACAACTCCGAGGCGTCGATGCATCAAGGGGACTTTTTTCAAATGGAAATACTGCTGGAATTGAAAAAAATATTTCTAATAACCATAAATTTTCGCTTTCTCTTTCGGTATATGAAAATACGAGTTGAAGCAGTTGAATGACAGCTTTATAATTATCGATTCAATAATCAGTGGCTGTATTTTTAAGAGGATGCGTCAAACTTGTAACACTATAGCATTTCGAAGTTATTATTAATGTGCATTTCGTACCGTGACCACCGCTGATTGTCAGATTGCAATTTCCGTAGGGGAATCACTTCGCAGTCAATAAATAAATGGCTGGAAGAGGGTAACTTTTTTTATTGCAGTTTGCGAAATTAGGAAATTTGACAATTTCTTAATAATCGATGCAAATTAGTTTCAGCAATTTGATGAAGCTGCTGTTAATTTAAATTTCTAAGTAATTGACAATCAATTGATCGAACATTTTACCCACATCGTCATTTTGTCAGTTAAAATTATAATAACTATTAATTTTTCATTTTATACTTAATAGAAATGTCGTGAAAGAACGTACATAATATGCCGTCGTTCATTTGTGTCGCACAATATTAAATATAATTTGTTATTAGAGCGTAGAAATTAAAAATAAAATTATGAAAAAAAGATACATGCTGAAGAAAAATTGACCTCGAAACTATTAAATCTCATTTTAGCCACACCAAAAATAAGTACAATCCAGATCGGGAAGATTTCGTTGAGGCCCTCCTTCCGGTGGCGCGGGCCCTTTAAAAGCCTCTTATTTTCTGACGTTTCATGCATTCCAGGCGCGCACCGCTCATTCATCGGGAATCCCGACTTGTCGACCTTCCTTCCCTCGTCTCTTCCGAAAAAAGAGTCGCGAGAATGAACGATTCTCTTCCTCCGCGTACAACGAGTCTCTTTGAGTACTTTACTTTTAAAAATAATTAAGATTTCACCCCGAACTTTTAAAAAGAATTAAGAATTCACGCCGTTTAAAATTATTACAATAAAATACACTTTTTACGTTCGACTGTTAGAATAGAGTGCACGACTGTGAATTCAATTATTTATTTATTCAAATAGGGCTTATTAATTATTTACTCACTTCAAAGTTTCATTGATCAAAAATTATTCAAGGGAAGTTTAAAAATGTATGCATGCGTAGTAGTCAACTAGACCTTGTTAGCATTCATCTTGTACGTACGAGTTTCGGGAAAGTCAAGATTGAACGTTATCAATTTTTAATAAGTAAGAGTAAAAGTAGCTAAACTTGTTCGTTTACTCGAACTAAAAGTTGGAGGATCTTAATAAACGACAGTCTGCGCCACTTTAATTTGTGAAAACATTTGAAAGTTTCGAGAATCACAAAAAGGTTAATAATAAATAGTAAAAATTTAATAGAAACGAGTTGATCTGGTAATATGATTTCTATTATTAAAAATTTAAAAAGAAATATGATTATTTACATTTAATATTTGTAAAACTTTCAAATAATTCTATTTTTATTATTTAGCCTAATTATTAGCTTTACTTTATTTTGCATGGCTTTTTTTTTCATTACTTTATTGAATCAATAAAACATCTGTAAATGTAAACGTAAACACTACTAATTGACGATTTAACTAATTTTGAGATCATCATTTACAAGATTTTTTCAACTAACATTTAATATTATCGACAAGAAACATCGATTGCTTTAAAAAACAAAACAAAGTGATCGTTAAAAAGGCAGAACAAAACCAATCTAAAAAAGGATCGGTTCAACGGCATCGCAACAATGCAACAACAAGCAACTCTTAAAAAATAAAGGAGGAAACCCTGAAATAACGAAAGAAAAAAAAAGAAGGCACGGAACTACAGCCGATCGGCTCCGATTCCGTACGCGAGTCCAGAGACAAATCCATCATATCGGCGGGTCATCGACCCCGCCGCGGTTCAGGCATCCTTGCGGGCGCATCGAGGCGCACATGCAGCGGTGCGCGCGCGACGATCGCCGGCCTTGGGGCCGCCGGCTCTCGCACGCGCAAAAAAGGCAGAGAGGAGAATAATAAAAAAAAATGGAAGGCGGTGCACGGAGCCCGCGGACACCTTACCTTGAAGGCCTCGCGGATCCGCGTTCACCGGAACACTCCCAACTGCTCCCGCTCTCTCTCTCTCTCTCTCCTTCGGGTTGCTCCGCTCGGCTGCCCTCGTCGCGCGTGTCCTTGTCCTTCCTCGTGCTCCCACTCCTGGTCGCTTCCTCCCCGGGGGTTTGTTTGTTTTTCCCCCGGCGGGCGATTTCTAGGTTAGACGTGCACACCACACACTTACGCCCGCGGCCCTTTGTTTACTACGTTACCGCGTCGCGGACATCGTTATCCTCGCGAGCTATCAGCGGCTGCCGCGGAGGAACCCACCGAGCCTTTCTTTCAAGTATCTCCAGATCGGGAATGTTTCTTTTTTTTTTCTTTTTTTTTAATCTCGTCGGTCGGGGAAAGAAGGTGTACAGGGTACTCGCGACGCAGAGGACACTGCCGTGGAGCGACGCGGACGACGGGCACAAGCCGACTGACGGCGCGGCGAGCCGCTAGCAGTGGCTCGGTCGCGCGCGATATGTGCGCTCGTCTCCTGGAAACCGGTTGGCGAGGCGCGACGCCAGCGACGCCGTGGTAGGTACCGGAACCTACGCGGTGGTGGCGCAGGGATCTTTACCGTCGGGATATCGGATGGGAGCGTGGCTGGCTTGGGTGGAGGTTAACCTCGTTCTTTTCTCTCTTCAACATGGCTGACCAGGTATGTTTTCTTTCAAGCTCTGCAAGAATATTGTTGAATTGTTAAATTTTACATTAGTCTGTTTGGGATTGCGAGTGATTTAAGGATTATAGTTACCGTTTAGATTATTTGTACGTAATTTTTGGAGCATGGGATTCAGTCTTCTTGATGTACTTTGTCTTGGATTTTTAACACGTGGTCCGACGTGATGCCCGTGATTTATTCTGCAAATTACAATTAAATTTTAATGATAATGATGATGTACGGTTAGTTCGAGAAATATTTGTGTGTTCTAAGTCTTTTATTTTATCAGTATTTGTCGTTTATTTGAGAATTTAGAAATGTATGTGTAACATAACCTAAAAATTTTCCAAAATTTTCTAATTGAGAATGTGTTACTTTACATTACTTAAAATAAATTAATCTTTTTGGTTTTTAGAATGTTAAGTCGTTTCAAAAGCAGCCAACTGTCTTCCTTAACAGGAAGAAGGGTTTAACTAAAGGTCGCAAGTCCCTACGATACAGCCGTAATGTAGGACTTGGATTTAAGACTCCCCGTGAAGTGAGTAACACGTTTACTTTTTATTTGTATAAGTAAATTTTTATATAATTGTGCTTAATAATTATTTCAGGCTCTTGAAGGTACTTACATTGACAAAAAATGCCCATTCACAGGAAATGTCTCAATTCGGGGTCGTATCTTAACTGGAGTGGTGCAGAAACTGAAAATGCAAAGGACCATTGTTATAAGGAGGGATTATCTACACTACATCAGAAAGTATAACCGTTTTGAAAAGAGGCATCGTAACATGAGTGTCCACCTCAGTCCCTGCTTTAGGTAATTTTAATTTATTTTACAAATTTTAAAGACGACAGTTTGATACGCAGACAGCTATATAATAGTAATGCCACTTAACTCTAATGCTTAAATGTAAACATTACAGCAAGAGTCAAAGGATGCAGCACTATTAAAAGACCACAATTACATTAAAATTTAAAAAGTCAATATTGCTATTTTATAAAAATAAAATAAATTATTAAATGATGAAACTAACGACGGTCTTCTGAACACAAATTGAAGATATTTATCGTTTTCTGATCTTAATTTAATTAAAAAGTAATTAAGCATTGACACAAGAATTTTTCATTTTTTAAAACTTTTATGAATTACCTTCTAGGGATGTTGAAATTGGAGATGTGGTTACGATTGGTGAGTGCCGACCTCTTAGCAAAACTGTACGATTCAATGTACTGAAAGTTTCTAAAGGAACTGGAACCAAGAAGAGCTTCAAGAAATTCTAAAAATTTCTTATTTTATAAGTAATTATAAAATAAGTATGTAATTACATCTGCAAAATTTGAAATACATAAGATTTATAACAACAAAGCAATTTTGATTATGAACCCACCATTAACAGAAATATATTTTAATGGTTAGCTAAAAAGAGAGAACAGTCTTAAAATACGAATTAATTTCTTCAATATTTAAATTAATTTGAAAAATATTATATTTTTTAAATAATCTTACAGAAAAAAATTCGTAATTTAAGAAATGTGTAAAAATTTATATCATATACTAAAGATTCCAATACAATAAAATTACAATAAGTGATACTTCGATTAAAGCACATGCAACAAGTGTTATTAAAATAAAGTAGACTGTTCGATCTGCATATCCTGCATGAATAAAATACTCAAGTTGGCTTGTAGCCAAACTATTAAGTAACAGTTTTATAAAGTCAATTTACTAAGTATTTTTAAAATATGACTCATAAAAACAAAAGTCAAATTTGAAAAGATAACAAAAAAGGTTCAGATGCGGAAGGCTAACGAGAACACATCAGTAAATGTCGCATCCGACATATTTTGCATATTTCAAAAAAAAATGCTTCTAAATGTGTATTTTACTTAAAAACACGGGTTTATTGCAAACTCAAAATTTTCATTTATACTTTCATTGTACAAATAACCTTTTATCGTATTTGTAAAATATGTTTGTTAAATAGTAACTTTTTTCATCATAAATGACCAAAAGCAAATTATGAACTTTCATATTTTCCAAACAATGTACTGGTAAATTTACTTTGTTTACATGAAATAAAAAAAATTGGTTTAAAATTCTCAAACAAAACTTGAGTATTTTAAAACTAAAAATTAATTTATTTCCGCAAATTAAAAATGCACGAGAAAATAACATAAAGATTATAACGGGACGTCGTGTTTAAGAATAAAAGCGCATGCAACAAGTATGAATAATAAAGTAAAAAGAGCGATCTGTATATTCCGCACGGATAAAAATGCTCAGATGGCTTTCAGCCAAAGACGCAAGTACTATAAATCTTTTAATGCCAATTTGAATATTATAAATATATAGGATATCGTAAAAATTAAATTGGAATATAGAAAAAAAAACAATAAAAGAATAATAACTTGTAGGATAAAACAATTGCGCATACAATTGTTATTCCATTATTACAAAATAAGAAAACATAATTAATTAAAAAAAAACTTTAAATGTTAATAAGAAATAAGTTATCGATACAGTCGATTATTGAAATTGTTTTTTTATTTACATCTTACTTATCATGTATAAATAATCAAAATACTGATTAAATGTTTATTTTGATTTTATTGTTTTTTTATTATAAGAAACTTATTTATATATAAGAATTCGTCTATTACTAGAAATATTTGTTTGTTTCTTCCTTATCCTTCTTTTCATAAAAATTTAACCTAACGAAAGGAGTTTGTTTACATATATGCAGTAAAACTTCATTCCCAGCGCGTCTCATTACACAGGAAAAACAGCGCAGGGAATCAAGCGATACAGTTAACGATAATTCATGTAGAGCACAGTTTTTCCGTTCCTTCAAATTAAAGAAGACCTGGTTTTTTACGTCGCTCGTAAAGCGGCTTCCTGCGACCAGGAAAAAGCCAACGCCCCCCTCCTCCAGTTCGAGCCGTCGATATAAATTACAAAATAATTGGCTCCGTAGAGGCGTCCTTCGCGTCTCGACAAACAGTAACGTCGAACCAAAATCTAACTTAACGCTTAAGGCTGGATGACTTCGTTGAGTGCTAAATGCCATTCCAGAAGGTCCATGGATCTATTGTACAAAATCTGACTCCGTTTTTTTTTTCGTAGGCATCGGTTTTGTTTATTTTCTTCAATTATTTTTTCGTCTCTTCGCTATTTTATCTAAACGATCGAAAGTATATATACGGTTCTGATGCGGGAGATTTAAAAAGAGAACGCGATAGACGAGAATTCGGTCGAACATGCGTTACAATTATCCGCCTTTCTTTTACGTGTGACCTATGTATCGCAGTCTTCGCCTTTTAATTGTCTATTTTTTTTTTTTTTTTTGCAATTTCATCCCTCGGAAATGTCGTTACATCGCGTATCTATATACAAAACAATTGCATTACAGATTATACAGGCTGTTTAAAAATTTTGATCACAGTTGTATTATTTATAGGAATAAAAAGATAGAGACTATACAAACGTGAAAATCTCTTTGGCAACGCATGCATCGCGTGAAGATTCGGCGCACATGTATGAAGCAGGATTATTTATATAAAAGCAAAAAAGGACGAGTGTGTGAAGGTGTTACAAAACCAAAATGTGGACAAGTGTCATATTTTTTTTTTTTTGCTATTTACTCGATTTTTATTCAAATTTCAATTATCATTATTAAATTAACGGATAAATAATAAATTAATTAAAGAATTCATAATAGTTACCAGTAATTATATATAAACATTATTGTCATAACTATTATCATAATATTACAATTATTGCTCATCGCAAAAGTGCAAATAAAGAGAAAAATATATATTCGCTAAACCAATAGTAAATCGTAATAATAATAATAAAAATAATAATAATAATAATAGCTGTAATAATAATAATAATAATAATGATAATAAGTAATAACTTAAATTAAGATCGTTCTCGTGAATAATGGAAAAAGAGACGATAACAAACAGGAAACAAATGTGTAAGCCCAGAGACCACGCGAGGTTTGCAAAAAAGTATCGCCTTTTTACCTTTCTCTCGAAAACATTTCGTATCTTTTTCTTTTGTTCAACAATCAAGCGATAACATAAGATAATTTTTTTGCAACTTCATTTCAACTCTTGTACAAAAAAGGTAGGGTGATCGCCGGAGAAAAGAAAGTACAAACGTGAAAAAGTAGATGCAAAGACGGAAAGTAAAAAATTCGTAATATATATCGCAATAAGTGTAAAAAATAACGCAGTAATAAGTATAACATTTACGATAACGATTCTGAAAAAATTGTCAAATTTTTTTTTCTTTTTTTTTTTAAATTATTGATAAGGTTTACGTGCACTTATTTAAACAAAATGAAGTAACATGAACAATCGCTATCTCTTTTTAATTTTGTATTTTAATGTTTAGAACAGTTCGCGAAGGGACGAAATTGCGCAAGACGAAGAACAGCGATAAAAGTTACAATTTTAAATAAGAAAATTAAGTAACCAATGGCTCAAGCGATTCCACGTGGTCAACTTTTTGTTTACCTTCCTTTCTCTTATTTCGTTTCGCATCATCGTACATTGTTAAAAAACACAATACAATATTCTTTGCAAATGTTTTTTTTTGTGCGTTTTATTAACCACTTGTACGTTACATTCGAGAACGCTCAGTTTTTTCTTTAATTCTGTTTTAACGTGAATTACTTTTTTTTGTAATGTTTTACAATATCGTAGAAAATTGTCTCCCATGAACCATTGGACCGCACTTATGTTTTTTGTATTCCTTTCAGCTTTGACTTACTAAGTTTCGCCGTGGTACGATTTCAATCTGAAGAAAAATCAAAGTAAAAGTTAAATGCTAATTTTTCTCGTCCCGCCGTGGAACTGAGTAAAAAGTAGCAAGACAGCGGTAGAAGAAAGAGGATAAAAAGGAAAGTGGGTGAAATGGAGAAAGAAAAACGATAAAAGCAATTTAAAGCACCTCGCTTAAGAAATTCGAAAGAAAATAAAAAGTAAGGTAAAAACATCGTTTTTCTCGCTCCTTGTATCGAAAGTGTTTGAAAACCTCCCTTCGACGTTCACCTCCTTCTTGGTAAGATGCGTGTAGTTGCGGAATTCTTAAAAGGCTGCGATCGCGTGTAATACATGTACCCTATTTACAAAAATATACACAGTGAGCAAACTTACATTATTACCGATTTACAATTTTCGCACCGACTCCCCGATTAAATTCATTCTAAATTCCCCCTTGCACGTTGGAGGAGTCGAGTGCGCGCGCGCAACGCATGTTCGTGGCTAAAAATTTGCATTCTCGCTCGCGTTTTTCTATTTTCGTTTCTCTTACTTCCGTACGAGGTCCCTGTGCGACCTTCCCAAAGCTCGGCTTACGCAGAAAAAAAACATTAATTACAAACTTTCCTCCGTCTGTTATTCTTTTTTTTTTTTTTTTGCTCGGGCTTTTTTGTTCTCTATGTCGCTTTCGACTTTGTAAAAATATAAGCTACAGTAATCGAGTTTTGGTATGGCGGTGGTGCAGAGACCTCGAGAAAGATTTTTTTCCTTTTCGTGGATTACTTGCGTCTCGAACCCTAATGTATATATAAGAAGACCTTTACAAAAAATCACGTTCGCATCCCGAAATTGTGTCATTATTTGCTATTTATCGTCGCACATTCTTTCTCTCTTGCTCTAATAAAACCACTACTTTCCCCATATATTTCTAGGTTATGCAAATAATATGTTTATTTTCTGCTCATTTTCTTACACTCTGTCGCTTTACGCTTCAAACGAGTTCAAGATATTTTTTTTTCGCTTGTTTCAATATTCTTTGTTCCGATTTTTTAATTGCTAGACTACGTACAATGTCTCTTGCGCACCTATCTACACGTGTGTGTGAGCTGTATTTGCGGCGTCGTCGGAGCCGATGGCGAAGTGGGAAAGCTTTCATTTTTAATTCATTTATTTTGCACAGAGTTTAACACGCGTTTTCCCCTCTAGCAACTGTCGGACTGACGACGGCTACGCAAAAATGTCAGAGAATTACGTACGCAATTTAATCTCTTCGTTTTGCTTTATTTTCTGTTCTTTTTGTTTCTCTTCAAATATATATAATAATAATTTTTGTATGTATATATATATTTTATTTATATATTTATATGTATATGTATATAGATTCATTTGTATACGTAATAAACTATATCGTTTGTGATTTTTCTTACATTTGGATCACTTAGTTTTTATATAACGTACATGCTTTTTTTTATTCAGGTAACCTCCACGATTCTTCCTGTGGCACTTTCTTAGACGATCTCGCTCGTACTCTTAACTCTTACTTTTTTTCCATTATTTTTTTTTTTTTAACTCAAATTTTCCACCCTTCAACCTCACTTTACACATTTTTTCACTAACAATTTTATTTTTGCTAGCATAAATTTTGCGCGACTATCAACGCGTAGCTTGCGATACGCATTACGAAAAGAATTTAATTTAACTAACGTTGATTCCATTCGACTTTTCTTTATCACGTAAAAGAAACTTTCGTATACGATTGGTTAAAAATTTTCAACGACAAAGTCTACTAAAATTAAAAAGAAAATGAAAATAATTGCAAAGATTACACTATTCTTTTTCTTAGGAATATAAACTTATTTACGAAAGAAAAACAATAAAACAAACTCCGTGTAATCTTAATGCCTTTAAAATATCAGGTTCTACTCTCTTTCTCCGAATCAAAAATACAATCCTTTAACGTAAAATCATAAGTACTTCTCTAAAGCAAATATAAACCCATGCTTGCATTACAACATTTACAGTCTTTAAAAAATCGTAAAAAATTCTTTCAATTTGCAATACGGAAGACTTGACGTTTTTACCATCGGAAAAATACACAAGGTATACCAGATAAACAATATTGATTACCAATATGAAATAATTGATAATCATAAACCATCGGATAATAAAGCGCATACCTAACTAATCATGAGTTCCTGTCTCCAAACAATTACGATAAGATCGACCAAAAAAGCAATATGTAATAAAATTATACAGTAATAATTACAAACAAGCAAACAAAAAAAAAGCATGCTTCTTCATCAATGAGTTGGCTTATCGATAAAGTACTTTTAAATTGGGAATACAGGATTCTTTTTTTACATTTCTTAAGACAACTGTACCCTCGATAAAATTAAAAAAAGGAAATCAATAATCGATAATTAATAATAATAGTAGTTAGCATTCGACGTACATCGGTCGTTCTCTTAAAGAAATGTCTCGATGAAGCATCATACTCGCCGTTATTATTTCTTTCCTCTTAAGTTTCGAACTATTAACAAATTCCAGTCTTTCTAAGGAAAACGAAAAAAACATAATAGTGAAAGCGGTATTCGCGTCATGCCGGCAAGAAGGCACACACAGGCCCCGCGAGGTGTTCCTCCTGTTCGTCCGCTCATGTGTAGACGCTTGGATAGGTGGCGACGCCGTGGGGCAGGCCAGTTACGTAGTTCGGCGTTGCCGGCCTAGGAGGACTGTGCCACTTGGGTCAAAGGGCACGCAGCTTCTTGATGCCCGCTTGCACGTAGCGTGCGAGCTCTGAAAGCGAGCTCTTCGGCGTCAGCGGACCGAATGTCTCGTCCAGCCCGAGGAAGAAATCTAGAAAGTAACAAAGCCGTTTAGATCGATTATTACAACTTATTTTTGTTTATTTAAAAGTAAATTTCAAAATAGATTAAAAAATATACATACCTCTATGATCGTCGGCAAGAGTACACGCTTTATCCCACTTCTCAACTGAGCTCATGAGCATGCTCATGTCACTATGCTGCCTTTGGAGGGCGTTATGAATGCCCAGAGGTACACTGACGTAGGTTGGTGCTGGAGCTTGACCATTGGCAAGACCACGATTCGCCAATTCACCGCTGCTGTAACCGCTACTTTGACTCCCCACTGAGCCAACCGATCCTGCTGGCGATGGTGTCGGCGATAAGGATGGCGTACCCTGACCTTCAGCCTGCACCAGCACCTGTTGCTATAAATTAAATTATACAAGCAATTTAAAATGTATTTTACATTTGCAAATCTTCTACTTAACTAAAAATATTGTTGTCATAGACATTTCATTATTTTCTCAATAAAATCGTAGACATTTCTGGACATTTACCTTAAGAAAATATTCGTTTAAGAGAAGATGAGTGTCCTTAATTTCAGCCTTTTTCATGTCAAAGAGCTTGTGGGTTATTAGAGACTGGCACCACAAACTGAAAGAATAAATGAAAAAAAAATCATTTAAATGCTGATCTATAATTATTAATATAAAGAAAAAGAAAAAAAATCATGTATTCCACTGACCTCAATATAAGCAGCTTGATGTGAATGCTGTTCTCGACTGCATTGTCCGGTTGAACTTGAGATGGTTGAAATTTCGTTGCGATAAATCTAAAAAAGGACAATACATTTTTATCTTCTATTTTTAATAAAAAATATTTAAATTTAAAATTCATGTTAAAAGATGTACGACACTTACTTGATAATTGAAAGAGTATCTTTGTACATCCTGTAAGCAGCACGTTCTGAAACGGAGCTCAACTCCATGGCCTGGCCGGTCAGGATGAAATAAATAGCGCCCTCGAGGTAAAGCAGTCCCTGTGTTGTTACGTCCCGTTCCTCGTCTGCTCTATGTTTCAGTTTCTTTGCCGCCTGCAGATACTGCTCCTGATACCTGTACGAATAAAAATAATTTTTAAATCTATTTATTCATTATTTGACACGTAATCTTAGAACTGTAAACATGTTATTTTCAATATTTTTACCTGTCTAAATCTTCCGGTACATCATTTTGCATGTAATTATAATACGCATAACAAAGACGTTGTGACGGAGGAGGTAAAAAGCTTATGTCTGGCTTTTCTTCCCGCTCGTGGTTGGTCGGTTGTACGTCAATTTGCTGCAGAAAATAATAAAATGATTCATTCCTAATAATTAAAAGATTATTTATCGGTTATTGTAAAAGCAATCCTTACTTGGCTTGAGGAGAATCGAGCAACCGTCTCTTGCTCTTGCTTCCTCTTCCTTTTCTTCCTTTCTTCCTTAGTCTCTGACTTGACTTTAGTGTCAACTGAACACACAGTGCTGAGGCTGGACACGGAGCTACAGCTTTCTTTGCGTTTCCTCTTGACACCGCTACCAGTAGTGGGCACATCGCCTCCAGCGACATCGCTAGCGCTAGTCATAGCAGCCGTGGATGGTTTCACGTCGATCGGTTTAACTTCCACCGGCTCCGACTTGACGAGTAGACGACCACTGCCACTGCCACTGGGTTTGCTGGAGATACTCGCGGAATCGCTGTCCTCGGCAGCTGCCACATGTGGCGTCGAGGTTGAGCCACTTGCGCGAGACTCGACTATCTCACCTTCTTCCGGCGTCGGCGGGCGCTGCGCTGCACTTTGTCCCGACAGCGAGCTCGCCTGTTGCCTGGATGCCGGCCTGGTGTCCGGCATCTCGGTTCTCTGTCTGATTTCCTGTCCCCGTGAGGGCTGGGGTACGCGGATTTTGCTTAGGTCCAACCTACAGATGAGTCTGGGTACGCCATTGAGGTAAGTGATCGGCGGTATGGCGATCGTCCGCTTCTCCTCCTTTTCCGGTCGGTCGGGCCGCGGACTGGGCTGCGCCGGTGGAGGAGGACGCTTGTACGGGCTCTCGCTGCCCGTCGGCGTATTCGACGTGTATTCCTCGACATAAATGCCGCACTTGCCGCCGCCTTTGCCACCTTTGCCTCCCTTACCACCTTTGCCGCCCTTCGGACGCGAGTCGAAGAACAGCCGGCGCAGTGCATTTTTCTTGTTGTCCTGCACCGTCGCTCCGTTCTCGTCCTGCAACTTCACCGATGCTGGACTGTTGTCGCTGTCCGAGTTTTCTGGCGACGTGGTCCGTGTCGGAGGAGCCCGTGGTCTTGGTTCCACTCGTGCCACCTAAACATTCCGTGATTTAAATTAATCAATGCATGTCAAAGATTTAACCGTGTAAACTTAGCTTTGCTTTTTTAATCCTGCAGGTGCAACTTTCGAACAGATAATGTACATGATTTGTTAGATTATGGATGTATAATTGCTATACTTTCTCATTTCAATCGTTATTTATGCAGTTAATTTATCATTAGTCATCTAATATTTAATTTAAAATTTTTATAATTGAACTGTTATTGCTAAATGTATACCATTAAAATTTTTTAATTTTAATTAAGAATTTGTCTTTGGTTAGGTATTGATTTAAGAACTTGTCGAAATATTAAAACATTGCAAATTACGAAATCTTTAGTAAGTAACAACAATTATTAATGTGATAAATAAATTATTGGTGTTAGTATTCTTATTTTAGATTATAAAGTCTTAAGACTATATTTGCAAGCACTTTTAAAAGGTATATCATAATTTATTAAGATGTCTGGCAAATCCATAGAATTATTTCAGCATCTTAAAAACACTACATAATATAAAAGACATGCTGTCTTGACAATATTAAAATAAATGGCAAAATCTTCTAAAGTGAATATTTAATGGAACGGCAACGATGACATCATAGAAAACGGATGTGAAAATAATTTATCAATTCAAGCTAAAAGTATGTTTTAACTATTATGCCACATTAAAAAATACGTTTAGTTTAATGAATTCATGCAGCCAGAGATTAAAAAACATTTACTACAATCGAGAGCAAGCAACTTCTTTTCTCCGCAAATTTCGAAAATTTATGAAGAAAAAAAGAAAATCCGCCTCCACAAAAGATGTAAACCAAGTCTAAAGCTAATAATAAGATAGAAGGGTAGAGAACGTACCTTGCGACGATTAGTCCTCACGGCAAGCTCCGATTCACTGTCCGACTCAGTTGGACATTCGGCGGCACTAGTGACTCGAGGCCTTTGCCTCCTAGGCTTGAGCTTCGCTGGGCTCTTCTTTTTGTCCTGTACTTTCTTCGGCGATTCAGTCAATTTGTTACTTCTCTTTATAGACGACAACCTGTAATACAATAGAATTGTTTATTTGTATTATTTTGTAAAACTTGTTATTTGTGTATTCATAAGTTGAAAGTCGATATACCGGGTAGAATTTTAACTCTAGATTCTTGCTATTTAGTTATTTAAACAGAGACTAGAAATAATAATTTTGTGTTTTGTACAATGCATCCTTTAATAAATTTAAATTATTTTAATATGAAATACACAGTGAAGAAGGCAAAATTGCTGTAATCAGAATGCGTTGAACTTGCTAGAATCTTTTTAAAAAATCTACTACGAATATGTCACGATTTTCATTGTGTAATATAATCTAGACTATGCGCACCTTCCCCAACGCGAGTCTTCATCCTGCGATCGCTTTCCCCGCCTGTGTTGCCTTTCGTCGTCGTCCTCTTCTTCGTCGTCGTCTTCCTCCTCTTCGCTGCTAGAGCCACTTAGCCTGGACCTGTTGTGGTGCCTCTTGTCGGTGGCAGCAACGGACAGCGGTCTGCGAGTGACTGACGGTGGCGGCGCCGGTGCCGCGACCTCCGAATCCGAGTCGCTGTAGCGACGGTCGTCGCTGCCGTCGTCGCTCGTCGTTGTCGTCAGCACCGGTTTGGAGATCGGTTGTTTCTTCGATCGGCGGGTTGGACTGCTTGTAGGCTGCGTCGCCGACGCGCCCGTCTGACTGCGCTGGCGATTCCGTTTCACTGGTGCCTTCGCCGGCTCCTCCGACACCTCCGTCGCTACTTTCTCCGCCTGGTTCTTGCGCGGCCTACCTCTTTTTCGTGCTTCAGGCTTTCCAGGCTGTACCTGCGGACATCGACAAATATTAATTAATAATTATTAGTTTTCAAATAGATATTAATGAAATACTAAGCTTTAAAAAAGTCCTGATACGATTACAGGCAATTTCGTCAGTAATTTTATTCATGTTAGTTACTAACTGTAAAGTAGAAATTTAGATATCAAAGTTTGTGAAACTATACTTTCTAAACAAAAAAGTGGTTAACTGCAAAAAAGATTTTGATCAAAGATTAATAAATTTTAATTGAACAATGAATACATTAGATTCGAACAATGGTTAGGGTTCGGGATAAAAAATTTATAGTACGATTGGGGGTAATAATTTTAGAGCTCGCTGTACTTATAGTAGTTACGGCTTGCCACTGAAGGTACTTGTTTTTCGTTATTAAGGTTTTATGAGGATAGCATTTCATAGCGGAGAGAAGAGCGGATCGATGTCTGAAAATATTACTGAGGTAGACGATAAAATATAGCTTTTGTATTAGAGGACTTCTATTTTATTATTAGACGGTGGAATAATCACTACTCTATTTTCACATCTTCATGACTTCATGAAAATATTAAGCAACATGTGCCCAATTACTGTAATTGTAACGAGAAGTTGGAATTTTATTTTCAAAATCTATTTTTTAATTCTTTAAATTTGAAGTTACATTTTAAGTGGTTGCCCTTAACATGCTCAATTGATTATTCCATTTAATATTCGAATTCAAATCTGACTCAAATTCTAACATCGATCGCCAAGAATAACTACTACTGCCCTTGTTATTTTTGTCCGCAAAGTTTGCGGCGCAAACCACAATCAATTAAGCTACACCAAGCGTGTTATGTCTAATAATAAAATAACATAGAAAACCACTCGTTTCGACTGAAAACTGAAGCAGTTTATATTCTCCGACTCTACTCGATTAAAAATGATTTTGAGTACTCAACATTTATAACAAAAATAAAAGAACAATCTAAAACACAAACAAAATTATACCTGGGTCCTGGGCTGCTCCTTGACGACGATCTTCTCGGTATCGCTGAGTTGCTCACTGTCGCTGAGTCCGCTGAGCGGGGCAGTGTTCCTGTTCCTCTTGAGTGCCTCGTCCAGCTCCCAGTCGTGGTGCTGCGAGGTCGAGTGTCTGGAGGAGCGTCGCTCGGGCATCTGGGGCGCGGCGGGCTCCCGCCTGCTGCTGGCCTCCTCCTTCTTTTTGGCGGCGCTCGCTGCCTCTGATTGCTCGGATTTGTTGAAAAAGGAACTCAGGTTCCAGCGGGGTTTGGATTGCTCGACCGCAGGTGGCGGCGGAACCGGCTCCTCGGCCGCAGGCTCACTCGGTGACACCGACGGCGGCGTCGTCGGTCCCTTGGCCGGCTGTGAATCCGGACCACCTTCCTCTTCTGAATCGTCACTGCTATCCGAGCCGGAATCCGAGCCAGAGTCCGATGACGAGGATGCGCTACCGGAACTCGCTGGCGCTTCACCTGTTATTGTAACAAATTATCGTTATTCATTTTGTTATTTTTCTTGACGAATTAAGATGAGACCAGCTCTTTAATTATACTTTGTTTTTCTTTTTTTAAACTATCATGGTGCAATATAACAATTAGATAGTTGATGACTCGAACGTTCGTGGGAGTAGTAGAGTTTGTGGATTGTAAAAAATGATCGAGACGAATCAAGTAGTTATTAATTAACTATGCCGACGTTTCGACGCTTTATTGTAGAGCGTCTTCATCAGGACTTTTTTGTTAATTATTGTTAACTCATTTGAGTTCGTCCATGGGCATGAGCCAATTCAAAAAACATTTTCTGACTCCACATCGTTCCGTTCGTAAACTTATAAGTTTATAAGTTTATAAATTGATTATAAGTTTACGAACGGAACGATGTGGAGTCAGAAAATGTTTTTTGACTTGGCTCATGCCCATGGACGAACTCAAATGAGTTAACAATAATTAACAAAAAAGCCCTGATGAGGACGCTCTACAATAAAGCGTCGAAACGTCGGCATAGTTAATTAATAACTACTTGGTTCGTCTCGATCATTTCTTACAACCCACAAGCAATATAACAATATATAAATAAATAGGTACTGTCCCTATAATATGTAATCATTTTTATGATCACATTTCTTATTAACGAAGCTGCTTTTTATCTGCCTAATACAATTATCTCAATAACAAGGCGCTTAATTTTTTTATACCCTTTTAATAAGCTTTAGATAAATGTCTATAATATAGGACACTAAAAGTTTGTGCATTTGTAATACAAAAACTAATGATTATTTCATTAATCTTGTACCAACCTTATCTTATTTACACCATTTAAACAGAAATTTATTCCTTAACCACCGAAATTGCTTCTTTAAACGCTTTACAACATACTGCAATTGTTTTTTTTTTTTTTTAAGAGAAGATAAATAATCTTTCTCAGATACATTCAGCGCAAGTAGGCCTTCAGTGACCATTTTCTTCCAGAAAAAGTCAATCGTACCGGGTGGACTCGGTGGTCTTTGGTGCATGTTGGCGCTGGGTGGCTCGACGTTGGGGCTCTCTACGGGCGGGCGTCTCATCTGCTGCTGCGGCTGCTGCTGGGCGGCGAGCGAGGCTCTAGGATTGGCTGATTGGTGCTGGGCGAGTGGCGGCTGGGCCACGGACACCGGCAACGAGGGCGCCAGCGGGGCCGGCGCTGCTTGCAGCGGCGGTGACACAGGCCTCGTGGGCGACAACGCGCCTATCGGCGATAGGCCCATTGGCGACATCGGGGCCACTGGCGGCAGCGCCGCCGCTATCCCCGGGATCAGCGGACCTGATAAGCTACAAATCATGAGGCTTTATTAGTGAGGCATTTTATTATTTTTTTTTTTTAACTTTGAACATTATTACGCGAGATTCATCATCGTACGAAGATGGAAGAGGCGAAAGAGCTGAGAAGGTGGCGTGTAAAGTCGATTTGTCAATGGCTTATTAATAAGTCTGGACCACGGTTTTAAATTTTTGATTATTTACATTTTGTCAAGCAGAAGAAGAACGATCACCAATAAACACCTAATCACACGCTTCAAAAATAGGATCATTAAACTCGGCGGAGGAGTCAACGGGAAATAAGTTTTAAGTTTCAATTAGCGGATAGATTATGTAAACCGCGAAATGAGCCAATCGATCAACTACTTCGCCGTCTTCCTTCGCTCGTTTATCGGCTACTTTAGCTCGTTCAGTTCTAGACAATTAGACTACGCGAATTGAAACGTCTGACTAGATTTTTTTAAATTCATTTGTTCGTTCTTTTTTTTTGTCAAGGGTTTGCACGATGGATAGGAGATACTCACTCGACTGACATGTTCGGACTTCTCGTATCTCGGATCGGCCTTGGGGGTGCAACCTGAAAAGGGAAGAACTGGTTAAAACCTCCACTGCTTTATCAGCAATTTTGAAGAAAAGAAAAGGTAACATACCTTAGGCGTCTCCTCATCCTCGCTGTCTTCCGAAAGACTTAGATCTCGCTCCAGATCGCTGCAATAAAAAAAATTTTTATTATTAATAGTCTGATATTTTATTTCTCGCAATCTTATAGACGCTATATTTTTCGTAATAATGTAACATAATTGAGTAACAGCTGCATTTGTCGTAATCGTTCGAGGCAAAAAATAAAAATTGCTAAATATAATATTATCTGCACGTGCAACAATAAAAAGTATCGCGAGCTTCTCGGTCAAAGACAATCCAATCTTCTATTCAATTTTTTTTCTTTAATTACAAAATACAGAGAGAGATAAGATGAAAATCTGACCTCGCACGAGGAGTGAAGTTTTCGTCATTTTGATAATACCCATTTTATTTAAAACGAACGCTTATCACCTCATCGAAAGCCAATAATCGTTTGCCCGCGTTTCTAACGAGCGCGTTAAAAAAAATTCAGATACAAGACGTGCATTATGAGGCGACGTCAGAGAAAAAAAATTTACAAGAGATTCAATTTCGCATTCATCCTTGTACTAGCATTTATCGCGCTCGGCTCTCGCAGAAGAAAAAAACGACAATGCGAACGGGAAATCACGTTTGCTGGAAAAAAAAGCCGAGCACGAGTTGAAAAAAGAAGAAAACTCGACTGGTTTTAGTGATGAAATTCCCCAAGGTGAAGAGTATTATCTATACGCTTTAGCCGTTTATTTCCATTTCTTTCGCATTCAATAAAATAAAATAAACGTGACCTCCCAAGTATTTTTCTTTTTAACTATTTTATAAAACACTCGAGTCGCATGTGTCTTCGCTTTTTCTTTTTTTATAAAACACGCAAATTTTTTTTTTTTTTTCCACGGCGAATAAATTCACCAGAGACCGCGGGGTTACTGCTCTATCCGTTTACTCGGACGAAAATAAAAGCGGCCGAAGAATTTCATTACGTTGCAACAAAGTCAAGTGGCAGCTTGCGGAGAGGATAAAATATGTATGCGCGCGAGTAAAACGAGGAAGGAGAGGGAGAGAGAAAAAAAAGGACGGCAAAGAATAATAAAGACAAAAGGAGACGTACGAACTAGATGAAAAAATTCGCAGCGAAGATCCACGGCCAACCGGTGAAATTCCGCGGGGTCGTGAGCTGCGGGAAGTGTCGCGGTGGCTCGCGCGCTCGGAAAAACCGGTGCACGAGCCGCGCACCGGCGGCAGAGGGAGGGGGGAGGTCGACTTGCGAAAGACAGGAGCGCGCGCGTGCGTTGCCTCGGCAAACGGCGCCCGCGGAAAATATGTAGATTTTTCGAGCGCCGAAAGAAGCCAGAGCGGACGGATGGAGTTTCGATGGGAAATCGAGTTTTCTAACGGAGTGGCTTAACGCCACGCGCTCTGCTTTTTTTCATCTCCCCTAATCTTTAACGTCGGTGAAAAAGCGTCTTGTCGACATTCAATGAAAATGTAAAGTATGTCTAGTATTTTTTAATCTATGTATTAGTCAAAATTACTATACTGTTTTGAGACGCAGGGACAGACTCGACAAATCAAAAATTTTACTAGAAAGTTTATAGTAAAATTTGTTAGAGTATAGTAAGTTAGCATGAAATTTTACTAAACTTTCAAAAACAGTGTAGTAATTTTCACTAAAACATTTCTCTCAGTGTATAGAAATATATCTTGTTTAAGTTTGCAATGCTTTTTTTTTATTTTATTTATTTTTTTTTTTAATTAAGTAATAAGGAAACTTTATGGATAATCTTTTGCTTTTTCTTTTCAATTATAAGTATGTGATACTTTTAATCGAGTAATAAGAATCGCATGTAGGCATGGAAACTTTGAAGTAATCTTAGCGAGTGAAAGAGGCGCGCAGTAAAAACTTTCATTTTTCATCCGATTTCACTCGGTAAAAGAGAAAAATAAAAAGGAGATAAGGAGAGGCGAGCTTCCGCGGGTCAGGGAGTCGTCGACAATGCAATCGCAAGCCCTCCACGGAGGGGAAGAGTGCGAGAGATCCGCGCGCGGTAACAGGTAGACAGAAAGCGCGAAGAGGCCGCGGCGAGTAAGCGGGGCACGGCCGTAGGAAAGAAGATAAAGAAGAAGTCGAGTAGAGAAAAGCAGAATATGTACACGTGATGCAGCGGAGCGAGCGAGCGCGCACACCAGGCACCCGTAGGACATCGACCTCCGTCCTCTCCTCAGCTCCGTTCTTTTCTTTTCCTCCTCTATCCGGCCGACTTCGTGTCCTACGTCCTCTTAGCCAACTGCACACGTACGAACCTATACTTCTCTCTCTCTCTCTCTCTCTCTCTCTTCTCTGCTCTTCTCTTCCTCCTACCTCCTTTTTTCTCTCTCGCTCTCGTCCCGTCCGTTCCTTTTTTTTTTATGCCGCGCGCGACTCGCGCTTGCCTTCTTCTCTCCACTTTACTCCGCTACGGCTGAATTCCTACCGTATTTTCGATTCGATCGCGCGAAGCGGATTCTTTTTCGGCTTTTTCCTTACTTTTTTTTCCTGAACAAGTAAAATGCCGAGTGCTCTTCTTTTTTTTTTATTATCCCGGCGACGTACGATCTTAGGAAGTGCGTTCGTTGATAATTGCAATTACGAGTGAAGCATGTTCCGAAGTTTCTTTACTTCCTTTCCTAAGAAACTTCAGATTACTGTAGTATACAATGTCGCGCTAAATTATTTCCGCCTTTGTACACGGTTAAAGTACTTTTTAAATTTCACACTTTGTATTAACGTAAGAAAGTGCTCTATAAAAATTTAAAGAAATTTTCAAACTTCGCTCGTCAAATTGAAATAAAACAATATTTTACACAAATAAAAATACTTGCTTTTTTAATAAACATTCAAATTTCCCGCTTCAAATCAACGTAGTAGAAGACTTTCATCAATTTGCTCCTGCAGCGACGATCGATAAAAAGAAAAGAAAAAAGGAAGCAAGCGAAGCCCAAAAAAGACACTCGGACGCGGGGCAGAATCCTCCGCACTTTCTCCGAAGCGAACTTTCCCATAAACAAATAAATAATGCAGCGTCCAGCGCGCGGGACCGAATTGATATTCCCGGGCGCAGCGCGAAGTGCAAACTTTCGTAGGGTAAGCATCAGCTCGTGAAAAATTCACCGATTCTTCAGAGGGTCGCGCGCGCGGCTGCAGCGCTCAAAGTCGTCGCCGTTGCACAGCGCCGCGGCAACGGAATCCGAGATCACAGGGACGCGCGCGACCTTCTTAATCAACGCGATATCCGTGAAAGGGCCGCACAGCGCGGAGGTTCTCCTCGGCGCTCGTCTGACCGGACCCTAGACGACACTACTTGTCCCGCGCGATGCTTCACTTTCTCTTTTGATCAGCTCGGCTTTTAATTATTCACGAGAGGATCGCTGTTCCATAAACAGAGTTCCCTTTGCGGAGAGGGGCCTCGAGGATGGGCTGGTGTGTGCTTTGGACGCAGGGGATTGTTTACTCGATGTCAGGGAGATTCCGATTTTCTCTTTGTTATGATTGATGATTGCGTAATTGGGCGCTTCGCGACTGGGGAGTATCTTATGCAATTCGACCGATCATCGTGGAATTGACAGGTTTATCATTTTCATGTAACTGCTGCAAATTTCGAAATCTATTTTAGTCTTGCATTGTATAGCGCTACTTTTAGTCGCAAAAACTTAACTACGATTTAAATGTACGTACTACGATTCTATTTTTTATTTACACTCAGAGAATTTTCTCGTAAAATTTACGGTGATTTTTACCTGAATCTTGGACGATTGATGAAGTTTGGTAAATTTTACAAGAACATCCCTGTAAAAATTACGAGGATTTTCACGAAAAAATTACAGAGCTTTTTTGCTTTTATAAAATTTACAAAACTTGACCAACCGTCCAATATTAACGTAAAAATCACCGTAAATTTTACAGACAATTCTCTTAGTGTATAGTGTATACATATGTACCGCAATAGTTTATTTACTAATGTGTACTCTGAATTGAAGTTAACATTCCAGAGAGGAGTGCATTCATAAATAAAACGAAAGATAAAAAGATTCGTAAAATTTACTCCTCTCCGAGAGATGCAAGGGAAAAAAAGGAGGAAGGAGGGAGAGCCCACTAAATCTTCTCCCTTACAAAACGAGTTAAAGCGAGTGACGGACAGTAGTGGCCATTTAGTCCCCGCGAGCGATTCGTAAAAGAGAGCCGAGCCGCGTCCTTCGGCATTCCCGTCTAAATTTTCAGCTGGGCTTTCGAGGGCCGCCGTGAACAAACCGTGGAAACTCGACTTGCCGACAATTCCATCTCTCCGCGGCTGGAATGCGCTCCGCGTGCGTGCGGCTTTCGGGGTTAGGTTGGACGGCCTCCGACGCCGCGCGGAATCGATACGCGTCCTTCGTGCAGCTACACGCGCGCGCGCAAGCGGCGCGATCCTCGCGCCTTTGTTTCGCCCGCCGCGAGGACGCAAATTGGCGACGATGCGATCCTCTCCAACCGCTGGACGCGAAGTGACCTATCACTGATTAATTGACGAGGTATGGGGGATAACAGGCTTTAAAGTTCCTTTTTTTTGTTTACTGGAATGTAAATTTTTGGAGCGGGAATGATCGATCAAATTTTATGGATGTGCAGTTCGTAGACTATGAGACTGTGATAATTGCAAGGGGTTTTCTTTTTTAAATCGAATGATTATTTAGATACGCACTTTAGATTGAGAAATAGGGGACTATAGTTCAGGAAAAAAAATGCAAACAACGATAATCTGCATGATTTAATTAAGTCGGTGGGAGGCATCGATATTTGAGCGCGCCCTCAAAGTTAACTTTCTACTCTGTGTTTACAAGGCGTCGTTGGACGTCGCACTCGGACACGGACTATTAGCCGATTAAGTAGGTAAAGGCGCTTTAATCGCCTCGACTCGGCTGGAAAGCCACCCTTTACTCCAATACTACCGCGGAGCTTACGTTAGCGACTCCCGCGTCAAATTACTTACTTATTAACCCTCTCGACCGAGGGAGGCGCAATTCTCTCGCTCGGTTCAATCAAAACACATTCGTACATTTTTTTTCCTCTCTCTCTATCTCGCTTTCCAATTGTCGAGAGTAAACACCGATTAGAATCGGCTAATTGGCCTTGCGCCGAACAAACAGGGAGAAGGACGAGCGCGACCAAACATTTAATTCCACGCTAATTTTATTTTTTTTTTTTTGCATTTCGTTATATTTTTTTTTAAAAGAGAGTGAATCCACCCAGAAAAAGTATATATCATCAACCTGTTGAGAAGCGGCGCGAGTGCAATTTTTTTTCGTTCCTCTCACTCTCGGAGGTCATTCGAAAAGTTAATAGCGAACCCGCCAAAATCACTTGGCCGGTTTTATCGAATCCAGTGCTCGGACGCTCGATTAATCTCCGCGCAATTATACGATTTTATAACGGATCGACGAAAGGGGGAGAAACGGCACGGGGGCTACTGAATGGAAAAGCGGAAAAATAAATAAACAAAATCTACCGGTATTGCCTCCGCGCCGTTGATTATTTTTCGGTATTTATAAATGGATAGGCAATGTATACTGTTATTTTATTCCGCGGTGAGTTTATTTAGGCTTGATTGAAATTCGGGCTGATTTCGATAGCAAATGAAGAATTTTTCGCTTTCTCGGTATAATTTTTTTTTATAGAACAAGTGTTTCTCAATTGATGACTTTACAGTACTCGTTTAAACTATTTTTAATCGAAGAATTAATTCATAATCCACTTATTAATATTTCCGATAAAAGTTTTTGTTTTTAATACATTATACCTCACTCTCGATCTTGATAAAAGCCATCAAGCTTTTTTTTTTAATAAAAGCTCATAAAAAAATTAACTTTCAAGGAACAAGAGCATCGTTTGTAATTGTACTATTGACGCAGACATTCCGAACAGCAAAGAGAGAACAATGGGCCGCAAGCATCGAAACGTATTCCGAATGAAAAGCGCGCGCAAGTAGGAAAATGAGAGGACAAGCGAAACTCGCGCCGACGAGAATAGAGACGTAAAATTAGCGGGCGGCGATAAATCGCGGCTAATCGTGAGAAGGCATTCGATTCAGTTATACCCGCCTCGGACTCCTCCCTTCGCCTGCGGTGCACAGTGCGCGAGGCGTGACGCAGCCGATTAGAGCCGGCCGTTACACCTTGACGGCGCACAAGCCTCGCAACGCTGAGGGATTACAGGACTTGCAAAAACTTCGCTCTATCAGGAAAAAAGCTTTCCCGGTAAAGTGGCCGTGTTGCGGGAACTTCGTCAAATTAAATATAGATGCATTTGTTTCAGTCGGCTCTTTTTCACGAGATACGTATACAGCGTGTTTGTTTGCTGTACTTTGATGTGAGTGATTGCATGGTTATCTTAATTTGATCGGTTATTAATTGAATCTACATAATTAAGTACGCGATGTTATTCATTTTTACTGAAACTACCCTTATAGTATGGTATGGCAATCATTTTAGAAAATAGATAATTAATGTGGATAATGATCTTCGAGATGCTTATGAATGTACTACCATTACAGTAACTGATAGTAACTTTATTAATTGCTGCTCGTTATTAGTTATTAAACAGATTCTTTTTAATCAATATTTTTTAATAATCTTAATATTTTTAATAATGGCAAAATCAATTGCCACTATTTCAAAATAAGGATGTTATTAAAAATTCACTTGATTTATAAAGTAATTCACGATTTATACGCGGAGCGAGATGTTCACCCCTCCGATTAAATGTGACTTTAATAAAGTAAATGAAACTGTGAAAATGTTTTTCGGTGATAAAAAGACATTGTAATCGTATCGCGTTTGTCGTGTGTGATAAAATTCCACCAGGCACACTATTTGCGAGGAAATTCGCGTCAATGGCCGTCGCGCGTTGAAAATAATATTTCAAAGTACAAAAGCTCAACAAAAATAAAAAAAAAAAGAAGAATTTTAATTTTGTCAATTCCATTATTTTTCCCTCGTTCGCGTTGGAGAGTCGCGTAAATTATCAATAAATGAAACGCGCTTGTACGGCCGAGACGATTTCTTGATTCGACGCCCGTAATTATTTCAGCGAAACGTCAGGCGGCGCCGCGCGTCGGATGAAAAAAGTTCGCAATTATATAGCGGAGGGGACGAGCGCGCGCGCGCGCCGACGAGACGAGCAAACGCGACGCGAATGTAAATGCCGCAAGGTGGACGCGCGCGGGAGGGGCTCGGAGAGGAGGAAGCACGCCAGCTTCTATTCGCCGAGATAAATGCGCGCGGGGAATGTTACCCTCTCTTGTCTCCCTTCTCCCTTTCTTCTCTTTCCTCTTTGGGCCCTTTCCTCTTTTTAGAGAAATGACTTTTTCGGAGCTAATTTAACGCGGTCTTCAGCCCGTGAAGACTATCATTGCATTAGTCGAGAGTATACAGTCACATTCGTAAAAAGAAAGGCTGCTTCATTTTTATTGCGCTATTGTAGCATTTAGCGGGGATGAATTCTACGAGTTGTTTTACATTTTCAAATTGTTCAATCAGCTTTAAATTTACTTATTGCAAACACCGAAATCTGCTCCGCTGAGTTAGACGCTGCTGTGTGAATTATATAGTTAATGGGCGCTCGTCGTTACTTTATTGTAGCAAATATTTGCGCTCGATATGCTAAATAAATTCGCGAGCGTTGAGCGAGGAAAAAAAGTGGAAAGACAAAGAGTCACGCGGCCCCGCGAAATAAAGGACATGAAAAATGGAGAGATGCGAAGGCGACGGAAAAAAGTGCGCAGGAGCGATGTAGGTAAAAAAAGAATTCTGTTTTCAAGCTTCTTATCGCGCTCTTATCTCCTCTCCGTTCTATTTCGCCTCGTTCGTTTTTATTTCTCGCTCCGCGGCAAAGTTTCTTTTATACACGCGTACATATAATTTTTTCGCGCGCGCAAAATCACAAAATCATCTCTCACTTTTTGTGGGAAATATTTGTTTGCTTTCTTGTATCGTGCGTCGCTTTTTTTTGTCTACTCTTCCGAGCGAATATTTATTGGGTTGATATTGGCTGTATGAAAATCGTCACTCGGTTTATCCTCGCCTTTAATAAATTTCCCGCGGGGCAGGCTGCACGAATTTAACAGTTTTTGCGGGTAAAGCGAAGTGAAAATGTCGTTCTGCAGACGGGGCAGAAATTTGAATAAAAAATAAAAAAAATAAAAAAAGAAAGAAAGAAAGAAAAAAGGAAGTCTAATGCAATCGAGAGAAGGACAATGTGTCCGAAAGCAATATTCGACTGCGGGGCGAAATCTCATCCCATGCGCGCAACTCGCACATGCACAATCTTCTCGAGGCCCCGACGACAATGTAACTCGGGGGGAGGCGAGCCGGAGAAGAGGAGAAAATGAAAATCGATCGTCAACAGAGCAGCCAGCCGCAAAACAAGCCGACTCTGTGTCTCGTTTTCGCTCGTTCGGCGCGTCGACTTTTTCGACGTTCCGCCGACGCATTCAATACGCGCGCCACCCGTGCTCTGGGTATATCGCACGTACGGAGAGAAAGAGAGAGAGAAAAAAGGGCAGAGCGACGGGGAAAAAAGCAAAACGAAGGAATAAATATTTTCTAACCGATGTTGGCACAACGCCGCGCGATACCGATGTCACTCGAATGTGGTTCGATATGAACGCAAAAAAAAGGTCTGTTTTGACGATTTCAAGGGGAGTTTATCTATCACTGCACACGCATGGAATGCACTCTCCATAGTTTATCTACCTTTACTCTTAATTAAACGTTCGTGCGGATATCTTGCATTTTCTCGGAGCATCTGCCCTCCTGCCCTTTCACCTTTCTTTTTATCAAAAAAATAAAATCCGCGCGTAAAATTTTGAGATATCCCGTTCTAATAAACAATTTATTTGCCGGTAAGCCAACGATAAAAGTATACATTGAATTCTTTCTATATAGTTTTTCGCGATAATCCAAAGCCATACACAGCGAAGGAAGAAAAGCAATTTTCTGTGGGAGCGCGGAATAGTGGTTTCGACAAGGCGTCGGTCGAACCCTTTCGTTTTCCTCGCTCGCGACCAACCTAATTTTCGTCCCAATTGACCCGTGGACGGGCGCACTATCCGAGGGCACAAAGAGCGGGAGGTCACGGGTCCGCGCGACCGAAGGGGTACGTACCCACGCAGGCGCGCGCGTGGGTGTGTATGTCGACGACGCGGCGAAAATGAGGCGTAATGCCGAAATTGATTCGCGGCCGGCGGTCGGTGACTCGCCCCCTCCTCCGCCCCTCACCGATGGAGTGGAACGCCGAGCGGAGGTGGCGCCCCCGTGCAACCTTTCAACCCCGTCGGCTCTTCCGAGGCATCCCGACCAGCCACTCGCGCGCGCGCCGACAAGTTAAGGGGAAAACGGCGAAAGTGAGGATCGTTCCTTTGAATTTTTAATCAACGAGTTAAAGTTATAACTCTTAACGATCCTTCTTTTTTATTCTTTGTAAATACGAGCTCCACTCGAAATTAATTTTGTTAAGATAATTCCTGCGTTTACTAGGAAAGTAATCAATGTAGACTATTAAAGTGGCGTAGTAACAAGTGTAAAATTAGTCATTTGGCATTGTTTGTCATGATCACTTTCGAAGTGTAAACAATAAAATATTTTTAACGACGGCCTTCTTTTTTTATTCAAGCCTCGTGTCTTGTAGCAGGTGTTGGAAAAATAGAGAAAAGGCGATTGTAGGTGGAGGGGGGGGGAGTAATGAACATCGCGGAAGACAGTCAAAGCGAGTCGACCGATAGACTGTATCAAAAGGGAACGAAGCCGGGAAGAAAAAACGGAAGTTTAGACACACATAGGCGCAGGACTGGGGGTGGCTGGGTAAAGAGTAATGCGGTAGGCGGCGAGCGAAGGAAAAAAGAGCGGCAGAAGCGGGGAGCCGGTGCAACGCAGACGAAAAAGGAAGGGAAAAAAGACGCGAGCTCACTCTCTCTTTCTCTCTTTCTCTTTCTCGCGCGCGCGCGCGCGCGTGGCGGAAAGCTAAAACCGGCAATCGATAGGAGCGCGAGCCGGTACACGACTTTTCCATGCAGAAACCTTCCTCCTCTTTTTTTTCCATACGGCCTTTTTAACGCCCCTTTCTTTATCTCTCGCGAATGCACAACCTTTAGTTTCCTTTCTTCTCCGTCTTTCTCTCTCGCATTTCTTTTTTTTTTTCGTCGACATCGCGCGGGCTTTCGCATCGCTTACTTAAACGCTTTATCATCGCGGGGGCGCGCGAGTTTTCCATTTTTATGTGTTTTTTTTCGCCGGCAAAGCACCAGAGAAGGGATACGGGCGCACAAAGTGCGCGTGGAATTTTCTTCGGATTCCCGGTGATTAATCGGGCGCGTCGACGCCGTAACGAGATTAAAATCGGGCTTTGCGGTTCTCTCTGTTCTTCTTCTAGGGTATTGTCGCAGTTTATGTGGAGATTTTTTCGAGCAGATTATCCCGCGGAATTGACGATAATTTTCTCGAGTCTAATTTTATTAGCCGCGTCGAGAGAAGTGCAAGTCGCGATTATTGGCTTTTTCAAATTTGCCTTACTTTTAACAAAATTGAATGCAAAAAGTGTGTTACGGGAATGTTGGGGTGTATAAACTGCTTTGTGGCGGATCGAATAACCCATGAAACGAACACAATGAATTTGCCTGAAAAAGAGGATATGGTCTTTTTTTAAGGAGATTTTGCCCTTTTTCAAGGCTTCCTTAGCAAACGGTGTATTTGCCTTTTCGTTCCAAGCTAATATACTTTAACTTTTTTTACGTAGTATATATGCATTTCTAATTTGAATTTCTAAACATTTTTTTACTTCGTTTTTCTTAGGTGCACGAAAAATTTTTGTAAGAGAATAAAAATACTAGCTTTCTTAAGTAAATTCACACGAGAAAATACTATGTTTTAGTAAATAATCTCTTTTTACTTAATGAGAAACTTGTAAAAGATCAGTTAAAGACCACTAATGGTACACGTAATTTATTAAAAAAAAATTGTGTAAAACATTTGAATAATTATTTTTAATTAAAATTTTAATTATCCATTAACTGGTCAACCAATTAACAGAAAAATCATACTCTTTGAGGAGCTTAATAAACGCTTACCCTTTAAGCAGGCGAAATATTCTTCCGCATAAATTTCCTCCAAGATAACAAATGAGAAAGATAGAGTAAAGAGAAAGGTCAGGTAGCTGAAGACTGGCGAGTAATCTCAAGTCAAATCCACCGAACGGATAGAAAAAACAAGTTGGTGGGAGCAAGGATCAATTTCGCACAGCCCACTTATCCTCGTGATCTCGAGGAAAAAAGTACCGCCGTTACTACTGACTTTTCAGAACTTTTAAGCGCGTCGCGGAAATCTACTTATACATACCCTCTCCTCGCGAGATTTCGTCACTCACTTACGTGAGAACTAATATCTTCCCCGGTATACTGTTGAAAACTCTTATAAAATTCCCATTAAAAAATTCAAAGCTCCTTTAAATTTCACCAGCTTCTTACGCGTATAAATCTTAAATTTATACATACCCTAAATCGAAAATCTCAAATTTTACTTTAAATAAAGATATAAAAATAAAATAAAAGTTTATACTGTTTATTGCTCCAATAAAGGTAAAAAAAAACTTCATTTATGAGACAGAGAAATCTTCGGCTACGACGGTTTTGTTTCGAGAAAAAAGGATCGATTTTAAGTTGAATCGCCGGGTTAAGAGAGTAACATCGAAAAGATTTAACCCCTCGAAACTGGCGCGGCGTCGCGGGCGCAATATCGCACGCACGGCCGCCGTCGCGTCGTCGCTATTCATAGAAGGCGGAGGTATGCGGAAAACGCGCGAGCCCGTTTATTGCTCCGCTATACGCGGAGAACAAAAAAAAAAAAAAAAGGACGAGCAGTGCGAAAGTTTCGAGAGCACGAGTGAAAACGAGCGTCCGCGAAAAGACGATTGCTGGTCCTTTTTTTTCGTTTATTTTTGCAACGGCGCGTTGGTTAAATGTTTTCTGGTTTAACGGGAATTATTTTTCTCCTCCCCTTGTTTCAGCCATTGCGGAAAGAAAGAAGAACGCGTTGATAAAAATATTTCTTTTACGAAGTAAAAATATAAATTTTACTAATTAAAATATAAGTTATTAAATGTACTTCAAACTAGAAAAAAGGAAAAAGGATTCTCTTGAATAACCAGGGAGAAATTATGACAAAGTGAAAATCCGTTTCCGGGGTCAGTGAGTTTACCCCAGTACGAAAAAGCGATTAGGTGAAACGTAAAAGAGCAAGACGAGTATTAAAGAGCACGTGCTTTTTTTCTTCAAAAAATCCCTCGAACACGCGCGAAAGACACACGGCGAGCCCGGCTAATTAAACGACTCCCGTTAAACGCGCAAAAAAGCCGCAAAATTCCTGGTATTATAAACCTTTGCTGGTAAAAAAAAAGAAACGTAAACCTTTGAGTTTCACATCCGGAGATCCGGTTTAGAGGAGTTCGTGCGGTTCGCGCGCGAGCACAAGCGTCGCTGTTAGTTTAGCGCTAAATGAATTTGCAGTCGCCCGGATGAATCGCTGAAGCGCCTGAAAAGCCTACGCCACGGAGACAAGTCGCTTACCTCATTAAAAAAAAACTCCGGTGCTCTTTCAATCGTGACTCGTGTAAGCTCGAGTTTTGTGATATAGTCGAGCGTTTTTAGCCCGTTTAGCCGGGAATATTTCGTTAATTTGCGGAAACCGCTTCCTTCTTTTTTTATCTGTGGGTATGTGGGGATTTATCCGTTACACCGCCATAGACAAGATGAATGAAAATAGTTGTTTCGCTTTTTTTCTTTTTTTTTTTATCGAGAGATTGATAAAAGTTGTTTTGGATACCGCGAAAAGAGACTAGAGTTCATTGTTTAGGCCCGTGAAAAAATTCGCGGGAAAAAAGGAGGTATAATTGGCTAAATCAATCGCGGATGGGAATCAAGTGAAAGCGAATCGCGCCTCGGCCGATTTGATCCCTGGGAGGGTCCGCGCATAGCAGGAGCAACACTTGAGGATAATTGAAAAGTCCTCGAGGCGTGTTTCTCGCTTCGATTCAGCTAAAGGGACACAAATCGATCGCTATTTTCTCGCTTCGCTTTTAATTAACTACACCCGTCACCCCACCACTTTTTTCGCAAAAAAAAAAGAAGAAAGGGCACAGTCGACCCAAGCGATGGATTTTGAATAACGAAATCACGCTGTAATTAAGTACCCTTAAGTCGGACAAAAGTGAGTAACGCGATAGAACTGTGAGCTGGCTTGAATCTTTATCAGTCGTTCGCACGGCCTTCGCGCATTCATATATATATATATACCTAGCGTAAGATAACCAATAACGAGCGAACAATTTGTTTCGCCACGGATCTCGTATACTCTTCTCTTTGTTTTTTCTTCCGTTTTTTTTTATTTCTTCAATCCCGGATTCCAATTTCGAGAGGTAATTACAACGCAAAATATTTTTACCCGACTCGATCGAAATTTTCGTAAGAAAAAGAATATATCCAATTCTCTTTTTTTAAACAAAACGTCGAATCCGCGCAGTCATCGAGGAAAATAGCAGGCTCGCAGAGAGTCTAATTCCCGTGACAAAAGTAAAATAGCGAGCGTAAAATTATCGGTTTCCCATCAACGCCACTCGGGATTCGGGGCGAAATCCCCGGAAGTGTCGACATCAAAAAGACAGGCGCACGGTAAAAAGCTTGGCCGGAGAGGGGGTGGCGTGCGGAAAAGGAGCAGAGAGAAATTAATTCGGCGCGGCCCAGACGCCAAAGATTATCGAGCCGAGTTTCGCGCGCGCGGCGTCGCTACCTCACCCGCGGAATGTATAATTAATTTAGCCTTTGATAGATTAACCGTCGTTAGTCGGCAGCGTCGATTCCTCCATCCCCTCCCCCTTTTCCCAGCATTTTCTCTCCTTGTTTGCCGCGCGCGGCTATTTATCACGCGGCAGCCCCCCCCCCCCTACCCTGAGCTTTAAACCATCGCGGTTCTTTCTCTCTGCTCCTCTTTTTGCTTCCTTACTTTTCAGGATTCTTTTGAGTATCTTTGCCGGGGATATCGACTTCTCCTCTCGGAGCTTCGAACAGCCAAGCGAATTAATACTCGGAGCAATTAAAGCCTTTGCCGCGGGTATCCAGATTCGAGGAGTAAAAATCAAAGCGGTTGCTATTCATCGTCGGTTAGATTCTGATAATTGAATATTTGCATGGAAAAAAAAATGGAAATTTCTGATTTTAAAATAACACATGCGCGTACATACTGAGTAATATTTCTCGTAAAAGTTACGATTAAGCTCACCGTAAAAATTACGTGAGAAAACATAATGCGCGGAAGGTTTGCGGAAACTGAAACTGACTATAGTGGAAGTTTTATATGAAAAGCTCCATAAAAATTACGGATACTTTCCTGTAAAAATTTGCAGTCGCCGTAAAACGTCCTCAGATTACGTTTTATCACGTAATTTTTATGGTGAATTACGTATGCATTTTACTGTAAATTTTACAGAAAATTGTCCCAGTGCAGTTTTTCTCTCGTACTGTTTTTCAATGAGCTTTCGTGCGTTTATAAAAAAAAAGTAAGCACGTAATTACGATGGTGTAATTGAATATAAATTAAAATGATTCAACTGATCAGGTCTGTTTTGCAGCTGTGACTCAAATCCATAATCTGCCGTTGCAGTTATATTTATTTAACTTGAAAGGTGAAGCGTGTCGATTAGCTTTGGTGCTCGGTCAAATTGAAATGTCAAGCGTCGCGATATTAATTAAATTTGCTCGACTCTATGAGAAGGATACTTACGCTGACAGCCTGTGGGTCGTGTGCCTTTCACGCTCTGAAAAAAGAAAAAAAGAGAACATTAATTTTTCTGCTGCTCTGCACGTAATAACGAAAACTTATTTTAAGAGTTATTATTCATTTATTTTTTTTTTTTTAATTATTGTGCATCAAATTGACGAATTCGAGATAAGGAAGAAGTCGAACCTCGTGATAAACCAATCAGCGTTTCAACCTTGTAAAACAATAATAAAAGCGAGAATATATTAAATTTAATCAGGGGACGTACCACACGTTAACGAAGTTCGTTTGCTAATTTATTTCGGAGACCTTTGAACGGAGAAAACGCAGAGGGTCGAGTCGAATTTGCACTCTTAATGTTTGGGGTAAGCCTCAACGTAGTTAACGGGGACTAGCCGCATTGATTAGGTCTAATCCGGAAAATTGGATGCGAATACATCTTGAACTCTTTGTTCGTTAATCAGTGATGATTCAATCAAGTCTGCACGTCGTCTTTCATGCTCTTTTCGTTAAAATTGAATAAAATGTTTAACTTCCTACGACTGTGTTACAAAACTTCTCATTTGATAAGATTGATTGAAAAAAAGAGTACACTCTGCGTGTAACTTTTGCGAGCGAAAAATACACGAAGGTTATCGCATTCCAACGTGATTTGTTAAGTATTGTTTCGTATATATATGACATTACTTTTTCTCCGTGACTGCAAACATTTTTCTTTCGGCCGAAACGATAACTTTTATTTATTAAGCTCGAAAAAAAAAATGGATTTTCCGTCAGTCGGCACAGCAGCAGCACGACTGTCATGTGCCACTTTTCACACGCGTCTTACGCTCCTCAAAGCATTGTGCAACTGATATTTAACCACGAACCACGTGAGACCGAGAAGACATTCGTCAAACAAGACGATCACTTTGTTACATACACACTCGTCAAGCATCAAACACGTCCATAAATTGAGTATCTTACGAATAAATTGAAGGAATTTTTCAATCAGACTCTCGACAAACTTATACAATTTCTCTGAAAGATTAATCTTCGAACTAGTCGATCACACTCATAAAGAGTTAAAAAGTGAGGTATAGCTCATTTTCTTCACCCCAAGCAGTAAATTCTCAATTCACAAGATTGGAAGATCTCACGTTAATCATATTAAAAAATTTCGTTTAAAAATTAATATCTCTTATTTAATATAGTTTTTAACTTTTCTATTATTATTTTATAAAAGGCTTTTAAGCCCGTCTAATTGTTTAATTAAATAAATAAATACATTATAAAAAATTTTAAATTTATATTCGAAGGAGCCTCAGCAACTAAAAACGATTCCGAAACAGAGATACAACACGCTGATCTATCGCGAGGGGGAGACATCGAGAGACGTAGATTGAGGAATAGGTCGCGCCGTTTGAAAGGTGTACATATAGCCGGGGCGATGAAACACGTCGCGCCCACTCGGAATCGAGCGGCTAAGGGTGAGGCGCGCACACACAGACCGAGAGAGACCAGACGCGCCGTCCTTTCGGCCCCATCTGTAATTAAGGGCGGCGGTGGTCGATATAGGCGCGCGCCGAGAGTCTCTTTAATCGTTAGCGGGCGTAATTGAATGAGAGGCCGGGGCCCGATTAATATCTCGAAGCGTGCAGCGCTTTTCCTGTTATACGGGCGAGCGCTGCGATGGGCAAAGGTTAGCCGTGCGCCCGCTATTTTTGGAACGCGGCCATTGTGCCTCTCACTCGCTCGCTCTATTCGACGCGCCGGCTTCATTTATACTACATGCGCGGCTGCGGCGTGTGTCCGTATATCGATTGGAGATTTCGGATGCTTCTGACCAGCTGTGAGCTTCGCAATCGATGACTTTTCCTTTTTGGGGGGTTTCGAGCTGAGCCGAGGGCTTTTTTCGGAATAGTGGATCGCCGAATGAAATTTATTTGTCAATTACTTTTACTATAAAAAAGTAGTACTTATATTCCGTTTTTATGTAAATTTTTTGATAATTGTACCCAAAAATATCGTGAAGTAATATAATAATCATTACAAAGAAACTAGAGGATGTATGTAGATACATGTAACATTTTTGTGTAATTTATCTATTTTATCTAATCATAATTTTGTATAATTTTGAATACTTTGTCCCTCCCAATATATAGAAGGTATGCTTTTTGGGTGAAATGAAATTGATTTAAAGGTCAGTCGCATTTCACGTTAGTATAACAAAATTTTTGTAGATTAATTGACTAGGTTATAATTAATTTCATTTGTAGATTCGAGTGCAATTAATCAATATGAATTAGCATTGACGAAGTTAAATTATAGCATAAATAAATCTATTAATACCGCATAACTGAAAATATTCGCTCCAGGAAGTACGAGTCTCTTGTCGATTTTCTTAGGCGAGAGAGATGAAGCTGCGGACGTAATGGACTAAATTTAAAGGCGGTGCAGTTAAGCAACGCCGAAGCCTTTAAAAACCAAAACCGAGCCGGTACACGTATTTTCGTCTCTGCACAGAATCCTTTTGTTTATAGTCGGTTACATCAGTCCTTTGTAGCCGAATGACTTCCAAGATTCGCCGCGTAAGTGTCGATAAAATACAAATAAAGCTTTCCCCCCTTTTGCAGTTTCCTCAAACAGCGCCGCTGGATACCGCCGCCTTTTATCCTCCTTCACCGGCGATGCCTTCCAAATTAAATTGTTCCTCGTGCGATTTATGACAATTAATTGAGGCAAGTGAATTAAATTAATTTTTGTTTCACTCTATCGAAGATATATGATGCATTTATTCATCGAATGCACGCGCGAGCCGGGAGTTTGAAAAATCTCTAAAAAAGCGTAAAGTCAGAAATTGAATATGCAAATGAGCAGCTGGTTAGTTTTGCGATGTTGTTCGAATCGTCTCCAAAAATCGATAACTCGTTAAATCGGCCACTTTTAAGTGTCACTAAAAATCCCTGGCTTTTCGGCGCTCCTACCGGCTCTGAACGGCTTTGCACACTTTTAACATTTGGTCATTCTTTAGTGATCTCAATAAATGGTTCTTTCAGTAACGTTCATCACACCCACCAAAATAAAGCAGAATGCTCTTAAATTAATTACGGCCTTTAAATACAGAAAAATTTGATAATTCCCTCATTCCAAGTTAAACAAATTTTCCTTAAAATAACGTATACTTGATTCAGAGTAAATTATGCAGAAATATAAGCATGCGCAAGTAGAGTAAATTCCGCTTCTTCTTTTACTAAATTTAAGGTAAACAGTTTGATATCACCGCAAGAATAAAATACGAAAACGCACACCCCGCGTGAAATTCAAATCGGCATAGCAGTACAACTGTCGCTCGACGGGTAATTTGCGTGAGGCTCACGCGTAAGGCAAATCTGGCATCGGGCAGTCCCGCCAGTCTCACTCTCTCTCTCTCTCTCTGAATGAAGGGCTCAGTCGCTGAGGGGGAAACACGTCCATATGGCGCACGAGACAAATTATGTCAACTCAAGTGCTTTGCTCGCGTTGACTGATCGGACTTTGCTAAATGATTTCGCTGCATCGACGAGGCCCTCTTACAGCTGAATCACGCGTCATAGCCTGCACACATCAATGAATTTATTATTATTTCCTTTAACGAGCGTATTCCCCTCGCGATTAAAATTTTCGATCGCTGATATACGAATCGGCCATAATGAATATTTTCATTGCACGTCATAATGGAAACGTTCGGGGTATAGTCCAAGGGGCGATTTTAATATGGAGGCAATGAAATTTTGAGCGCCCGTCGTACAATCGCGACGTTCTATAAAAATATTCAAAAATGAAACTGCGACAGGAGTTACCAGAGTCGCGGCGAGGATACAAAACGTGGAACCGCCAGAACGAAGCGGTGCAGCGAGGAGAGGGGGAAAAAAGAAGCCGATGCAAAAAGGCCGAGCCCGTGTACGGTGGATAGAGAGAGAAGACAAGCGCGCAAATTTGAACTATGGGAGGGGAGAGCGTAACCTCTTGCGTAAACAATAGAGCCTGCACTTCGACTATGATTTTATGCGCAGCAGCGGCGCGGCAGCAGCTCGACGCGAGCGAGAGGGAAGCGAAGTCGCCATAATGAGTCGGAGAGAGAGGGAAGGTCGTGCGCGCGCGGAGCCGCGAGTAATGAACAGTTCGAGCTGTGGAGAAAGCCGGAGAGCCTGCAGATAGAGGAGGCGGGAGGGGAGGGGGCAAAATACAGGCGGTTATAAAGTAACTTTTCCACTCGGCGAATTTATTGCCGAAAACATATAGCCAACGCCGTGGCCGAAAGTTTCCCACCGCGAATCGACACAAGTATCGCAGTCCTCCTGCTACTTCTCTTTTTTTTTCTCTCTCTCTCCCTCTCGTTTCTCCCTCTTTCACTATGCGCGCGGTCGTATTTAACGAACTATTTAAGAGCCGGAAATTCGAGCCTGGAAATTGCCGCCGGAGAAAATCACTCGGTGCGTCGGCGGAGCGTGAAGGAGGGGGCGAGAATCCCTCGTTTTCGATGCGCGTCTCTCTCTTTTTTCCGCCCCCACCTCGAAATTTTATCTCGGCGCGATACGACCTTATTGCAGCGGAACGCGGTCGCATTGTAAGAACCTGGCAATTTCGCGAGCCTGTAATGGGTCGCGCTCCCGTGCAAATCGCGCGGGGGTGGGGATAAAAAAAAATGAGAATAAATGTCGGTCCGTCAGTATCGCGTGTCGCGCGTGCGTCGCGTTATAAGAGCGCTTGCATATGTAGCTGTACGTGTTGCTCACGTGACTCATCGATGAGCTATTGCCGACGACACGCGTCGACGATTCTATACCCCAACTGTGCCTCGGATTCTGACTGACGGTGCGATCCTTGTTTACTGACTTTGCGATAATATCTAGTGGATTTTAATGAAAAAAAAAGAAGGTTATGCCATTCGGAAGAAAATGATAGTTGCTTGAAAATTGTGAAAAATCGTGAGTGAGTTTCAATAACGTGTAATCCGCTTTTTTAATAAAAATTTCGAACTTTTCGATAACAAATTAATTAAAGCCACTAGTCACGAATAATTTTTTTTACTCGTACAAAATAATAGATCTAAAAATAAAAATTAAAAGAGTAAGTAAATATTAATACCCGCCTATCATACAGGCGATTATTACCTTTTTCATAGACGTGGAAATATTATGCAGTTACTAAAGTAGCTCATATTCGCTACACGATGCAACGAGGTCAGAACTTTCAACAAGTAATTGTTACGTGTGTCCTACGCTAAACAAACCCCACAAGTGTTGAAACTATCGATTTTCATTAACTTTATAAAATTAAAAAAAAATATATAATTTTTTACAAAACTGCAAGGCACGTGGATTCGTTTCCATCGCCACCCCACTTTCGATAAATAAGGTCCCAATCAGCTGCCAACCGAGACGAAATAATTCGGTACGTAACTATCGCATTACTCCAGTAAACTGAATCAGCGCAATTCGTAAACTCGGTCCATCGGGGCATCCGGACGATCTTACAAAGCGATCCCAACGTAAGTGCATCAATCACTCAGCGGCCTGGACGAATTCATCGCTTCGCGGAGGCTCACGCGATCGTTAAAATCGCCGAAGGACTCGGCAACCTCGGAGCATAGAGAAACGAGCGCTCGCGCGCATAAATGCGCGTACTTTCCGGGCACCCTGTATAAAAGGACCTAGAGAACGAGGGAGAGAGAAGCGAAGCCAGGAGAGGACATACGGGCCGATCGTGAGCCGCGCGCGCGCTCGGGGTTAAAAAGAAAGGCAGCTAAAACGTGGGGGGAGAGAAACTCGGGGGGAGCGTGAGAGCGCGGCCAATGGCGAATCGAGCGTACGCGCCGAGGTCGTAAAACGCCGGGGCCGTGAGTGCGAGCGAGATGGGCACTAGCCGTAAGGACGCCGCGTGCACAAGCTACGACGGATGGGAAACGAGTCGCAAGAGTCCCACTTTCTCGCGAGCGCTTCCTTCCTTCCGCGACCGGTTCGCCGATCACGTGTCGCTTGGCGGTGGAAAATGTGCGCGGCATAAAGGGGCGGGGAGGGGGGGGAGACTTTTTGACCGGAAGTGACCGGACCGGGGAGCAAGTGCGAAACCGGCCGCTTCCGCGCTCTCCTCCCGTTCCGTTGCATCAGGCCGTCGCGTTTTCCATCTAATTATAGGACCGGCTGCTCGGCCGAGAGTGCGACTTTTGCCCAAGTGCTAGATGTATGGAGATAGGCCTCCCCCCTTTGTAGTCGCGGCGGCGACTCAACATTAATGAAGCGGTGCAAAAAAAAGTAAGAAAGAAATTACGTTTTTCTTCCACGAGCCGCTGCAGCGACGTGCACGTCGATAGAAAACTACGACGCACGGCGTGCCTCTGGCATTGCATAATCGTAATTGTAGCGGTTAAATATAGAATCGCGCCGCGGAGTATAAACCGTGCCTTCGCGTCGCGCGGGAATCCAAACAGTGAATTTTTCACTCTGCGTCGGCCTGACGACTATGCTCGTCTTCGTTGTATGCACTTATACGAGGGCTGGAAAATGTTTCAGCCGCACCATAATTTTGCGGTTAATAAAAAACGGACGGGAGCTTTCATAGTCGTAAAAAAAGCTGCGATGCATCTCCGTAGGATGATTGCCTATGAACGTCGTTAAAACTGTGTTTCAGCGTACGCCATGCATAAAACATTGACCAGGTAAGAGGAATCCCATCCCCGTATAGAAATCACGAAAAAGGATTTTATCGACTCCGCTCTGCTCGCTTATCGCTTATACATAGCGAGGGGAAAGAGAGAGAAAGAGAGACAAGAGGCGCGCGGGGGCACACAAGAAGCATTAAATTCCGGAGAAATCCGCAAGGTGCTCGTAAAAAAGGAGCAGCTCGCACCTGACACTAGAAGGTAGCTGACCAAGCCCTGCAGCGCGTCGAACCTCGAGTACATGTCTGTCTGACGAAGGTGCAGCATGCAGGCTGCTCCGGGACCATGTATGCGCTCTCCCGCCTCCTCCTAATCCCCGGCAGGATCCTCTTAATCGCCATGGAGCCGCACTCGGTGCAGCAGCCTCTGGCCGGGGCTAATCCAGCTCGTCGTCGATTCTCTCCCGGCCAGTATATCCTCTCACGCCGCGGCAGCCGCTCCGATCCACCGGCGCGCACTTCCCTCCAATCGATGGGCAGGCGCCTCCTCCCGCGCGCACGAGGGGGAGGCTGTAGGTCAGCGTGCACGTGGCGGGCTCGCACAATCGCGTCCCTCGCAGGGGGAAAATCGCGGGAAAGGCCGTCGGCACGTGGCCGAAGCGCGAGGCTCGCGAGATGGCGGAAGGACGCGCGCGCTTAGCCGGGCAACCGGTACTACACGCTGCACTCGACTGGCGCGGACTATGGCCGCTCGGCGTACGTGCGTGCCGGCGGCGGCCCTTGCGCCCGCTGCCGCTAGTTCGCCGCTCTGCACAAACACGTGCGCCGCGGCGGCGGCGGCGCGGCACAGCAGTTGCCGCCGCAGCCGCCTCTCCTCGCCTCGTCGTCGCCCAATATAACGCCCGAGACCGTGTATGTGTGCGCGCGCGCGTGCGTGCGGGTCGAGGGAACGCGCACATGCGAAAGTGCCGAGCCTCCCCGTGAGTGTGAGCTACCGCCGCGCGCATCCTGTGCCCGTTGCAAGCTAGTCGTTCACCTGCCCGATCAGATGCCGCTTTCTTCTTCTGCTTCTGCTTCTTCTTCGTCGTCGTCGTCGTCGTCGTTGTCTACTGCGGGCTGCTTGCTTATATACTTGAGCGCCGTCGCTTTTCGCCGCCGTTTACGAAATTTAATACGCGCCGAGTATGTGTATCGTGATTCATAGCGACGCTACGATCGAAGAGGAAGCCGAGTGTATTGTTCGCCGCGGAGTTTATGCAATGCACGCTTGCCTGCCCTCTCTTTCTTTCTCTCTCGATCTCCCTCTTTCTCTCTTTCTCATTCTTTGCTTCGCATTTTTTTTTTCTTTTTTTTACGTAACGCCTCGATTGTGTATTGGCAGTAGCGACGTGCTTCTGCCCGGCGATCGTATGCTCGCCGGAAGGCACGGGTCCTTTTGTTGATGGATGACGGGATTATCGTAACATCCGACGGGCAAGTATAACTCGCGCGTCGATGCAGCTTCACCAAGTTTGTTGCAATTCTCTTTAATTTTTTTCTTTTTTTTTTGCACCCGCTTGATCGACGTGAAATTCAATTCGCTCCCTTTCGTGGTTCACAGAAGCGCGGTAGGACGCACGTCCGCCTACACGCGTGTGTGTGTGTGTGTGTGTGTGTGTGTGTGTGTGTGTGTGTGTGATAAAAAAAGGGCTGCTGTTCAATGAGCGAGGGAGAGGGAAGAAATCCAAGAAGCCCCCGGTATATCCTACTATCCACTTGAAGGCGAAAAAAATGCGTTTCCCGTTGACGATCATCTGGCTCTTCCGGCTGTCTGGCTCGAATGGGCCGCTCGGAGTCTGCTTCTCTCGTTACCTCATTATTGCGATACTCCGGGGCCTCTCCGCCGCCTCCTTATGCACACACGGGCCGAGCACGTGTTGCTTCCGTCACGTGTGAGCGCGCGGTTATGGCAATGTGCGGCGAGTCGTTTTATTGTTAAATAAAGCGAGAGCTCCATTTTCACGCTCGACCACACGGACAACTTGGCAGTGGGTCAAAATGCCGCTCCGAAGCGCCGCTGTATTGTCGCCGATTTTTCGGAGCGTCATCATCGCGGCTACGGCGCGATTTCGTAAGCTTGTTTCATTATGCACTGTGCACTCGATCGGACAATGAGACAAAGAAGGCGCGGGCTAATTAATAAGACGAAGGCCATCGTACAGCGGGCAGAAATTTCAAAAGAGCGTCGCAGGTGCGTTGCCTAACCATCTGCGCGTAGGATACCCATCGATTTTATCGAACTGCAATTGCCGCGCGGACCGGGCGCGCTTTGCACGTCGCCGATTTTTCGGAGCGTCATCATCGCGGCTACGGCGCGATTTCGTAAGCTTGTTTCATTATGCACTGTGCACTCGATCGGACAATGAGACAAAGAAGGCGCGGGCTAATTAATAAGACGAAGGCCATCGTACAGCGGGCAGAAATTTCAAAAGAGCGTCGCAGGTGCGTTGCCTAACCATCTGCGCGTAGGATACCCATCGATTTTATCGAACTGCAATTGCCGCGCGGACCGGGCGCGCTTTGCACGTACACTTCAAAAGAGAAGCTCCTATAGTGGAGTATGTTGATTCCACTGAAAACCTCAGCGACAGGATAAGCAGACGCGTAAATTTCGTCCCGATCCGCCTGGAATCCCCCCGAGCGTCTAGTTAGAGATTCATCAATTCCGACGTCCGTTGTTTCCTACGAAGCGCGTGCAGCTGGAGGCGCGGCTTCTCAAAATCGATCATCGCCGAGCGCACCTCTTGGCCCGTCCGCGAGAAGCGGTTCCGATCATCCCGGCGCTGGCAGCTTGCCCGCGGCCAATTTAATTTTACCGTTCGCTCCGTTGTTCTTTTATATTTAGATTTCGGAGCCGCGTGCGCGTACTAAGCGATCGACCGGCCTTCGACGCCTCGAAACACCGGCGAAATGAAAGAAAAACGAAGGAGGAGCGAGGAGAGAAGGAGTTGCGTCCGGAAACGTTTCGATATAGCCCCTTGCAGCGTGTGCATCGTCCTCGTTGTTGTCGCTCGCTGCACCTAACTCGGCGGTGCGCGCGCGTCGCGCGCCGAGAGGGGAGAATCGATTGGATCGGCCGCGGCGACCAGGGTTCCCAGGTACCGGCGGCAGATGGCGCTTTCTGTTTGGATATCGAAAGTGTGTCGCTCGGCAAGCAAGGCGCGATATCGCGTAATGACTCAGCCAGTTCACCGCTGATGCGGGACGAGAGACCCGCGCGCGAGGCTAGGGCTAATCTACCGGTGTAACGATCCTCCTTAGGCAGGGAGGCTCGTGGTCTACACTTTGACTCCCGCTGAGAGATGAACGCTCGATAATTTTTCATTAAACCCCTCTTCTTTCTTTCTCTGTATCGATTTTTTTTTCTTTAAAGCGAAGTGACTGCTGGCTCTTTGTGCGGTGCAATGTAACTGCGGTTCTTTTTTTTTTCTTTTTTTTTTGTCAAACCTGTCGCGCTTCAATCGTTTAGGCTTGATTGAAACGTTTCAATGTATCTGAAGCGTTAGATCGAGTTAAGTGTATTCAAGATTTTGAGATTCTATGGATGTATAAGCTGCGACGTGGTGAAATATAAATTTTTAATTTTTAGTCTGATGAAAATATTTCAATGTATATGTTGGTAAAACGGATTTACTGTACAAGTATATTTAAGAATTTAAGATCGAAGTGTGAAATATTAATTTGAAAGTGGAGACGTGGCAAAATGAAAATTAAGTCATTTAATTCGGTCAAATTTTCACCTGATAAAATCGTTTTACTTCGAGAAAGGAAAATTATTGGTGAGGCATTAAAGCAACGATCACTTAAAATAAAACCATCATCCTTTTTGCTTCATAAAGAAACGAACGGCAGCCTTAATTTAAGCTACTGAAAAAACAGGTTATCCCGAGATTACCCTTTTGAAACTGCTTTACATAATCTTCGTGATTAACTACATCATAACACTTCCTAATCGTCCCATATCGGCCGTTTAAAAACCGATCACGTTAATAGTCGTAACGTTAACGCGAAAACATTAGCGGCCTATTACGTATCGCCGTTCGATCGACGAGCAAAAAAAAAAGCGCACCTGGGGCTTACGCAAGCAATCGAAAGAAACAAAAAGGATCAGACTGGAAACTATTCGTTTTGGAGCGACTGCGACGCGTGGCAGAAATGCACTTACGCGCCACCGACACAAAGGGAATGCACCGCGGCTAATAATGCAACGATCGTAAGTAAGCGGCGGCGGTGACGATGGCTGCCGTAAAAAAGGAAAATCCTTTCACTGTCTTGGGAGAGCCCGTGGAAATCTAGGACGGCGCGCGCCGGTGTTCGCTTTCTCCCGCGAGCGAACTCGACTCCGTACTCTCCGGCGTGTATATAGCAGCGACGACGTGCGTGCAAGGAGCGACCCGCGAACAATAAGAACGAGCCGCTAACTTCGCGATCATCGGCCATTTTTCAAACGCTGCGAGTGGATGTTATTAATTTTCCCCCAAGTCTTTTCACGCTGTCGAAGGATTAATTTTTACCTCCTCTGTGAAAACATTTTTTGAAGCAAATGGGAGAAATTAAATATTGATTTTTAATGCGAACGGTTGGCTATTTTTAGTTTCGCACCCATGTTCTTTTTCTTTTTTTTTATTTGTGCATGGAGAAATATTTTCTGCTCCTTTATCGAGGTCAAATATGGGAGTAAAATAGTTACTCCTTTTTCCAGCGTATTATGAGCGCTGCATTAAAAAGTTATCTTATTGCTAAAAAGTTTTCGTTGCATACGCAGAGCCCTGAGTTTTACAATGCAACGCAAAAATATTTCCTAATTGTATATAAATCAGGCATTTCTCACACTTAGAGCGTTAACCTTGCTTTCTAACGAAATTCAGATTTCATACGAAAGTTACGAAATTCCTAACAACTTCTAAAGAGAGTTACAAAATAAAATGTGCAAACGTTGCATCTGTGCGATGCTCCTTAATTAACCTTCGCGCTCGTTACAAAAAAAGGCGGACACGCGGAGAGAAAGAGCACAAGAAAAAGAAGAAGAAAGATTCAGCCGGCAAAATTAGCGCGTCATTACACGCGCAATTTCGTTCATCCGAAACAATAATTCCGCCGAACGATTTTCCGTGCAAAATGCAAACAGTCGATATACGAGGGAAGAGTGCGAGGAATATATAACAAGACAACTAATTGGCCTGGCGGCATGAAGTTCTTTCGGTGCTACTGGACGAGCCGCGCGCTGCATCCTTTGAAATGAGTGCGACTGGCTTTAGCCGGGATGGCGCGAGAACTTCGCCGGGGATATATACACGCCCCCGCGGCGATCGACTAATTTGCCGGGGCTGAAAGCTACCCCGTGGCGCAGCGTGACTTTATCGGGCGCCGATGGCCATTCGTTAGCGAGGGGAGGAGGAGGGGGGAGACGTTCCCGATGAGCTACCGCCGACGCTACCGTTCATGCTCGTAGTTTGAAATTTCCTGGCGCCCTCCCCTCCTCCGGACGATACATCTTGCCGCTGGCTTGACTTTCCATTGTGCGCGTGCAGCGCGGCGAGCGGACGCTAGTTGTTGCTTGCTCGTGAATTTTTCAGTGATTCTTAGACAGGTATACATACCGGTAAATAATGTAATTGTAGAAAAGAAAGGGTCGCGAGGCTGGCGCACTTTTAATGATTTACGTAAATAAATATTTGTGAAATTTATTATTATCGTGATTGACAATTACGTTCTCGAAATGCTTTAACGGTTATTAATACACTAAGTGAAAAATTTGGTAATTTTAAGTAAATATTTACTTCAATAGTACTTGTTAAATATTTCTTAAAATCAAAAAATTATTTTTTTGGAACTACTAAATAATTTATTTAGAAACAAATATAAATGCATTTAGTTTTTAATAAATATTTTAGTTGATTTAAAGAAATATTTAACAAGTACTATTAAAGTAAATATTTACTTGTAATTATACCAAATTTTTTTTTCAGTGTCATAAAACTGAAGACGACACAAAGTGACTAATCATTTAAAAGACACAAAATTTGAAAGATACAAAAAGAATATTTCGACACGAACGTATATGCTTGACATTTAAGACGACAAAAGACTACTCAAACGATTTATCTGACGGCAACGCTGTAAAAAATTACAGTAATTTTTAGCTTGATACACTCGCGGGCGACGACTAATGTTTTTTCCGCACGACTCAACCTCTCGAAGATTCATCGTAAACAAATTCGTTAAAATACCAAAGTGATTATAGAACACAACATGCCAGAAGCAGAATCGCCGGAGTTGCGTCATATTTCACATCACGTATTGCGTAATTTCACACTTCTCTCTCGTGACGCTCGGCTCCAAAAAAACGCGCATCTCATTTCAACCCTTCCCTTGTGTCGGGGCACTTAAAAAAAATGAATAAAATAAAATAAGCCTCGGCCGAATACGGGAGCGAAAACAACGCGGAGATACCGAAGGACGCTCGGCGCTGGCTTTTTTCGCTCGCTGCGAGGCGACTAAAAGGATCTTAACGGTACCGACCCGCTTTACCGTTACGCACTGTGCGCGCGCACGCAGCGTCCCGCGAGCTGCTCGCGCTTTTACTATTACGACCGGCACCCGTTGCGATTTATCGCGAAAAATCGCCAAGGACGCCGCGCCGCGGCTCCTGCTACTTTTTCCGCTCCTCCCCCACCACCTCGAGCGCGCTCGCGGCTTTCTTTTCATTCGTCTCACTTTCTTCGAAATGGAGCGCGGGATTATTAATAACCGAAGGGGGAACGATAAATTTTGCGCTGTTTGTTTACCGCGGAGTGCAGCGTTCATTCGTCTTCATTGCGCCGTCGGTCCGGCAGTTTTTGAGCGGCCGCGCGAGCGATAATTCAGCGGGGACAAATTCACCGAAAGGATTTTCCTGATGTTCGCACATTTGTAAATCTTTACGCGGGAGCCACATGAAATGTTGCGCGAGAATAATGACTTTCTTCTTGCGCGCACAACTCAAGTGTTTGAGATCAGTGTGAACGAGGAAAATATTTAGCGGTCACTGGCTACTTTATGACAGTCATCGAGTGACCCAATTTACATGGACGACACGCTCATCTAACGCTAATTAAAGACATCCATTAATTATAACTAACTAGACTTTATCGGAATTTTCAGTTCGAAAATCTTACAGGCAGATCTACAAAAAAATAATAATTAAACGGACTACTTAACAGCTGCAATAAGACGATTGAATCGACCGGTTAAAGCATCCATTAAACATTCGAGCATTTTTTTTGTCGCACAAATGGAGAACACCAATCGTGCGTATAGGATGATGGCAAAAGACGCATTCCTGGGGATCAGTCCAAGGGGCAGGGGCGAGTCATCGCCGCTGAATCATCGAACGCGCGAATCCTCGAGAGTCGTCCCGCTTTGAAAAAGCTCGCCTCCGAATCGGGCAAGGTATAGGAGAGGCCCGGTCGCATCCGAGCGCGCGACCCAATTTAAAGTCGCGCAAGGCCGCGTGCGCCAAGGAGGAGCGTCTCGAAAGAATCGCCGCCGCCGTCATCGATTTTATCGAAAAAAAAGTGGCGGGGGAGAGTGAGAGATGCAGAGAGAGAGAGACGTCGCTCAAGGCCGGCGCGTTGACTCTGCAAGCTTCCGCCTCTCGCATAGGCGCGCGCGCACGTGCGTGTCAATCCGTATATATCGACCGCGTGGCCATGGATGCAGGCCAGCCGTCATTGACGTGCTGACATTTTTCGCAGTCTGACTTTTTTTTTGCCGAGGCGATTTTGATCGATTGTGCACTTTATAGTCTTTCGTAGCTGCAGGTACTCTTTTTATTTTAGTGGCTTCGGTGGTAACGAAATGGAGTTTCATTTTATTATGGTCCGTGAAATTTATTTTTATATATTGAAAGATATTTATCTAAATTCCTTATCGAGAATGTGGGTAGAATGCATAAGCTAGAAATTTTATGTACAAACAGCATACCAGCTGAATCTAAAATGTGCGTTCATGTGCAATATATAATAAATAGCGATATCGCGTATGAAAATTCATTCATATTTTCAGATTAACGGAGAATAATATCACTATGAGAGAGGTTTTTAAATGAAAGTATGCTTACGCCGACCTCATTGTAAATCGTTTATAGGCAAGCTGTTGGAACTCTGGCGGAGAAAATGAACAGGACAAATTAATAAATTCATCACGTCGCTCTCGTTAATTGCCCAATCAATTGCACTGAGCGGTGCAATAATCCAGACAAGAATCGCAGATCAGCCAGCGGCGTTGAAGTCTGCCAGAGCGGCGAGAAAAACCGTAACAGTCAGCTTTCTAATGAAAGGCAAAGCAAGCTAACGCTTACAGCGAAGAGTACGGCCCGTTAATGAAGTGCGAGACACTTTGACTGCCGTTCGTGCCATTCACTTTTGTCCTTGTCAGAGTGAGCCGTCTCTTTTCGCGTTTAATAAATCACTTCCTTATCGGGGATCGCCAATTGCCACGCAAGGATAGTGCACCTCTTTTAATCCGTCACTCCGGCCGATCCGCGCGGTCTTTGCCGAGGAGAATTGTTTATCGGCCTAATTGGCGAGTCGAGCGTTTGACGATAAAATGCAGGACGATGAAAATCGAATTGGAAAACATTTTATGAAAAACTCGCGGCGAAAAGGTCGCAGCAAAAAGGTCGCAGCACGAGCTTCGGAGTACATAAGAAGCTGCGGGGAGCGAGTAAAAAGAAAAGGCCTCGCGGAAAATCCCTGCAAAGCCGCGTTTTAATGCGATTTCGCCTCCTCTGCATCGTAATCCGAAAAAAGCCGAGCAAAGAGTTGAAAAGGGACGGCGAAGAAAGGCGACGAATCTTAATTTTCATAAAGTGCGACCACAAGGTAAAAGAGTGCGTAATAGGGCTTGATTCGGCGATTTGCAGGTAGTTACTGAGATTCTTATTGGGCGATTATGCTGAAATGTTAATTCAATTTTCTTAGGCGATACGAAAAACTATTTACATACGGAAAGCATTTGTTTTACATCATTAATGGTTAATTATGTGAACAAAACAATTATTTACATCGAATAAAAAAAGATCACCAAATCTGATTGTCAATGAGTGTGCTATCAATCAAAATGTTGGTTTCGTTGTTTACCGACTATGTTCTCTCCAGTAATGACGAACGTCGATCGAACATTTATGCATATAATTATATATCATTCTGCCCAATTTTACCTTTCGTGGCAAGATCAACACGATGACGGTAAAAGCGTTTTGTGCAAGTGAATTTGTTATTAAACATGTAATTTCGCGATCGCGCGAGCATCGATAGCTTAGCCATTTCAGCCGACGTGCTCTTATCTTAAGCAACACTTACTATAAAGTAAATAATGACACATGGACAGCGAATCGCCTATTCATTCTTTACTTTCAATTATTTTCTTGATTAAACAAAATTAGAAACAACGAAACACTAATGTTAATTAAAAATAAGGTACCTGTGCCTAATATGGGCATGCGCCTAATATGGCCATGTTCTGGTATTTCGAATTGACCCGCGCTA
>JAWWEN010000001.1:8319772-8360176 GCA_035582955.1 Sycophila texana | reverse complement strand
ACGTTAAAAAATTCTTCTCCGTTCAAAAATGATGGCCGTTTCCGCTTAGGGTAGGCATATTAGGCTCAGGTACCTTACTACTACTTTATACTGTATTATTAGTTCACATATCGGAAGTGCAATCATTAGTACTCAAAGTCGCATTGGCCGTTGGTATAAGCTCCGTCCGGCGTCGCGAGTCCGCGGACGGCGTAAAAAAAACGTGGGTGCCTCGAAAAAGAAAAAAAAAGTCAAGTGAGCGAGCGGGAAATAGGCTTGTTTCTGCGACGATTCGTCGCGTCGCCCCCGCGCACCCGCAGGCCTCGACAGTGTGCGCGCGTATAGGTACGCGCGCGTTGTCCGTGCCTCGGCTTGGGGATTGGATGACGTTGCGCCGCGGGGATGCCGTGCAGTTGGCTGCTGGATCGTCTCCATGGAAACCCGAGGCGCGCTGTCTCGCTCGCACTCGCGCGAAGGGGAGCCGCTGGCTTGGGTTAGGTTAGGGTTCGCCGGAGCGAGAAGTACACCGGCGGATTATCGGCGAGCGAGCGAGAGAACGCGCCACGGAAGGGAAAAATGGAGTAACGGCGAAATCGAGGAAGGAGACAAATATACTCGCGCCCGGGCACGAGAGACCGCCCGATTGAGATTTAAGGGGACACCCCTCCAGCCGTACAATGCGTTCCCTCCGACGTACCTTTGTACGGAAATGTTTACTTGGCAATTGCTGGCTGGACCTGTCGCTTGATAATTCGATAAGGAACGGAGAAGATCGATTGCGGATTGTCTTTTCGATTTTTTCGATATCTACGCTTGCGGATATCATTTACAGCCGCATTTGACTTAAAAGGTAGTAATACAATAATACAATAATGAAATTAAAATGGATTGGTAGCGAACTGGCTGTTTCTATAGCGCATCGGCGAAGCATCGATGTATCGATCGATTTTCTGAGCGGCGCGTTTGCGTGACTTGTCTTTGTTAGTGGAATGAAGTAAACAAAAGTGCTCCTCGTTTCAACACGCCGTTACTTAACCGATTAATTCGAGTATCATTTCGAAGAGTTCATTCACCTCCGGCCGATAAAATAAAACGTGTCTTTTTTCCTCGAGCCGATCGATTCATCCTCATAAAAATAAACGAAAGAAAAACTACTTAAGTAGAAAATCAAAGGTGTGCACTCGCCACCAGTAAAGGAAAAAGGCGAACAAAAGCAACGAAGAATAAAATATATACGCCGAGGGAGCGAAGGAGTAGAGAGAGAGAGAGAGAGAGAGAGAGAGAGAGAGATGAGCTTGGCATTTCGCAGGGTCGATGGGGAGAGCGCGCGCGTGCACAGGTCGTGCGACAAAGGCGATAAAAGCACAGGGCCGCCGGCATGCAGGTGGTGTAGCGCCGCGACTCCTCCGGAGTCTGGGAAATAATTAGGGAAGGAGCGCGACAAAAGGTCAAAGATGCGCGCGACAAGCCCGAGAGAGGGTGGGACATTTAGTCGGCGAGCGACGAATTAAGACGAGGACACCGAGGGAAAAAGACGCGAGCCTCTCGTCATTATATACTAAGGCGCGCGACAACACGCTTAGAACGCACTGAAAATTCGTGTCCCTCGTTATCTCGCAGCGGCAGTGAAGTGGCGGCTCAATTTGACCAAGATTTTATTAATCTTTTTAGGCTGGATAAACTTTGCTATCGCGAGATTGAATTAGAACGCGCTAACCTGTGTGGTGTACACACCTTAATTAAGTATCGCGTGTTAAGTTAATGTGTTTATTGTGCTCCGTGAAATGGTTTCATTATCAAAAATGAAATATTTATTAAAAGGGTACACGTAATGTAATAATTATATTTATAAATTTACATTTACTTTTTCATTGAAATGCAATGCGAGCATCAATAATTGAATTGAATAATTGAATAAATTGTTGATTGAAGAAATTTACACAAATACTAATGTTTGCCTTAATTGCATTAACAAAAAAACAACAGTAAAAGAAAACAAATATTATTATTAGTAAGTTACAAAAAAAAACTATAGCAATTCAAAGTTAGTTTCGGTGCGATTACATATTTTAATGATATCTAAATTAAGCCACGTCTATGAAGCGAAGTGCTGCGGTAGTATAGGGAACCGCATTCAGCCCGACGTCCTCCGTGCGCGAAAGATTTTCGCCGTCTCGGCAAAAGCTCACGCGGCGATAAAGTTTATCAAGCGGAAATATGTACGATTACTCGGAAAATATCGATGGAAAAAAATTTGCTTTATTCGCGGCATTAAGGTGATGCATACTGATGAGCTGCCCGGAAGAGCCAATGAGGATCACTCAATTCGCTCGATTTCCTATATACATTTTATATATGTAGCGCAAGAGGCAAATTCATTCAGTTCAACAACGCGAGCTTTTTCACCTGTGCCATGCCGTGATCGTTCAGATTGTATATAAACTTTGCGTATTAATTTATAGCCTTTTTTTTCAATCGAGTTGATAAGTTCAATTCAATCTGAATTGACCGATCGCGCTTCTTCGTATTTATTAATTGTTCTTTATCATGAATTATACACTAAACATATATTTATTTTTCTTTGCAGCTCACACGTTAAAAAAAATAAAAACGGTTTTCCGCGCTCCGTGTACTCTTAAAAAAAATATGGTTAATGCTCCTCTCCTCCCCCAAGGTCGTAAAAAGTTTTCCCCTTCGAAAATTCGCAAACTTCCCGATAACGCATTAACGCTTCCAAATCGCCAGGTATAAAACTGCAAGACGCTCTTCCAACAACAGCGCGAGTCTTCAAAAGCGCAAAATCGCTCACTAAGAAGAAGTTTCAACGGCGCAGTCGATTTTTGCCGCGCGACACGTCCAGTCGGTGCACCTAGCGGAGGTAAAAAAAAAAAAAGGAGAGAGGAAAAAAAAGGAGAGAGGAAAAAAAAGGAGTCAGAGGAGTATAAGGCAAGAGGGGGGGGGGTGAGGCGGGAGTCAGAAGGAAACAAAGAGCGCGAAGGCAAAACACGAGCAGCGAGAAAACGAGTAGACTGTCAGTACACACGCACGCACACGTGCACCGAGCGCGCGATGGCCTTCCGCTGTAGGAGGCGGCGGAGGAGGAGAAGTAGCACTGGCAGGAGTACGAGGAGGAGGAGGAGGATAAGGGGGAAGAGGGGGGGGGGGAGAAAAGTGGAGGAGGCAACAGTAGCCAGGAGGAGGAAGGTTGTTCGTTACGCGATCGCGCACGTACGCGCGCTAGCGGCCGGCCTCTTCCACGCGCCCGATTTATTGTCTATTTATTAGCGCTTATCTGGAGGAGGGAGTCCCGAGCATTGACGGGAATTACCGCGATGATGGAACGCGAATATCGCGCGCGCATTTAGGATTTTTCTCTTGAGACACTGCACCCGCGACACCCAGTTCTGCCGGCTTCGAGTAGCTCGGGTTGACGCTCGCAACACTTTCTTTCGTATTTTATTTTTAATAAATTAATTTTTTTTTCTATATTAATTTTTTTTTACTATTTAGATCACTGCGAGTTAGCTTTAGTTCGCGTTATACTTAGCATAAAGTAAATATTAGTGTCGATAATAAAAATGATTGGCTATGATTTATTTCAAAGTTTCGAGAAAGATTATTAATTCTTGCATTATACGAGATGGAAAAAGTTAAAAAGTTACGTACGAAACCTGGTGTTGCGTATGATACTTGCGAAATGATTATTCTCTCTGAAGTGTTATTGAAATGTACACGCGATACAAAACTTCACCAATTCAAATCACCACAAATGAAGAAGCGTTTACTCAATCTGTGTCTTCAAAAGAAAAATCTCTTCTGGAAAAATTTAAAAGAAAAAAAATAGCTGTTCACTCGTTGCACTTGGCCTCTGCCGAATTATAATCGTAAGTAGTAAAATTTCAAAGCGTACGACCATTTTTATGAACGATGAAAACTTTCCGCGGAACATACACTTTTAAGTAACATCGTAAAAATTCAACTGCACGCTTTTTTTGTTGTTCTTTGCAACTCTGATAAACAGCACTTGTACAAACTGAGCGCGCGCAGCTACACCCACTAAACATTTTTCCGTAAAAAAATCCAGCTGATTCCGATCTCGATCATACGTACACAGGGATGAAAAAAGGGGAACGGGTGGGTGGACCGAATTTCGCGTCGCGGGCTATCAGGTCCGCAAGCGGTCTCCGGAGAAATTATCCGTTCACCGGCGTTTTTTTTTCTCTCTCTCTTCGCTCGCGAGGGTGTAATATCTCGGGCGGCGAAGTGGGTCACAGAAATGGGTAGTTCGAATGCGGTGCGCCGCGCCGCGGAGAAGCTGCCTCTTGCGCCTCCGCCGGTGACCCAAATAACTCTGGCCGGCGAGAGGCGGTAGGAAATTACGTTACACCGGGATCATGCGCGTCAATCTTTTCCAACCCCCTCGAGTAATGCGCGAAGGTGCGTTACCCTCCCCCTCGACTGGCTTCATTGCTATGGAAAGCTAAGCTTCGACGGATGACCGAATGATTGCATTACGGGGGTAAATTGAATTGAACGGCTCGATTTGAAAGTGAGAAAATTTACTTTGAGAAAGCTACGCGAAATACGAAGGTGGCCGACAGAATAGACTAGTATGTCCATTTTTTTTAACAGGATTGAAGTAATGCTGATAAAACTCAAATCCAACAAATACAGTACGAATTTTCTAGTTTGAATATTTAATTTACAAAAATAGGCATGAAAAAACAAGTGCATTTTAATTTATCAACAATTTCGAACTGTAGGCATTCAAGTGGAAGGTAATAATAAAATAAAATGAAATGGATAACGGATTTAAAAAAACTCAATTTTCAAAATTAATTTGCTTTATTCAAACAGCGGTAGTTTTAGGTACAACAGTCTTCGCATTATCGGATTAAGAAGAGTGCCGAACGCGCGCCTACAATCCGCGAAACGAAGGCCAACGCGAAGAAGAAAGAATCGAAAAATCGCGGGGTAATGCGACGGTCTATGCGAGACAAAGAAAATTTTCCCGCAGAGCAGCGACCGTCGCGAAAAAAAGAACAAAGCCAAGAGGGGGAGGTGGCGACCCGAAGAAAAGCGAGAGGGAATAAACATCGCGGAGAAAGAATCGGAACAAAGTATCTCGTCCTCTACGTATACACGCGGGGAGGCAGGGGGCAGGTAGAGGGAGAGGGGGGAAGCTTTGATGGCGCATTCCGCGCACCGTTAAGAGGGTGGAAAAGCGACTCCGAACTCTCGCCGTCTCTCTATCGGCATTTCTCTCCTCCCATGGCCCCCCACCTCCTCCTTTTCGCTGCCGCGAGACTCGCCCATCGCTATACAGACGGCGCGTATATATAGTCGAGGCTCTCGAATTATTCGCGTTCGTGTGGCTCGTTTTTTCGCGGGAGCCCGCGAGCGCACTGCGCTCCCTTTTTCTTTTTTATACCTATTTTCCGTCGCGATCGACCGACGTTCTCTCTCTCCCTCTCTTTTTCTCCTGGGCGACTCTGTTTTTTTTATTTTTTATTTTTTTTACTTCTATCGACGGCCAAGGCGGATCTCGACGCCGCCTTCCTTTTACCCGGATTTCACGGGATTATTCGATTAGAGCCGATTCGAAATGATTAAATTAAATGCGAAGATGTCCAATCGCTTACTCGTGATATATCCTTTAAAAATGGATACCTCCAATAAATATGCTAAATTTATTCGCATTTTAACAACGAAAAATCTTATAATAAATCGTACTGTTAAAAAAGAGTAATAAATCGTACTGTTAAAAAAGAGAGCATTTTAAAAGTCAAAAGAAAATAGAGTGAAACGTGCACAATCGATCTTCAGTAATATTGTCATTTAACGAGATACCAACATTTCGTTTGTCGTAAAAGATGCCGTTTACGTGCAGACGATCAATACACAAAATAAAAATCAATCCACTTCGACTAGCCGCCATGACCCCCATAACATAATTCACGTAGTGCTCTCTCTCCCTCGTAGAAATCAGCCCTTGCACGCTCGCCGGGGTTCGAGCTTTTCGGAAAACAGGGAAATCGACGTTTCCTTAGAAACTAACTAAATCGCCGGCGTGAATTCATAGTATTCTAGGGCTACTTACGTGGCTTAACGCTCTCCTGGACTGGCACTTCCAGCTGCAATGAAAAATTAAAAGTCCAGTAGAATCGTTTACGCTTGCTTTCTAATTAGCGCGCGCATACATTTTTCAATTAACCTGTGCATTTTTTTTTTTTTGCGTTATGAAAAATGTAAGGCGACGGTCGAGTTCTGGGATGAACGATTCGATGTACGTACCTTGGCGAGATGGGGGTTGAAGGTGAACTTGGACTCCACCTCCTTTCTGGGTGTTTGGGCGATAGCAGTCAGAGGTGTCGGTGGCATAGTCATCTCCTGCGAAAGAAAGAACATCGTTAAAAACGCTAATAAATGCACACGTCGAACGTCAAAGCCAACCAGTTTTTTTTCTCGTAATGTGCTCGAATGCTTAAATCGCGAGAATTGGCAAGTGTGTCGATGTAATTTGAATGAAAATGTAATATGTATGCAAAATTACACAACTATTATTCACTACGATTATTCACTCGAAATTATAATCATCATAATTAAATTTCAGAGATATGATCGAGGGATGTTTATGGCATATTATATATATTGTAATTAAATAAACAGACGGGTTTGCAATGATTTCGATATTTGCTAATTAAATGGCCGGCGAATATATAGACTCCGGCGCATATTACATATTTATATAGCCTAATTAAAATGTATGGGAAGCTTACAAGAATTAATTTGACTTCTCTGTAAACTTATAGGCACTACACTAATTAACTCATTAGCAGATTGTAATCCTTACGGCTGATATTTTCTAGCCAATTTCTTTTCGTGCAATTATTATTCACGTTACATCGTGATTGTAATTTAAATGCGATAAATTTCATTGATAAACGAGTCGATTAGCGTTGAAATAGTGATCGTGTACACATAGTATTCTGTAATCGTCATATTTTTCATACAGTACTTTTGTCCATCAGCCGAGGTAGTTGGTAATCAAGAAAAAAATTGATCGTAGAAAAATGAGGGCTCCGGGTACCGTTCGAGAGGAAAAAGTCATTCGGAGCGTAGAGAAAAAAAGGTATGCGCAACGTGCGCATGACGCCACTGACACGAAAATAAAATGTGCTCGCGAGAGTGGGTCAATGGTACGGAGCTCAGCGTGGATTCGGCGTTTCACGGACGAGATCGGATGGGCGCACGTCGGGTCAACTGCATTGCCGACGCGAGAAAAAAAATGTTTAATATTTATTTTACCGCGCCGTATCGACACTTGCCCCGGCAGGCTACTATTTATGCAACACTTTACTCGGCTTGCGTAGAAAATGTACGCATTTTGCTCGAACAAGAATCTGAAAAAAGTTAATTCGACTGCTCGATTCATTTTGATTCTGACGTTTTACAATCGGCGCGACGGCGCACACGCATTTTATGTAATTAATTTATTGACTTTCACTTCGGAAAAAGTATCGTTCCCTCTAATCTTCAAATTGAATCTCCAGAATTTGCAAATTGACATTTTCAAGTTTTTCAGCTTTCTAAATTTTACATAATTTGAGTATTATGCCGACAAAAATTGGAATACTTGCGTAGAAAGAAAAAAAAAGAAGACTCGAAACGAAGTGTCGCGGAAATGGCCATGATTGACTTAGCAAGGAGTATATATATATAAGACTTTTGGCATTACTTCAAAGACGTAATAAGCTCGAAGTTGCAATTTTCTATTCTACCCTCGTTATTTCTGTCTTTCAACGCCTTTCCTCCTTCTCGTTTTACATATGCCACTTTCAATTGGTGAACGTTCAAGTCATAAAATTTACAAATTTTCAAATAAAACGTAACGAGCAGCTCGAGGTATTATCGAACTTCACCGCGTATGAGGGAAAATGCTTGAGGGGACGAAACGCGGTGTTGACATGACCGGGACGATTAGGAATTCGATAAACCAAAGAGACACGGGAGAATAACCATTCACCGAATTCTGTCCAACTTCTGCCCATTCCGGAGTATCGCCGTTGTCGCATATGCATTGTCCCACAATTTCGCTTCTACACCTCTGACAATTTATTTAATTCTTTTGCTCAAAAAAAAAAATTGAAGCCACCACACTTTACAGTCCGCTCTACATCTACATGTACTATCCTAAATCTGAAAATGTGAAATTCACTTGCAAAATGTCCCGATTCACATTTTTCAAGTTAATTAATTGTACATTTTCAGATCTACCTGAGTAGTAATTAAAATTCGGCAAACTAATATAAACCGAGGGGAGAAAAAGTCGCGGGAGTGGAGCTTTGACTTACGCAAGCGACGTAGGATAAAATTTGGTCGGTCGAGGGCGGACTAATTTTACGGACTGCATATTTTGCATATTCCGTGACAGGAGAGAAAGCTGCTCGGAGCGATTTTCCTGCCGCCAAAAAAAGGCGTTGCTTTCACCCGGCGATCGCGGCCCGAGCAGTTGCGAATCGAATGGATTTTTCGCCGGGCTCGCTCTCGATCCTGGCCATCGTTAATCCTCGCATTAGCCAAAAGAGCGCGGCGTGAGAACCACCGCCGAGCCCCAGCTGTTAAAGCGCGAAACAATAAACCTAAATCACCTCGAGATATTGACTAACGAAATACCGTTGCGATTAGTTTAGTCTCCGCGGGCAACGCTTCGTGTATTTATTTTGCGCTGAAAAAGGAGCCCGGATGGAGATACCGATTAAGGTTTTAAAGCGAAAAGGATTTTTTTCCGCGAGGAAAGAGGCCCGAAAGATGGAGGTGCACGGAAAACGCGAAGCAATAAGGCAAAGTAGGAACCAATAAACGACGACAGCGAGCGAAATAGGATATCCTTTTGTACGACTCGGCTCCATTGTCTGGCGAGACTCGCGGTCGAAAATGAAAATCGGGGCAGAAACCGCGAGCGCCCGAGTTCATCGACGCAAAAAGTGTCAGGACAAAAGAGGTGCGATCGCGGGGGAGGGAGAAAAAACGCGCGGGAACCGAAGAACTCAACACGGTTTCACGCACGCGCGCGGGCTCGTGCTTACGCCATTACAGAAATTGATTTTTCCAAGCGACTAAAATATACCAATTCGATCGTTCACCCACCACTTGTTTCATTTTCAATGTACAAGAAGAGTTTTAAAAGTGGTGTGCTGCCGCTGCTTAAAGAATCGATTCCGCTTATGATCTCGTTAACGAAAAGCAGCGTGAAATTGATAACATAAGTTCGTTAGCTTTCGATTCTTCGCTTCGTTAAGGAGTGAAAAAAAAGAAAAGAAATCAATTTTATAACGAATCATACCGCCCCTGGACTCCACCGCGTTTTAAAAGGCCGAAGGTGTATAAATGATTCTCGAGATGTGCCGTATCTTTAATTTATCATATAAAGCGCTCTTTTATTCCGGGGAAACAGCGGATATAGTTGTGGTGGTTCGTTGAACTTGAGTTTCGTCACCGACTACATTTGTCATTGTCTACTAAAATGTTCAACTTCCTTTGTTGCTCTTCAACGAAGTGTACGTGTCCTAAAAATAGCCACGCCACGACTCCCCGACGGGGATTTCTTTTAAATACCACTTTCAGCGCAAATTTTAATTGGGAATGAAAAATCACATGAGAAAGAAAATGCGTAATAATGTGTGTGGAAGACACAAAAAGAATGTTTGAACCTTTTATTTGAAAAAGATTTTAAATGTTTTCATACTTTTTCACGTTACTCATTATTCAATTAATTTATACAATGCCATTAAAAAATTCAATGCTGAAATTTGATTAAAAGAGTAAATGCAGATTTTAATTGTTGCACGGAATTTTGTAACTCGATTACTTTCTAATTTTGACCGAATGTTATCGTACGTAGGTATTTCTCTTTTACAATAATTTTAGTATGAAATAAACAGTTCTTCCGTTTCTTTTTTTTAACAAATAAAACTTTAAAAAAAATCTCTGCAAACCGAACTACATGTAGTGTTTCAACGTAGATAATATAAACAGTTGGTAAACAGTTAAGAGTATAATTGGATTGCAAAATTGTGAATAAATTTTATGTATAAGTGAATTTCCAACTCATTTATTTAAAACACTCATAGTCCCATAAGAATATCGATCCTTCACTAATCAATCGCTAAACAATCGAGGCGCCTATAAAAAAAAACGAAGCCAGTAAAAATAATCGAATCGATCGGCAGGAATCTCACACCGAAAAGCCACGGCGTGTATATAAATGAAAAGAAGAGGAAGGGAGAGACAGAGAAAGAGAGAGAGAGGAAAAAGAGGAAGCTCGCGGTGGAAAGGGCGACGCACCCGAGGCTCATTGGAGGCGCCCATCGCGCGGCGCATCGCCTAGGCTCGCAAGTGCATCGCCGCTGCAGGGGCGGGGAGTTCCGCGAAGAAGGGGCCCCCTAACGGGTTTTCACTCCTTCACGTGCTCGGCATAATTGCCGCCTCTCTCCCTTGCGCGCGCGAGTCCGATCCTCACGTAATACACGGCGTGCATTATGCCGCGCGCGCGCCTTTCGGTCCGCGCTCGGGTTCACTCCTTTTCGAGGGGGCGTTGTGTTAACGCTCGCTTTGTTTTTCCGACCGCCTAAGTGATTCGTTCGCGACCTTTCGGAGGCGCGCGCTCGCTCGGAATGGTCGACACCAAGCTGGGAGCGTTTTGCTTTGCTCGAACTGTTAATAAAACTCAAAGCGTGGATATTGAGAACTGGATACATATTATATTTATTTTGAAATTTCTTTAGCTTTATTTTTAGCTGTGATGGGGTAATTGTACACTACGCGCTAAAACGGCTAAAGTGAAATGTAGATTAATTTCACTCGAAGATCGCGTGAAATAGAATAATTTTTTCACTCAAATGAAGAGTGAAAGGGTAGACCAAAACCTACAAAATATAAAATCCTTCTCTATCAGAGTGAAATTAAGTAATTCTACTTGGTAAAGTGATTATTTCACTCCACTAAAGTAAATTTCCAATTTAGTTCTATGAATAAATTAACTCTAGAATTACTCTAAAATAAGAGTGAAATTTCACTCTAGCCATTTTAGCGTGTACGGATGTTAATTCAATTAGTTTAAATGATAGTTTAAATGAAACATTAAATGACTAAATGAATTATCGCAATGAAATCGTGGTTCTTTGTGTAAGGTAATTTTAGTTTGAAACAGTTTATTGCAAATTCGGTCGAAGTGTGATTTTACGATTTTTCGCGATAGGTCTTCACGGCTAATTTGCATAAGTTGCATTGTTTTTCCTTTCCGGCGCGATATGGCGAAATTTTAATAACAAAAGGGGCGAGTAGAATCACACCTTGGCAGGTTGACACCGAGACACTGAAAAATGCTCGGCGGTAGTAAAGGATGACGCGAATGAGCCATATATCACTCTAACGATCATTCGTTTCATAGACAAACACCTTTTTCCACTTGCAACTGTCGTTGCATTATGCAAGGAATCGTGAAAGTTACCATCGGCATTTAAAGAAAAAGTCTTACTAAATATTACATATAATGCGACGGCACTAAATAAAAATCGATGCATTAAGTTGTTACCTAATAAACGTCTGTTTCATTACGTAATCCAAGTACGACGCTCAAACACTCGTAAGTCAATCTCATTAAGAATTTCAAATTCATAAATCCACGTGACATTTAACAATGTGCGTGGAGCTAACCGATTTTACATTAATTCTTGCATTCAGGGGAGAATAAAATTTACTGTTTACTCGCATAAAAATAGATTTCAAGCCTCAGGAATTCTGCTTTTTTGTTTAAAAATACCACAAATAAATCACAAAATTTTAAACTGTTTATTTTAAGTTTGTCAATGGGCATTATTCTCGAGAGTCCGAGTGGTTGTCCGAGAAAGGGAGTAAAAGAAAATCTATCAGCGGAGATTTAATACCTAACGGAGCGAGTCACCGTTGCGTCCCCGGACCCTGAGAAACAAGCCGAGTTTATCGTCGTGCGCCAAAGTGGCCATTGTGCGCTGCTGCCGATCGCCGTCTCCGTATACTCGTTAGCTCTTACCCGCTCGCGCCAGCACCACCTGCTTTAATCCTCTTTTACCTTGCGGATTCGCATCACTCGCGATACGCCGAATTTGAATTCGAAATTTCTCGCAGAAACGACGAGGGATTCTAGGTGACGAAGGGGGCGAGAAATTCGTCAAGGAGTTCGGGGAGAGCGCGCGCGCACCTTTGTCGCGTAATCCGCGACAATATCACGTCAATTAAGCCGGAGTTTCTCGACAAAAGGCCGCGCACGCAACGCCGGATCGATATGTTGAGCGGAGGCGAGATCTGCGTTAGGGAGGAGAGACACAAACTCTCCACGCGGGATCGTGTGGAAGGGGGCAGAAGGGGGGCTCGTTCTCCCCACCCACCCCGCAAGCACGATCCTAAAGCCCGATCCGATGTATGGAGTTCCGGTCTGCTCCTAAAGGAGAAACTATATGAGTTGTAAATGTAACTTTCTATAGGTCTACAAAGACATCTTTCGCTACGTACGCGACGTTATGATGCGCCCTTATCTGTATACCAGGTTTTGACGAGGAGTACGCTAACAACAATGTAATTCGCTAAAACCCGTCAAACAGTTAAATTAATGTAAATATTTTCTCGAAGATTTAGAGCCCTTCTGTAGTTCCACACAGATCAAAAGAATAATTCAAGAGAAAATTGCCATTTATTTGACAGTCTAATTTTCTCATGTCGGTCGTCACAAGTAAATATTTCTTAAAAGTAAGGAAATATACATAAACAGTTAATAATACACGATAACTTTTTATGCCACGCCTTACTTACTGCAAATAATCAATTTCTTAACTGTTAACTCCTAATAATTTGGTGAGTTTTTCAACTCACATTCATTAACTATTAAGTCAGCGACTTCGTCAGGAAGGATTCTTTTTATCTGTGCATTAATTAATTACTGGAAATTCCTCCACTAATTCAACTTTAGATAGTAAGCATAAGTAAATACACTTATTTCAAATTATTAGCATAATCAGTGCGGAATTTTATTTGTCTTTTATTGCATAGCGCACATTTCATTACTCCACTTATTGAAAACGATCTGGTAATTTTCCCGAACAAGACAAAGTGTACTCTCGACATATCGCAAAGGGCCTCTACCCTCGAATGAGATTACAAAAGCACACAGCGCGATTCCCGGTCCATCAAAAGTAATACCCCGTAAACACATCGCAACCTTGCGAGGCGAGGAGGCAATAATCTCCGCATAGAAATCACGAAAGGCGCGCGTTGGTCTCGCTTAATCCGGTGCAGAAAAAAGTAAGCTCTCGCTCCCAGCCTCGTGCCCTCGGATGAATCACGGCGATATAATCGCCCGGGTCCCTCCGACGCTCGAATGTGCTACGGGGGTAAGACAAAAGATGGACGCAGGAAGGGGAGAGGTAGACGCGTGTGCAGTAGGCGATGACTCAGCCCGACGGCGACGACGACGACGGCAGCGGCAGTGAATCGGTTTCCGATCGATGCCCCGCGCCCGGGACTTGGTGCTTCATGAACGATGTTTTGACACTATTCAAGTGTATCAACTAGCACCTACTCGTATTTTTTCGGAGAGAAAATAAAATTAATATTGTATTTTTTTTAATTGTAATTTTTATTTAGAATCGTACGTTTTTGATAAAGAGCTAAGCTGGAGACGAGGTATAGAACTGTACGTTTTTGTGATGAGTTTTCTAATTTAGTTCAACTTGACCTTGCTAATAATTTGCATAGATTCTCGGAATGCGAAGAAAAAGTAGGCTATGTAAATTTTTAATCATCAATCATTTCCAGTATCGATTAAACGAATGCAACTTATTATTAATTATTCTCCGCGTTTGATATTCTTTTGTTGTCGTGAAAATTGCCTTCAATTATTGTAACTGCACCTTCATGTGCTCGAAAGCGACAAGTCCATCTTAATTAACCTTGAAAAGCGCAGTTACCCGATCAATTCCTGCACAAGAATCCGGAACTGCACAACCATTTTTGCTTCTTCGATCGGTTCACATTCTATGCATTTAATTATTCTGTTATCCATTATTTAACTGTTAAAAAATTCGCGTACATTTTTAACGCAATCGAAAGAGTAGCCAGACACGAAGAGCCAAGGATCGAGCGGCTGATTAAAATTTTTTAATTAATGAATTTCTCATAGTCTTCAAAGAACCGCCTCCGGACGAGCAACAAAAGCCCGGCGTCGAGTAGGAAAAAAAATGAAAAAGCAAAGAAGCAGAGAGAAGCATCAAGAAAATTTCTCGAAGCAAATCAGTTTGGAGTGCGATTACCGCGTGTTCGCGCAGCGGAAATGCCTCGCGCGCCCCGAAGACAACAAAGCCCCGAGAGCATCTCCTCGAGGCTCTCGGATTTACGAGCGGCCTATCTCTCTCTCTCTCTCTCTCTCTCTCTCTCTCTCTCTCTCTCTCTCTTTCTCTCGCTTTCAATTTCTTTTTTCCGCCGCGCGCCGCCACCGAGAAATGAGGCGCATTTTTCGGTTGCCGACTCTCGGCCGATTTACGAGTCGCTTTTCATCGAGCGAGTCCTGCTCGCATCGAATACCGTGAGAGGAGGGAGGCTAATTATTTGGGAAACGATTAAATCGCAATTTTTACGAGCGTGAAAGATCGTTCGCGTAATTTCGCTGAATCCCCTAGTTTTACGCGACGATCGCGCGGCAATAAACTGATTCCCAAGTGATAAAAGCTCCGCGACGCCGAGATATACCGCAATGTCTAAATATAAATTCCTACGTGGTGTACGCTACCGAAAGCTCGTTTCTTATCCGAAATTGTTCACCGGCGCGGTATCCTTTTCTTTCCGCGCGACGGCCAACCGGTTACGAATGGGTAACTTGATAGGTCGCCTTTTAAACGGTACAGAAGCGGAGCGAGGAAAAGGTTCGATGAGAACCTTATGATGATTAATCGTACCCTCCCCGAAGAATACTCGCCTGCAGCCTTTGTTACTCAATTATTCAAACTAAATGAAGGAGCGCGTCACATTTTCGAAATTTCCGTCAAGACTCATCAGAATTTCGGGGCGAACTAAGTTCTCCACTTCAGTTCGGGCAATCCGAAAATCCGAACTTGTAATTAGCCGAATTATGCATGTGCATACAGATCGTCTCCTTTATCTAACAAAAGGAATTTCATGGAAAATGAAAGGAGCACAAAAAAAAAAGAAAGCCAAACGAAATTTTCGGAGCCGTTGAAATTTTCGGCCGAAGGCACACATACAAAAAAAAAATAAAGAAAAAAAGAAAGTAAGGAGCCGCTCGAAGGAAAAAAGCTCGTCCAGCTAAGGATACGTGGCACACCGGCATGCGAGCTATTTGAGCAGTCGGGCGCGCACAGCTCGCGCACTCTATCCTATCCATTTCTCCGTGCTCTTTTTCTCTCGCCTGCAGCGGCGGCGCGGCTCCTTACCTTCTCTTCCTTGTTCCTTCCTCGTTCCTTTCTCCTGCTCGCGGCGTGGCGGCAGCTCCGTAGAACTGTGAATCATTCTCACGGCTGCTGCCCGTGGGAAAATGGAGCCGCGCGCGCTCGCGAATATGCGCCCCGCGAGAGCCGCCAGCTAATTGCGACGACGGCGACGTCGCCAAAGAGGACGAATTTTTCGCGCCGCGCGGAGAACCTACTTTTCAGGACGACCAAGGACGCGCAGCGGTATATAACGCGCCGTTGCCTGGTTAAAGGGGGGGACCGATTGCAAAAGACACCGCGACTACTGTCGCCGAGGAAGGTGGCGAAACACTCATTTCTTTCTTTTCTGGTACAGTGGTTTGGAAACAAACGGAAAATGCTACGCGCGAGTTCGTCCGAGTTATTTTTTTTCCTTAGACTTTCGTATACAACCGAGAGGTGCTGGTGAATTAACGTGACTTTACTTCTTTTCTCATTGGTGGCTTTAAGATTTGGGCTAATGGTGTTTAACGTTGAGTTTTTTACAGTCAATTTGCAAAGAATTTTATATTACTCGGGTGCGTTTCCTCGTTAAACAATAAATGCCGCATGCCTCGCGGGCGAAAACTGGTTCCGTCAGTGTGGCATGCGATATACATCCTCACTGGGGTTGATAAAAGATGAAGGCATAAAATTAAAACTGGTTGGCTTAGACAATCTGCGCGCATGCCACAAAGTTAAATTATTTAACTCCAAGCTGAAAGCTTCTTAGTATATAAAAAGCACGTGATTAATTCGAGATCCGTAAGTAAATAAAAACGGCTTGTTTCGTACGTTGAGTCCATTATAAGTATATCCACAAAAAAAATATTGTTCGATAACAGCGAAGTAGCAAACTACTCTGATACCAGAACAGAGCAGACTACGCGCTTTACGAGATAATTGCGATACTCACCTTTAGGATGGTCTCCAGCTCGGCGTTGCTGTCGGCACTGAGTTTCGAGCTCGAACCCTGCAAAATCCAGAGAGAAGAGCAAATTAATTAATCATTTCGAGCGAGACAAAGCCGTTGTGATTTTAAAAGGTGTGCACCAGCAAACTTTGAAAAGCTTTTAGTTGCGATCTGCGACGATTATCGGGCCCCGGCGATTAATTACGCTTCGCAAATGCAAATCTGCTACGCTTGCCTGTCTCCACCGTTTTTTTTCCGCCGCGCACAACCGTCTCGATGCTCTCCTTATCGCACGGAATTCCTAGAGCCACGATTGCGTTTTATATACATATATATATTTATATATATAGCTACATGCCCCGATAACGACTATTGCGGAATCTTTGTTTCTGCAATCGATTGCGCGCGCGAGACTTATTAACGTCGCGGTGTTTATTTATGGATTAATTTGATTTCGAGGATATAACTGAATATCGAATTCAAATCGTCCGCGTGTAGATGCACATTATTTTGATGTAACGCGAAACTTCGCTGAGCGTATGGAGCGTAACAGAATCGTCCGTGAAACGAGAAAGTAATTAACCGACTAATTAACCCGACTAAAATTCAAACCTATTTTATGCTGCTGTACGTAAAGTTTATTGCTTTGAACTAGAGATTTATATTACATATGGCCTGATGGAAATTTGACGACCTCTCTTATTACGCTAATTAGGTCAATGATAATCCTGAATGTTATAATTTACTTTTACTTTACAAACATTTTACTTTAATTTTACAAGTTTACGTATTTTTTCATTCATTCTTATTCAAGGGAAGATAAATGAAAAAAAAGAAAAAAAATAGTTCGATAGTTGAATCAATCAATCTTTTGTGCCATGTACCTGTCAGCTATGTGGATCAACTAGGCTCGTCAATTTTCCACCCGCACGTATAGCGCAATCAAACTGCTGTACTATAGTTAATGTAGTTCGTATTCGATTCGGAGTAGTTCACCGGCTTTTCCACTTACTTAAAGATTACACATGTACATCATTAATCGAGTTTATAAAAATTTCAAGGAAAAACTAAGTATTGTTCCTTTAAAATTTGTAGGCACATCTACGTGGAGTCGATGAACTGCCCTAATGAATTCGCTAAAGAACGTGCAGTCGCCTCTAAAGAAGACTAACACATTTCAGAAATTTTGAAAAGAGTTTTATTTTATTATATACAAAGTTTTTACTTAATTCATAAAAAACATCTGTGACAAATATTTAATAATCCTACATTCCATTCCGATGTAATGACCAAAAAATAGAAACTCAGAATTTTATAAATTTAAATCGAAGGTAGGACTTTTTTTTTAAATATCAAATGCTCTTGTTTTCTTTAGAGGCGATGGTGTGCTATACTACTCACAGCATCGATAGGAAGTTTGGGCAGCCTGACACTGGCTGTGTGCAGCCTGTTCTGGCTGCTGGGCGCGAGGCTCGGCTGGGCGACGCCGGCGGCGCTCACCAGTGCAGCGGCGGCTGCTGCTGCCCCGGGCGGTGGGCCCTTGGCAGGCACGAGACCGTGACTGCGGTGCTCGTTACTACTGCCGCCATGCTTGACCGGCTGGCCCGGGTAGCCGCCGCGACCACCATACGGCGGTTTGCCGTCGGCTGGCTTGACAAAGCCGCCCCGCTGCGACGCGGAGGACGCCGAAGACGAGGAAGAGCTGGGCGCGACCGACGAGGCGGACGTCGAGCGGGGCCCGCCGGGCTTCTTGAACTCCTGCGACGAAGAGGGTGAGCTGCGGCTGGAGGGCAGCCGCGAGCTCACCGGGGCCGGGCTCGCCGGCACCCCCTCGATGCCGATCAGCCGCTTCGGCTCATCCAGCAGGTGCTTCACCAGGGAGTAGTTGCCCAGCTTCGACTGGATCTGCTGGGTCGTGCGGTCTTGAGCGTCTGGATTCACCTGCAAATTTTTCTTTGTTAGATTTTTTGTCTTTTAGTATTGCAAGATTATGCTGCGAGACAAAAATGAAGGATTGAAGGTAAATATGAAAAAATGTCTCGTGGTTATTATTAAAATATTTAATTTTTATGGAAGTAACTTAAAGATTGTCTTATCAATTCATTTTATTAACTATTTAAAATAAAAGTGCGAAATAAAAAAGAATAAGTACACTCGTCCTTTGAAACAAAGAAAGTGTATTGAGAGAGCCATTGAGTAAAAACAAGATCGAAGTTTTAAGAAAAGCTAAAGTAACTTGTAAGGTAATGCTTGATTGAATTCAAGTGTTGTGGAGCCTCAAGGTGAGGTGGGAAAATCACAACATCGATAGTAGGCCATATTAAACTCGCGTTTTCAAGGCGATATCCTTCGATTCCCGGTGCTTGATATAACGGTATCGATACTATCAAAATCAATAAGTAGTCGTTTCTTTTCTTTTTTTTCAAAAAAAAAAAAAAAAAAAACAAGTCAATTGTTTGAAACGCTGTCACATAATAAGTACTTCCACGGTTTTAATTTTCAAGTGCCAGCTGATTTATTAAGTCATCTAGTATACAAGAAATCACACGGAGAAATAAGAGAAGCCTGTGTATTGACTTTTTCGCGAGTAAATAAGTATCTATGTGCTTGACTGACAGCATTGGAGCATTGGAAATATGTGATTTTCTTATGGCTCGGAGGCAAATATTGAAAATTAAAACCGCATCCCACTTATTTCAATCGCAATGTTCTTAGCCACCAAAATTTTCGCATATCGCATTGCAATTAATTACATCGAAATTAATTTAATGAATCAGTCTCGACTCTAAATCTAGAAATCGGCATAAATGGCCCGTGACTTTACTTATTTCGCCGTAATTTCACTGAGTGACGGGGTAAAGATAAAAAAAAAGAGTCACCAGTCGACTGAATAAGAATCAAGAAGCTGGGTGTGCGCTTGATCGCGGCCGTCGTAACTCATCGCATCTTACGAATTTTCATTCCCGCGGCGCACCGACGAAACGAAAAATCCTCAGGCGCGTAAACAAATTCACGGGGAGCAAAGACGGAAGAGCCTTATTTGCCTGCAAATTTTCCCGTCACCCGTAAAACACTTGCACGCGCGGGCGCAAAGGAGAGGGAGAGAGAGGCAAGGAGGGTGAGAGAGAGACGGGAAATATTATGCAAATGAGCGGCGCGGACGTGAGGGGCAAGGGAAGGAGGTCGGCGAAGAAAACGACGCGACACTGCAAGAGGCGCCGCGGGGATGGGAAAAGCTGCGGACGGAGTTTCGGAACTTCCGCAGTTCTAGACGCTCGATTCTGCGGAATCGCCGGGAATCATACAAAGTATTTCGCTGATTTCAACTTCCAGTCATTATCCTTTGTTTTTTCTTTTCAGCTTAGTTGAGGATGCTTTTTTTCATTCAATTATTTCATTTCTTTATCGTTTGGGTATTGCTTTTCATTTCAGGGGAAAAAAATTTTGATTATCGTAGCGATGTTAGAATTTTTTTTAATTAAAGTTAGACTTCAAGTCCTTTAGTCAATGAAATTTCATATTTTACGCAGACACTTATAAATTTACGAGACGCAACGAAAATTTGTAAGATCAATTGTCTTCCTCTTGCAGACCCACAAGGCCAACTAGATTCTATTCTCGTCAAGTCTGTTAATTTTTTTTTTTTATATAACATGCAAAATTTTCGACAAGGTCGACTATTAAAATTACGCGCACTTCTGTTTAGCGCAACCCGGAGGCGTCGAAAGACTCGGCGTAAGTGATTGAATTCTCCAAGGAAAAGGTGAAGAAAAGAGAAGAGGAGAAGGGAGGGAAGGTCTGCACATATTCCGCCGTTCCATCCTGATTGTCTCGCGATCGATTCAAAATTAATTTGCTAGCTGCCTTGGCGACTGCATACCCGGCTCAGCTTTATTACGTAATCTGTTTGTTTTGTCGCTCGAGCAGTGAGATGTGCATTTGCGCGCGGACTCAATTTGTTCTGCGGTATTTGAAAAACGAAAATTCCTCCACTCCCGGAGACGCCCATAAACACGAATAGAATTTTTCGCGTTTATTAAGCAATATTTTTTTTTTATTGCCGCTGCAAGACCTTCCCATTTGCATTCGCGTCCACGCCTTCTTTTTATTCGTATGTTTTCCAGCATAGTTGCGCCTGAATTGAAACTGAAGCGCGTCTAGCTGCAACCAAAAATTCTGATCGTAATGCGGCCGAAAAAAAATTGCCAAAATTATTCGGCATGCACGTAGCGCTCGTTGGCGCGTCGAAAAAAAAAGATAACACCGGGCGATCGATCGGTCGGTCACCACGTGCCGGGAGAAAAACGTCGTAATTAAGACGAGAGCACAATCACGCTTGGTGGAAGGAAAATGGACGGAAAGGAAGGAAAATGGAATGAAAAGAAGCCGAGCGAAACGCCCGGACACAAAGCGAGATTGCACTCATCCACGATTATTTTTTCGACGTCGGGGGAAGGGTGGCGTGCTACCTTCCTAGGCTCTTTTTTTTACTTTTAAGGGTAGGGAGGAGTCGACGCGATTCAAGTCACGAGCGAGACGCACGACGAATGGCTCGACTCGCGAAAATAATCGAATCTCGCTTTTCCTTTTACGCCGGGCTCACTCGCGCGCGCTCCCTTCCTGTCTTTTTTATTTTTATCACGGCGAACGAGCGGTAATTTTGTTTGTATTGCACTCTTGAGATTACGATATTTTTCGGGAACTGTAATGACGATCGTGTTTGGAGTAAATATTTGTGCGGTGCGGGGGTTTTCGTGTAAATTTAAATATTGGCGCTGGCAGTATTTACCACTCTTTTCATACCTTTTTTCTATTTACGTGAAACGAAAGAAATTTTTGTGTGAATTGTCTTATTGAATGTAATTTATATACAAAAGTATTATTGTGGGATTCGACATGCAAGGGTGACGAGAAATGAACACACACTTGTTGATATAATTAAGTCTAGGGTTTATTTAAAGGTTATAAGGTTACTCCACTACACTAGGTCGTCACTCCATACATAGTATCTGTCTGAAGGACGCCTCCGAACTCCCCTTGCTCCAAGTGAGCCGCTCTTTTAAAGAGGTCGGGGACCGCACCCCCTCCCTCGGCCCTCAGGCCCAGCTGATGCCTGGGCCCTCGCCCGGGAGCTGCCCAGCGTCTAGACTCCAGACGTCTAGACCCGGGGAATTCCCGATCGTGGGTTTTTCCTGGCCAGGGCGAGCCTGGCGTTTATTGTCCAAGCCATAAAGCCTGGAGCACGTACGCTCAAAGGGAAGCGGGACTGCGCTCGACCGTCCGCGGCCTGATCGAGCCCAGGGCCGCTCTCTACCTGGACCCCACATTATATTATACAAAAGTGTTTACTTTAACGTTACTTTTGGAAAATTATGCTTTTATCAAAGTCGGAATATTTTTCAAATTCATCCTGAATTTATAAAAAAGCAATTTCATTTTATGAAAACGGCGAAGGCGCAAACCTCCTATTTCACTAAAAAATTCACTCTGTTGAATTTTCATTCGGATTCGAGTCTATTCTCATTCTAATAGAAATTAGGGTAATGCTCTGCATACAGTAGAAATGAAAGAGCAAGGCTAACCTTCAACTACTCAAATCGACTACAATCTCGCCTGTTTACCCAAAAAACTGGTGTACATTCATATAAGATTTTCTTGACATTTCATTATTCACAAAACTCGCAAAAAATTACTATTCATTTTTATCGTTGGGACTAGTTGATCTAACTGAAGTTTTTTTGTAGGTTACTGTCACTAGACAGTAAAAAAAGAAGACAGCTACCAAACAGAATTCGTACAAAAAAAAAACGATACTGAAAAGGTCTTGCTATTTCTGCATATTATAAGGATTTTTATACAATTACATTACTTTCGCATAATGAATAATTAAATGGCTGAATGAATAAATACATTATTCAAAGACATGCATGTATTACACGCGTCAAAGTGCTCTAAGAGTATCTTATTGCCAGGAGCAAGGAGGCATTCGTGGTATTGAAAGTGATGCAGAGTCATCAGCTGCAATACAATATGTAAATATCGCAGCCGGCTTTATCGTTTTTCGCGATAATCGCATAAGCGCACAATAAACGTTGACGCAATACGTAATGTAATTTGCAAAAATCATCCTCTGATAAACAAGAGTATTATCGACGATCCGTCAAACTACGTGTATATTACTTCCACACATGATCTCTTACTACTCATTTACTTAAAGCTATCTCACCTTTTATTCATCGCATTAAACATACTACAAGATACCACTTCACCGACGCGGGTGTGAAAAACGTAATAAAACAAATTTTTTCATCACATAAGAATCATCCGTCGAAGTAGTTAGTGAAATCATAAATGTAGCCGCGCAGATAAGTGAATCAAGCGCGTATAATTCAATCGCATGCGCAAGATAAAGGCAGATGTTTAAGAATGTCGGTAGTCCCGCAACAACAGGGTGTGCTTATCGACGCGGCTCCAAAACAATGTATTAACGTAACAGATAAAATCCGGCAGCGACTTAAGAGTCGATAAGCTTGGGCACCACGCGAGGGTCTACATCTTTAAAACGGTCTCTTCACAGAGTAACGTCTTCTTCCACGGACCGTTCGAGCTCTCGACCACTTCCTCTTTTTTTTCCCTCTCGCACGCACGGACCTTCTCTCCCGGCGTTTGTTTCTCTACGCCTCTCTTCCACGGCTCTCCTTTTAATTTCTTCCCGAGCCGATTTCGCTGGCCCGTAAACGTCCGAATTTCGCCGGATGTCTTATTAAGCTAATAACATCGAGAAGCATCGCCGTTTCGACGCTGCTAAAGGATTGTTCCTCGACAAGGTTTTACGTTTACGGCGCTTCCCCGAACCCGGCGTTTGAGCGATTCACTGGAATTGGATAATTGATGGTGTCTCGCAAAAATTTATCAATTTAATCGCTCGGCCGCAGTGCCTATATCATAATGCAACGACGATTACAGAGCTGGACGCTGGAAGTATATGGATATCCGGTTTTCTTCTGCTATTAATAAATGACAATCGCGCTCTGATAATCGCGTAAAATATTCATCATAATAGTTTGAGGAATAGTCCGGTGGCGGCGGGTATAGTTGGCCGCTCGGAGCGGACGTGCCGCCGACGACCGGTATTTGAAAAATGCTCGTTTCTTTCTATAAATGGATTCGTAAAATGCCGATAAGAGGAGAAAAAAAGGCGCGGTCGCATCGGGGATGCCTGAAATGTCTGGGCGACTTTCACGTTACCGACCTATGCTCCGGGTGCATACCTGTCGGGTGTTTCATTTATTTTTCTTTTATTTTCTCCCGTCCCTTCGACCCGCCGCGTGTATGTCTCAACTAAAAGTGCAAAGGCACGAAAACCAAGGAGGCAAATACATAGATAATGGACTGTGAAACAAAGTCGGGTAATCCTTCATTAATTTTCACTTCATAATCCAGCCAACAATGATCCCTTTAATCAAGTCGTCGAACAATGCCTTCTCCATCTCGGCGTAAGGTAGGAAAATAAAGAGGCTCGCAGGGGGCTTCGTTAAAAAACGCGCGGCTGTAAATGATAAAAGGCATCCGCGCCCTCGGCACTTCGCGTCTGTTCCAGCTAAGGGCGAAAGGGAGAGACTTCGTTTCCAGACGAGAGAAGTCTGCATGCAGTAAGTAACGGGTAGAGAAGCGATTCCGATGGCTTTTTTCGTCCCTTTTGCGCCTTTGTTTTCCTTTCACCGGACGTCTCGTCGACCCGACGCGATAACCCCTTCTGCCACCCCACCTCCCCTTTTTTCATCGAACTTGTACGTACGCCTCGACGTCAGGAGATTCGAGTGTGTATGGATTGCGGACGGCAATTTGAATGCTTTGTCTACCCTTTTGTCTGCGATTGTCAAGGTGTCTTTACGCTGATTATCGGGATGCGTATTACGCCGCTCGCTGAATATTCATGAAAATCTCGCTCTTGAATTTGCAGTCCAAAAATTTCAGGTGCTCTGGCGTAGTCGAGCTCAATGGATTTACTACAATTTAATGCTCTTGCGGTTGATACTCTTCTGTACACTGAACAATCTGGCCGACCGCCACTATAGTGGGGAAACGCGCGGATACTCCGACCTTTTCGAGGGTCAAAGGAATGCGAATGATCCGATTTGAATTGAAAACTATTTATTGATGAAGCCGAAGTTTTGACGATGAAATGTAAAATAAGGGATTTTTCAGGGAGAAGTTTAAATTAGTTTGAGTTACTTTAAAGCTGAGCGCGTCTAAATTAGTCGACTGTTTTTAGAAGAGAGACTGTACGTAATTTATTCGGTTAATGAAACAATTCGCAACGCGCTAATCGCTTTCAAATCAAATACACGAGAAGTTAGGACGCAAACAAGGCGTAGACATTTTTGCGGATTCGCCGGGGCGCGTTATCCCATACACACTCTCCGGCGTATTGATTCCACCCTCGACTCCCTCTCTCGGTTATTTACCCTCTCGCTTTCTCCGGCGCTCCCGCCTCTCTTTCCCTCTCTCTCTCTCTCTTGCCGTCATATTTCTCTCGCTTCTCCTTTGCAGTGTGCCGCTGTAGGGAGGCCCGTATTTCCCCTCTTTTTGGCCTTATCTCGCGAGCGCCTTTCTCGTTACGTTGTTTTTTTTTTCGTCGGTCCCGATTTTTCAATCTCCCGCGCGACTCACTTTATACACATCGGACGTTCAGCGGGGCACATTCGAGATGGAAGTGGTATTGATTTCGCGCCAAACTGAATTTTCCTGTAATGAAATATGTAATAGAGTTTATCGTTGAATATTTAGTGTCGCATTATTCGCGAATGTCTACTTTTTTTTACATAAATTCAAGCGCGTGTATCATTGTTTATCAACTCGAGCGCGATCAAAATTTCATTATTCCATTTGCATAGATCGAATTTAATTCCACTTCCCAAATAAGCGATGCAATCGTGTTTAATAATCGCGCGAATTTTGTAACGCCAACGCCGCCGAATTTACGGTAATTGATTAAATTAATTCGCTCGTAGCCGGCTCAGTGGCTAATAAGTCGTTTTTATTCAACGAGATTCAAGCACCGTGAAATTTTAACGTTTGACCTTTTAGCCGTTGCGCGCGCCGTCGCTATGATGGCGGGAGAAGCGATACATGCGCCGTTAAACTTGGAGGAAACTTCAGTCAATGAGAAAAAGCAGCCTTGGAACACCGAGGCCGGATTAACCGTGTAGAAAATCTTATTTTTAAAGTCGGCGACTCCCACCTTCCAACTTGTCTTAAAACTATATGCGATTAGATATTAATCTATGTTTATCGAATGTACATTTGGCTATTGTCATATTTTTCTTAACCGTCGAAACTTTTAATGAACTCAGAGAGTTACTTCATTAGAGCAAACGTGAAGTTATATAACAGATTTTTAAATGCGATAATACATGGACCGTTAAATTACACAAAATTAATTACGATTCATCATTATTTCGAGCATCGACGTGATGCACTTTGTGTATCGTAGAATTCGTATAATAACTCATGCATAATTCTAACGTCCGATGAATATTTAGTTCACGAAAGAATGAGTTTGTCTGGATCGATCGTAAAACCAATAATCACATCAGCGACTCTTTATTTCGAATAACTCAAGTGCCGATTTGACGGTGCAGCCATTTAATCACTTATTCAAAGCTGCGACGCACAGGACACCGGCTAACATGTCGTATTGATTTCTAGATATTGATAACGGTTGGAGGCACTGTCTGTAACGACTGCTGAAGTCGTACAGCTGTGGACATCATGAATCTTTCAAAATGTAAAAATATTTGCAAACCTTTTAGACTCTGGCTTTATTCGAAGTTTTTTTTTTGTATAAACTGTTCTTTTTTGTTTTTTATATTTAATCACTCTTAAAGTTATTTAATGCCTTTGTTTCTTTCAGTCCACAGCCCAGAATTGGAAATTTATTAGTGTATTAAATACGGTACGTAAAATTTAGACGGATTGATAAAAAAATCTGCTTATTTAAACGTTTTAATAAAAAAATGACCAGTTCGTTAAATAAAAATAAGAAGAAGTTACAATACGCGTCCAGTTTCGTTGTCATTTTCAAAGATCGATAAGAAAGCTGTTTATCTTAAGCCTCGGTTATGCTAAGACCTCGGTGTCCCGACAGTGAAGTAGTAACTTAGGACAGTAAGAGGGCACCTCCTAATTATAACGCCAGCAAATGTTGCCGGTGAGTGCGGCGCTGGAAACTTATCGCGCCTTTCCCGAGCGAAGCGAAAACAAATAAGAGCATCCGCGAGAGACTGGCGGAGGCAGCAGCGAGCTTAATAGCCAGCTCGAAACAAGCGGCGAAAAGATAACTGTCAAGCTCCGCGCTATTACGGTCTCCAGCAGCGCCGACGCGGCGAGCAGCAACAGCAGCAGCCCAAAGCACGCGCCAGCTGCCTCTCTGACTTTCTCGACAAAGTGACTATATATGCACAGAGGGAAAACGCCAAGACGGAAGCTCCCGGCCGCAGGCGCGGTACTCTCCCGCGAAAGCTCGCGGCTTAATAAATTACGCTAAATACCGAATGCCTTTTTGTCGGACGAGTTCGACTATTTCTGGTCGATCAAGTGCTTGGCGAGTTCTCGCGTTTAATGGTCGACGAGAAGGAAGCGCCCGAAGGTGGGTCACCGCGGCTCTCTGTGGAAATGCATCAACCGCGGGGGTGGGGAGGGAGAGAGAGGGAGCGAGTGCCGCGCGCTGGAAAGGACGCGAGCGAACGAAAGTTACGTAAGCCGCCGGTGCCTTCTAATGGACAATGCTTGAATTGTATTTTTAAACTCCAGCAGTTTTCCAATTGCTCGTACGGTGTAATTACGCCGGGAGCGCGGGGCAAGGTTATATCCCTAATGACATCTGTTCGCGAGCGGCAGGCAGTTCGCCGAGCGCGGTATTTCATTTATCGCCGCGGCTCTCGGTGAAATACGCGCTAAATTTTTCCTCCGACTGGAGGTGTACCACCGTGGCGTCGAGGAGGGAATTGCTTTTCTGGCGTTTTGCGCGCAAGGAGCTGGAGGAGCGAGCAAAAAAGAAAAGGGAAAAAAAAGGAGAAACGCGTGGGACTGTTACGGAATGATGAAGCGGGCGTTCCGGTAAACCCCGAACGCGCGCGCGCACGCCCACTAAAGCACAATAGCCAGCCTCTCCGCTTTCCACGATATATACATCGGGCGGCGAATGAGGACTGAAAGATCAGCACACTGCGCTCGGTTTCTTTTCCCGGCGTCTTCAATCACTACCTCCATACACTTCCGAGATTGAATTCATTTTTCTCCCGAGGACGCTTTTAATTTTCTTCGAAACGAGCGAATTGATGGCTTCGTATACCAATCGGACGGGGTACTTAGGAACACCAGAAGTTTGACGTCGCTTAATGGCCGAGCATCAGTTTGTAGCCCCGGCGAAATGCACCGAGTGAATTTAATTACGCCGACAAAGTAAATAAACGAGTTCTCGAAGAGGCCTTTAATAAAATCATCAGCGAGGATCGGAATGGAATGCGCCAGGGGTATCGAGGCGCCTGAGCATCGTCTACCAAAACACGGCGGATGGCGTCTAAATCATCGGTGCGGCTAAGGGATTACCAGCGATTAGCGAATTCTTACACGGGTATAACACACGTACACCCCTCAGCGTCTCCGGCGGCGGCGGCAGTTTACCACGCGCCTCCACTTTGTACACGTACACGTACACCCGGGAGATGCTCTCTCCCGCGGCCTCTGTGATTTAAGAGCACGTCGCGCGGGCGCTCGCCTCGGCTCTATCGAGGAGAGCCGGAGATAGAGAGAGATAGAGGCAGAAATAGATAGAGGGAGAGCGACAGAAGCGCGTTCGTGTACGACGCCGTGGAAAAGGAGGTCAGGCTCGTTGCAGCTGGCGCGTGTGCCTAAGGCCACGCTTTCACGAGGAGAATATCGCCCGTCCTAGAGCCCGAGCGCACGAGTGTGCATACGTGTGTATATCCCATTCCGTGAGTGGCTCTGCCATCGACGAATTGCCGCTTCGAGTGCGCGCGCGCCTAGAATCACCTGCGATGCGTCGCCACCCCGACGTAAATGGCTTGTTTTGCATTGTGTACTCGTGTTCATTTGACGCGATTCGCGTGTTTTCGTCTGCTATAGTTAGATTGGGACTTCGTCGCGATTTCCCTGCCCGCGTTCCCGCAGGCATTGATCCCTTCTACCTAGTCGCCAGTTTCCGTACTCATTTGGTGCTCTCAACTGTACAATATACATCCAGTGAAATGATTTATCAGTGAATTTCACTGGAAAATCAATGAATTTTTTAGAGGCAAAAAACATTCCAAAGCAGTTGTTCTTTGAGCAGGATCTAGGCTTCGGAAGCGATGCGTTTATTTCTGTAAATCCTGACGCGACACCAGTGTTATTCAACTCGAGAGGAAATTGGCTAACTTTGTATTCCGGCATTTCGCTCAGCAAGTAGCTTATCTTTCCAAAAACTACGTGTCCCGAATGCGCCATCGTCAGTTTTCCCGGAGAATCGCGATGTAAAAAGAGCGCAAGCTCGCCACCCTCAGGAGTGGAGCGTTGAAATTCCGTCGACGAGGCGCGGTTTATTCAATAACGATAAATACGCTAATCAGCCGTTGACATTCATCTTCGTCGGCCGGCCCTCTCTCGTTGCTCGCCCATTTACGATTTCAATTTTACGCGCTTCCGTTCCGGCCGCTTCATTATTCCCCACCTCCATACCGCCACTGACGCTCCTCATTAGTCTACTACTCCTCTCACGCTCCTTTTGTCCTGCCCCGGGGGGAGGCCGCCTGGCCTAGCGCCTCGTCCTCCCGCTCGTGTACTCTGACGGCGCGTCAAGGTAAGGTCCTGTGGTGCGCGTGGGCAAACTTTGCGAGGATGAAAAGTCGGGACGGTAGCGACGACACGCAAGATAATTCCATGCGCTGAGCTTTAATTGAACGACCCAAGATTTAACGGACGTCCCTAGTGCTCGGAGTGCGCCCCTTCAGGCCGAATTGACAAGTCGACCTGAGGGATGGATAACTCCGCGATGGCGGGTAGATTATATTGACTTAGCTCGTGAAGCCTCAAAGTGCGAATTTCCGCTGCTTGTAGCTGAGGATTTTAGGTTTACTCTGCTTATCTTGGACTCGTGTTTTAGACACTTCGCTTCCCTGGTTAAAAGTTCGCCTTTTTGGCAATGCTTTTTATTTTTTGAATTATTTCTAAAGTTTTGGTATTTAAAACTCGTTTTGTTCTATTTTACGAACTGTAAAATTCTGATCGCGAAGGTTGGAAATGCCAAGGCTTTTCCTGCGTTTTATGAAAAAATATATTTTGAAACGCACGAAAGTTGCGAAACAATGGTCAGATAAAAAAAAAGAGAAAGTATCAAGCACCGTGAGAGGGTGTCAGCGTACTCGTTAAGAGGCAGCGGCGGCGTTCATTTTCACGACTCGTTGAAAATGCCAGCGTAAACTTTGAGAACTAGATTTATACAAAATTCATCGTCGCAGTTTAACGGGGACAAAATGTGTAATTTTTTTTCTCTCGCGAAGCCACACTGCACATACGGGAAAAACACTTAATTTATCGCCTCGCGGTAAACTCGGGGCAAAAGTTTCGCGAACAGGCGCGCGCATACATAAACGGCCCCGGGAGAAAAACTGCGAGGGTCCTCGATTCGGTCGATGTATAATTAATTGGATAAGGAGACGCGCGGTCGGCGCGCGCAGACGTAAAAACCGATCAAAATTTAATTGAGCGAGTCGGTCGCCGAGCGATAGGTTATACGCGTCGGGAATTAAAAGTTTAAGAGCGGAGGGATCGAGGATGGCGAGTCAGAGAAGGAGACAATGAGAGGATAGAAAATTACGGAAGAGTCGAGAGTCGCGCTCGGGGCGTAGCAAAAAGAGCCCAAGCCTTGAGCGACGCGGAGGACGCGGTGAGCGGAAAGAGAGGGGAAAAAATCTACTCGGAGCGGCAAAAAAAAAGTTACGGCAGACATAATTTATAGCGGTTCATGGCGGCGGCCAGCAGAACTCTGGGTTGAATGTAAGAAAAATGTATTGTTTTGAAGAATAACGAGATAAAGCGTTAAATAATATTATTTTTCCTCCTCCTCTTATCATCCTTTTACAAAAAAACAACAAGAAGACTAATTAACGCTCCATTAAAGTTAGTTATGAATCCTACCAACTCTCAAAAAGTCATCCTCCAAATTAAATTTATGTATCCGTAAAACGGGCGGTTAAACACTACTGCAAACGGATTTAAAAAAAGAGCAGGAAGGAAAAATTCTGCGTACCTACGAATTTTCGCAAGATGTTTAACAAACTCGCCCGGCGAACTTCGACCGCAGACTCGTCGCCAAAAAAAAAAAAAAAGAGCGGAAAGGGGAATATAAAAGAAAGAGAGAGAGAAAGGAGCGAGATGTATACGTCCAACCCCCGACGCAAAAAGACGGCCGAGTATGCGGTGCACGTCCCCGTCTCTCGGCGTACGTGGATTCGCAAATGTATATCGCGCAGTCGGCAAGCCGACGCGACGGTTACGTAAGCATATAGGCGAAGCTCGCGCGCATATAATGCGAACAAACGACCTACAAATTACGGGCTTCGTTTACTCGTTCCCCGCCCGATCGCCCCCTCTCGATGCCGAATGAACAGAGCTCCCGAGGCGTTGCCGCTTTGCGGTCGCCGCTCGTTAACAGCTTGACCAACTTTTCGGTTTTTTTTTTTACGCCTCCTGTAGGTTGCTCTATTCCTGCTCGACCCATTATTTCCCCGGTGTAGGAGTAAAAAAAAATATACAAAAGCTTCGCTGAAATTCTAACTTACGACATATAGTCGTCGGTGCGCTACGTAAATATGAATAAGTAAAACGCGTAATAATCACTTATTGGACGCGCTAAACAAGTGCATGAGCGAACGATTTTCTCTTATTCATGTTTGGAAAGTGGGCGACGTGCATATAAAACTTCGTCAAATTTTTCCCTCCTATGCTTGCTTCTATTTCCGGATTGGCTTGAGAGACAGTGAGAGTCATGTAAGCTATTCAATCCGCAAATAAAGTTAGTTTGACTCGTTGCGGCTTCGTGACTGCTCGCAGTTAAAGTAAATCGGGAAAGGGAACAAAGATGACACAAAGTGCTTTAATTTAAGTTTCTTGCGTGTAAAATAAAAAAAAAGTTGCGGCCAATAAAAAATCGATTTGACGAACTTTCTCGTTGCTCGCCGCAATTGAAGCGACAGTGTTACGTTACACTCGCGCGATGAAGTGTTACAGATGGACATCCGAATCGGTTGTAATAACGAAGCTCGCGCAGGATATACATCTACGTCACAGGCTAAATTAGCATAAGAACTCAGGAAAAAAGAACAGGCGTTATTATCGATCCGCGCGTCCGGATAATAAAATGCGTCAACTTTCTCGGCTAGAGAAATAACCCCAGTTGGCAAGCTATGCAAATGAGTCGAGCGGAGGAACAAAGACGAGGCGCGCACCGGTGAAACAATTAAAATTCACCTTGGAGAGCAAAAAAGAAACATTGTTTCCCTCAAAGGCGTCTACGTGAAAATAAAAAAAAAAGGAAATGCAGTTGCATACCGCGTATTCCGTCGCGGGTAAACACATCCTCTCGCGAAATAAAAAAAAAAGAAACGCACGCATCGCTGTAAAGATATACACGACGAGAGAGGCTCCAAAGCCAGCGGAGTGTCGTCTGCAAAGGGAAGGAGACAAAGGGTTGAAACGTTGTAGAACTTGCGTCTCTTCTCTAGCAGTGTTTTCGATAACTCACCTCGTGTACGACGTGCCCCCCTCGCCCCCATATCATCAAAGAATCGCGAAGATGAAAAGCCCGTGGAGAAGCGAATTCGCTAGTGTACGAGAGACAAGAGGAGGGGAAAAAAGAGAGGAAAGGGAGTAAAGGCGCGGTGAGTGCTCGCGAAAAATCGGCGAAATGCCTCGAGAGAAGCTCCCGGTGAAACAAAAGGAGAGAAGTGCAGGAGTGGGAGGGGAGTAAAAAATATCGGTCGGGAGATGAAGAAGATGGAGCGCACAAAAGAGCGGAATATTTAGAGGGTTTTAATACGACGAGCGATAGACGATGAGGGCTGAGGGTAAAAAAAAAAAGAGTGCGCGTCATTTTTTATGCGAGCACATCTCGCGAAGAGGCGGAGAGAAATATTCCACTCGCCGGTGTACTATCTGGAATTTTTTATCGCGAGCAATTAAAAGAATTAGAAAGTTTGCGCGCCGTACGATTGCAATCCAGAGTGGCTCGTATTTCCTCAATTACGATGATTAAGTTTAACGTGGATTCATTCATTCCCCTTTTTAAAAGTGCCTTCATATTTTTATTACACCACTCTGCAACGTTGTAAAAATTTATTTAAAAAAAAAAAAAAAAAAAGTCAAACTCTCGCACGTCCAGTCGTGCGCTGTAAACAATAAGGAGTATATAAACTTTTAAAACACAGCCAATGAAAATTGTCATCGCAGTGTACAAGAGTACACTTTATAGGTTTTTCTAAACGTTACGCAATATGGCTGAATGAATGAATGACCCTTTAAATCTTGAATGCACGCCGAATGCCGCGAAAAACGGAGCGCACGGGGCTTTCACGAAAATGGCCCCGTAATGAACGGGCTGCGTGCCGGCGCGGCCCGGTGAGAAAATTAGGCGTAGCGCCGGTGCGGCACGCGGACCACCGGCCGAAATTTATCGGAACGATAAGCGCGTGAATTTACGAAATTATCCGTTCTACGTCACTGCCGCGGCGCGCATGCGCCGAGATTCGATTTCCAACGCCGTAGCGCGGCTTCCCAAGTGCGTTCTCCCGGGTCGGTCTATGAATTTATTGGTCGCGGATTTTTCTACCTTTTATTCTTCGCTCAACCCCGGCTCCCTCCGGTTCGGTCTCTCGATTCGCGACGACTTTGCTCTTATTTGTACTTCATGAAAGTTTAGTGCGGAAGATCGCGGATATCACGAGAATTCTTTTGGAGCTTCTATCGATCGTCAATCCGTAGTTTCTAAGTTACTTTTTTCGAGTTATATAAATTGGTATGTTAAACCGTTTTTTTTCTTCTAACCGGGACACCTTTTTAAGTGGATTATCTGTACACGCGCACTTGAGATTTTAATGCCTTCATTCAACGTTGATAATTTTTAAAATGTTTAAAAGTTCAAAAGAGCTTTAGGATTTAAATACGCTGCAGTGCAAAATTTATATTTACAGCGAATGAAAATTGTTTCATAAAAAGCTGCAATACGTCTCTTAATGTTTGAAGTAATAAATACCAACTTGTAAATAATTATAAACATTTCAAACTTGAAATTAAAAAAAAAAAAAAAAAAAAAAAAAAAAAAAGAATGAAAGATCAATCTTTTCATTACAGGTGAAAAAGTAGGTTTCAAATAAAACGAGTGAAGTACTTACCCTAACGGGAGCACGGAAGAGCGATGCGGTGGCAGGATCGGGCTCTACGTGGCCATGATTGTGATGGCCGTGGTGATGGTGGCCGTGCCGCGTGTCGGGCGCACCCCGGGCACCCTGCTCCGCCTGGACCGACATAGCCGCTCGGGCTTGTCGTTCCCGCTCGCGAAGCCGGTCCCGGTCCACGCTACAAGTAAAAAACAAACAGAACCATTAATTACCCTTCGCAAATAAAACCCAAAGGGTTGCTTGTAATTATAGTGGCCTTTGATTACACAACGATAACAGTTCATAAACATTTAGAGAAACGAAAATCAGTAGCCTTCATTCTGGTCGATGTTTAACCACTCAGCTTTTAGAACGAAGGTAAAGCTTATGTATGCGTGTATTAAATTGAAATGGCAGATTCGCTAGAAGAATAGGTGCCTCAAGTTCTGCCGGTGGTACTTAATGCATTCCCAAGCGCATTTTAATTACACTAATTATAACTGATTATTGAATATATTATACTTATAGTCCGCAGTTTAATTAAAACATACATTTTCTCTTATCTTGTCTTATTTAAAATGTAATTATTATTAAAAATTTTGAAGTATTACGTGACTATGACTTGATTAATTGATTTCCGATCGCACGAAAAGTGATATCACCAAAATAAATTAGATTTGGCCTGATGACGCAAAACGAACAAGCCATCGAAAAAAAAAATGAGAATGTATTTTATCAAAAATCTCTAACTATTTTCTCTAAAAACTATCTCGAAACTTCGGATAGTTAAGGGAGCAAGCGAAGTAATCCGTCAGTGATGGATTAAAAATTCATTGCTTGGCAAGTCCGTTCCCAGTTATCTCGAGAGTCTTGACCTCGTGTTGAACCCCGACACTCCCCGAGGCACGAGAGGTAACGGGGCAAGAGCCCGCCGTTCTCCCGCAGCCCCGAGACGCAACAGTTCACCGCCGGGCTCTAATCGCTCTCGGAGCAGCGCGCGGCGCAACAAAAAAAAAAAAAAGAAAAGAAAAAAAGGAAGAAAGAGTTCGCGCGCGAGAATAGAGCCGTAAAATGCTGGCTCCTCCGCAAAAACAAACGCCGGGTTAGTCGGCGAGGCTCGTTTCCGGCCCGAGCAAGTGAGAGACAGAAAGAGAGTGAGAGAGACGCGGCCTGCAACGAATCAATTATCGCCCGGGCGGGGAGTGCACGCGACTGGACACGCGGGAGATTTGCCCCGGTCGATGCGTCGAATTTCGACGAAATGGCTGTTTCGTGTTCTCCGCGAGCCCGGAGAAACTGGAAAAATGGTAATTGGATATACGCCGGTTATACGTTACGGGTATGCTTCCTTTTTTTGCCACGGGTATATACCGTTGGTCCGCCTCTCTCGCTGATGGAATAATAGAGGATTTACCTTTCGCATTTTGTTCGCTCGAGAGAGCGCTGAAAATTCTTCCTCTCCCTTTCCCGAATATCAACGTTAGAGGCATTCTTATGAGACTGGCGCAGCCGCGACTTGCAGAGGGGCGCGGGATGAATGGGCGAGGTATGTATACGGGGGAGGAGGCAGAGTGGCGCACGATATTGCACGCGGGATAATTAATTCGCTCTAATAGAGGCCCGCCCGTGGAATGGTAATGAGGCCGGCCGATTCGCCGGGGGCTTTGTCGCCGTAGCCGCAAAAATTTTCGCGCTGTCGCACACATTGCGCGCGAGTGGTCGATTTTAATTTCGCGACGCACGTATTGATGGATTGCGTTTTATCGCGTGCTCAGGCGCTGATTGAGACGCAGCTGGGAAAAATAATTTATCGAATTTAACGTAAACGCAATTTTATATACATCACACAAAAAACGATCGATTAGAGCATTAAAAATTAAAAAGATAAAGAGAAAAACTGCATTCGTTATTATGAGCGAAATGTTGTAATAGACTTGGGTAACGAGTGCAAAATAAACGGCTGGAACAATATGGCTTACGAAAGGATGCATGGTAATTAGCTAAAAAGCCTGCAGTAACAGCCATGAATTATGAGCGTAAGTAACATTTATAAAATCGATCGTTATCGGCCTCGACCCTTTCGGCGCTCAATCAAAGTAATAATAGCGCGCGTTTCGATTCGAGTAACCGTAAACAAAATGACGCGCACTCTCGTGTATGCGCGTGCCTGTGTGTGCGCGAAGTGCATAGCCGAGCCGGTTACATCATTATAAAACGTTAGTAAATGCCATTACGTATACCGTTGCAACGACGGTCGCGGGCAAGTCGCACAACTTGTTGTATAGCGAGCGAGAGAAAAAAAAGGAGAAGGACACACCGGGCGAAAGGCGATTAGAGGCACCGCCGAGTGTGTGATGTCATAAGTAACGTCGAGAGCCGAATGCTTTTCTTTTCCCTTCGTCCTCTCTTTTTATTTTTGTTTTATAAACTCCAGATAAATTTATCCACTGAATTTATGGTGAACCCGCGAAGTCGCTACACAAGCTCGACCGCAGGAAAAAAGGAGAGCTACTTTGTATGTAAGTTTCTCTGGGAATTCCACGGCGAAATTTACAACTTGTTAAACAAAATTAATTATCCGCCGAAGAAATACGAGGTTGCGCTCGGCCAGTCGTTTTTACGAGCGATAAAACTGAAGAAAACCTCATTGAAGCGGGCGCGAAATAATATATCGGTATCTAATTTTACTTCGCGAATCGACGCGCAGCAGCGCCACCTACGCCCGAATTTCGGGCAACGAAGATTCTTTTTTTCTTCCTTCGGCAGCGCGAAAAACGAAGCAAAGATTCGGGAGTACTATAGTGTACTCGAGGGGCGCGCGGGCTCAAGTCGACGCGTTTATTTTGAGCCGGCGTTTGAAGGCTAAGCCCCGCCAGCGCTTCGGACGGATTGCATCGCGGGCGTGCATCGCTTTTTCGTTCCTTTTTTTTCGCCTCGCGCCGTCGATCATACCTCCTCTGGCCCCCGCCACTCGGACAAAATTTATGGGTCGATTTTCGGGAAACTCGACGAAGGGGCGCCTCCGTCGGGGCTGCGCCGCGCATCGTCTCGTGAACGTACGTCGCGCTGCATCGGCCACAGTGAGCGGCGCTAGAGTCGATCAGGCTAAATTAGGGGTTAAATATAAACCCTCGGATCGAAAGGTAAAACGTGCACCACGCTTGACGTATTCGTAATAAAGACGCAACGGCTGATCAAATCTATGAAAAATACAAAATGCCCCGGGTGAACTGAGCTTCGTAAATACGAGCCTTGTTTTGCGCTGCCAGTGCGTCGCTAAATTTACCTCGCGAATTGTTAGCGCGGACGCGTCGAGGGGCTATTTTTAAAAAAGGAAACAACACACGCGCCCAGCCGGCGAGAAGTTCGATGATTCACTTCGCCGCCGCGCTCAGATTCTCCGGATTTCGAAGTTCACTATAATATATACTCATTGAAGCTATATCATATGGTGGAGTATTAATTTGACTATTTATAAGCGATGAATCAGAGGAAATTCCTCTCGTCGATTTGCTAATGGCTATCACGTTGAGGGAGGCTAACCGTAAGCTCCGGGAGAATTTACGTCGATGAGTATTTCAATTAAGAAATAGCTGCTCGTTCGATAATTGTTTAATAAAAAATTTAAAGAGATTACGAGAAAATCTACTCGTGATTTATAATATACTTTGAAGCTCTCCCTTAGGCATCCTCTCCAGCAGACTTAAGAACCGAGCGCGTAATCACCATTAGTAAATAATAAAGATTTCACAAGCGTACAACCAAATAACTTCATTAATTTTTCCGCGAGCAACTTTGTCTCTTGCGCATTTTCCACGATTATAAACATAAACAAGCTCCAATAATGAAACGAATAAAACTCAATGATCAATATCCACGGAGTACAGCAAGCAAAGAAGTCGCAATAAAAAAAAAAGAAGAAGAGGGGAGTAAAAAGATCTAAATATTCATAATCCAAATTCCTCGCGGCGTCGAGCAGAAAAGCGTCGGCGGCAGCAGCGGTCGCTCGATAATCTCCGACCGAGCGAGACGGGCTTATCTGCGGCCGCTCGTTTACACTCGAGAGAGGAGGGGGGGTTATAAGCGGACATGCGTGGCTACAGCGCACCATCGATAAGGGACAAGTTGCCGGGGCTCTCGAGTGCGCCGATTTATAACGCTGCTGCGTTCGCTCGCCTCGTCCCTTTATTTCCAACCCAGAACTTCTCTCTTTTTTTTTGCTCGTCCCAACTTCACCTCCAGCTATTGTGTGTGTGTATTCATCGGCGATAGGATTGATTCGCCGCGGTGTAAGAGAAGAGATAAGGCCGATACCGCGCGGTTAATTAATTTGCGGAAAAACCAGTTTCGAGAGTCGCGCTGTTTACTCGCGGGGCGCGTTAAAGTTTTACAACGAGAGTAAGTGTATTTAATAATTGAGCCGGAGTGGGCAATAATTGTGCGTTGCGGCGACAAAGTTTATCTGCTAATTTTATAACGCACTTCGCGCGTATGAAGTTATCGAATTAGCGATTCGTAAATCTCTTACTTTACGTCCCTCGTGAGAGAAGGAAAGTAGAAAGGAAAAAATTGGTATATAATTTAAGCGCGATAAGAGAGTACTCGTTGGAGGTGCTTTAATGAAAAGCTAAATCAATTAGCGTAAAATTAGAATTTTATCGATCCCCGTAGACTCTCCGACCGGCGAACAAATTAAACCGAATAAAAAAGAAAAATAAATAAAGACTGTATAACAGCCGACTTTAAAATGCTGCACATAATAGGGAATTTTGCAGGTACATCTTAATTCTGTTACGGAGCCCCGCCGACGGTGTAAATCACACAGCGAGCCTCGGCTTTTTCCGGCACTTTCGCGCGCGCCGCGTAATTAGTTCCTTATTTAGCTCGCGTCATACTCCGCGGCCGGGGGGACAATGAGATATATCCCAGCACAAGCTTACCGTTACGATCGGCCGGGACGATCAGTCGGTGATAGAGAGCGACGCTCGCGGACCCGACGCGCGACACTTAATCGGCCGCAGTCGTCGTTTACTATTTAGCGCGTAGCTCGTTAACTCGTTTGACCAACGGACATTGCTCGCTTTTTTTTTTTTTTTTTTTTTATTGTTTCACGATAGAACGCTTATTTCGCGAGCGAAAAAGTAGGAGTGAAAATGCACGGATAATTTGATTTAAATCGTGACGTATGTTCGGAGAGAGTCATTCGACACTCGGACGCGCAAAGTATTGGAAAATATTTACACTAGAGCTTCACAGAGGGGTTTACCCCTTGTGTTTTTGTTGTTGTTTGCCTGTGATCGCTTTGATCGGGGGTCAAAAATTTGCGCGGATTGCAATTTCATTTTCTCACGCTCTCCCGCAGCGATATCTCGCCAATTCGAGCAGTAGAGAAAACATAAATAATTTTTAGCTCGTATATTTAAGTATCGGCGGATTAATGAGCTTCGTTAAAAATCCATAAAAGTCGCAAACAAAGTATCCCGAAAGGCGACCGTTAAAAACGGGTAATCAGGCGCGCGTAAATCGGCGAAACAGCGGCTCGGCGCATAATTACGATCAATAGGAGCGAAAGTCCTTGCCGCGAGGGGGAGGAGGGAAAAAAGGAAGGAAAACGGGCACACGCGTCTCGGCGGGAGGACAAAAAGGCGAGACGCTAACGAGCAATCGATCGGCAAGCGCTAACCTAGAGGAGGAAGATCTCCGCCCTCTCCCTCATTAGCGACGCGCGTTTATTGCGCCTCGGCGAGTTTATTGCGATGCTCTCCAAGCCCATTCTCGCAGCGAGATGTGGAGAATACGGTTTTTAATTTCGTCCACGCCTACTGCACCCCATTTTTCGTTCGCAGAATGTGCAGACACTTGTTAGCAACATTCGTATAAAACTCGTTCTCTCTCCGGACTCAAGTTTAGAGAATCTTGCTTACTAATGAGGAGGGATGGATATACCTAGAATTGTAAAAAAAAAAAATTAATATTCCCATGACTATGTATTTTGAAAGCTTAACTACGTTTAAACCATACACGCGATTTCTTAGTTTCTCGTTTCAAATGTATTTAAGTAGAAAGTAGAAACTAGAAAACATTTTTCTTATGCAAATAAACTCTCTGAAAACGTGAGTAGTGACATGTTTATGCGAAAAGTACTTCAATTTTAGTATATACTATTCAATTAAATTTGTCACTGTTCAATCATTTTCAAAGTTGGACGGAAAAGTGAGTTTTAACGTTTCGAGTGCGGTAAGACGTACAATGAAAATTTGAAAGAAACTGGAGAAACGTAGTTATCGCCTGTGGAAAAACCGAAGGTGCTCGCGTCCTCGGGGTCCGGCGCTGCCGCGATTGGCCGATTTCGCGCAATGGCAACGGCAGTGGCGACGACGTCGGCCTCGTGAACGCAGCGTTGCCGCGGAACGATGTCAGTGTGTCAAAGTCAAGGCACCGCGAGGCTCGTCCACGCGGCTCGCCGCAGCTAAAGGAGGGACCGCGACGCACGCGCCTCCGCTACTATTCGCTCCGTGCAAATAGCTAATTCGACTTCAGCGTTACCCGTGGCGCTCGAGTGAACTGTGGGCTCGGTAAA
>JAWWEN010000001.1:8286043-8319672 GCA_035582955.1 Sycophila texana | reverse complement strand
CCACCCACGCATTTATTCCCCACTCTGATTTCTGCCGAGTGGGATTTTCTCTTAATTAATGATAATATTGTCTTTAGATGCATAGATTATCCTTGTACCTTATCACGTTAAAATTTTGTCACCAGCTCTTAGACTATTACTCTTTCTCCGCGAGTGCGCGACGGGCCCGCTGCGTGCCTACGTTCCATTAATTTCCCGTTAAGCACACAGTCGTTATGCCGACCTCCCCCACCGCGCGTATGCGTCTCCGTTTTTTTTCCGCAATCGCCCGCACACACAAAGCCGATCCGACCTAATCGCGCTTCTAGGCCTCGGCGTTTACGCGCGGCGGATTGGGAGATTCCCAGAATCGCATTATAATCACTACACCTTTCTAGATATGGCAGAAACTAGGTGGCCTTTCCTGTGCTTGCTTTGCTTTGTTTTTACTTTTTTTATGAAAAAGTAGGTGCTTGTGCATAGCGAAAACGAATATATGAGATGTGCTTTTTTATATCAAAATTTAGTGGATAGTATACAGATAAATTAAATTTTTTTTTTTTTATAAATTTATTGAGCGGGCTACGATAGCGTCTTTGTTTGTTGAAGATTATCTTTTTGAGGTCAATTAAGAATGAATGTCTTGGTGAAAATAAGGTTGATCTACGTAATTACTTGTATCCTATATAAAATTGTGTGATATATGTTGCAGTTTTAACTCTGTGTAGGTGTGCTAATCAAGAGAAAATTTACGATTAAATTTTATAGTAAACGCAGTTTAAGAATACGAGTTGGAATTCTCGAAACTATTAAAATGAACGAATAAATAATGAGCAATTCTTTTATCTCTGAGGTATTCACAAAAAATGTTTGCATAAACGATTTTGGTAAATGATCCGTGAAAATATAATTGTAAAAAATATTGGACAATTCGATAGAGACAACTTAGTTTTCGACATTATTTCTATTATGCACGTGAGCAAACTTACTTCATAAATTATTTATGAATTGTGTTTATGGAACGTGGCGTATATGGAAATTTTCGTATAAAACTTTACGATCACACGTTTATGGAGAAACAAAATTAATTTCTATAGTGAGAATGATCAATAAAACAGCTGCAACAAAGTATAAAAGCGAAATAGAAAACTGCTTTCAGTTGTTATAACCACGATTCAATATGAGCAACTAGTCTATTATTTTCTGGAGATGAGTACGTAAAACTGTCTTCTGTTTCAGTAATTTTATCATTACTTAATTAATTTTGTTTAATAATAATCAACTGAACTTTAATATTCGCTCTAAAAAATATATATATAAAAACATGGCTCACGCAATATCGTGCGAAAACTGACGGAATCCGATAAATCTATTAAGATTTTAATTTAATTGTTTGGCGTTTATTAATAAAATCAGATAAATTTGTCACGCAAGGCTTTAAACAAAATCCTGCCAATCGCTCTCTTCCCGTTCGCTTACCGCGATCGCCGAACACATTCGAAGCGGAGCCGATGCAACCGCGGCGTGTCCCAAACAAGCAGCACGTGACTAACGAGCAAATAAAGCGCACAAGCCATCGCCATTTATTACCCATTTCACAGCCGATTACGGTCGGTTATTAGCGACTTGGGCGTGCGCGTTGCACCTTCGTCCGACGGAAGATGGAAGAAAAATTATTGAAATGGACCGCTAGGGAGCCGCTGTGGCTTCCGGCGACTTCGGATGCACCTCGCGTTCCCACGTGGCGGAGGCGGCGAGCGAGTATAATAACGGTAGAGAGCGGTGCGCGCATCACCTCCCGGCGACGTCACGGCCAGTTGGCGCACGCGAGCCAGGACTTCCGAGGAGCCCCGCGTGTATGCGCCTCCCTATTCATGTGTGCGTGGTTGGATGCCTATAAGGAGCGGACCCTGTACGCACGGGAGCACTGCAGCGGCGCGTTATCACCGGAGGCGAGGGTCGATAAGCGGACGCTTTTCGAAATTTTCCAGGAAGAACCGGAAGTTTTAGTGCTGATAGCCCCCGAATGCCTGCACGAATCTCGAAGAAATTGAGATTTTGGTAAAACAGCCGTTGTACACTTATTTATTCCTTACACGAAGAAGAACGTTCCATTGTCAATTACTAAGGATTTTACTAAAACGGAGAAATACATTAAAAATTCATTCAAATCAGTATATGATGATCAATCAATCTTACTATGTTATTGTATACATATTTTGCTAGATTTTTAATAAATTTTGCTATTCACTACTGTACATTAATTTTTTATTTTATTTTTCTTCGTGTTTGAGAAATATGGTGTATTTGAATTTACGCAGATATGAGTTGATAATTATTTACTCGCACAGGTGCTAAACTTTACTTTTTACGCAGATAGAATTATGATAAGTTTCTTCAATTACAATTAATAAAACTCCCTGAAGCTTTTAAAATGATTGTATTTTTAAGGCAAACGTGACCCCTAAAAGCTAATTAACGGCGACTACAAGCTGGCCGTACACGTTACTATTATACACTTTTAATTGCGAGAACAATGAGGTCTTGTGCTACTTTTTGTATTTCCGCTTCTTTTTATCCTACCGCGTCGCGATTCCGGGAAAACAGGTATCATTTTTTTCGTTTTTTTTTTGTCAATAAGAATAGACGGAGATAAAAATCTGGATGATTCAGTGCTTCGTAGCAATTATTGAAGTTCATTTGCCCGTTACACTCAAATTGGTGAAATTTTGAAATCGTATAGAGAAGCCTTTTTAATAGTTCTCTTTTTTCCTCGTTCAAGCTGTTTACGCATTGGATCTAACGATCCCTTCGATTAATTATTTTCACGGGGAAAATTAATTATTGTGCAGTGAAAGACAGAGAAGGGTACACTTAGTTATGTAGCGTGTAATCTTTGAGAAGCCGCCTCTGCGTTAAAAGAAAGATTAAAATTCTTCTCCTCTAGAACAGTTAGGACAGCCGGTAATCGCGTTGCGCAATTTTTGTAAAATGCAAGGTGTCAGTCGCGCTCCGCATCGACAACAAAATCACTTTTGTTCTTTTTTTATTACTATGAAGGGAGCGCAATTTTTTTATTTTCATGAAATTTCGTAAGTTTTTAAAACGCCGACGGGCACGGATGGATAATTAAATTAAACTAGCAAAAGTAATTTATCAATGCATCCCGCAAAATCGAGCACAGAGTAATTGAACATACATAAGTGTTGTTTCATTGTGATCGACCCGTGGGTATAGTTTATTCGGAATTTAATTTCTAATTTTTAAATTAGCATTTTCCATTTAATAATCATGGGCCCGAAGTCTCGTTACTTTTAATGAAGAATGTTATAAATGGAGGTAATTGTTACTGCCGTCCATTTCAATAAGTATGCATAATTTGTATTAAATCAAGCACGATATGTGCTACAACTAGAAAAAAAAAAGAAAAAAACGGACTAGTAATGATGACTTCTTTGATGATATTATTATAACTGGATACGTAATTGTTGGTACTATACTAGTTCAGCCTTCCGTTGTGTACAATATGATTATGCGCGCGTCTTTACTTGAACTACAATGGGATCGCGCTATTATAAAAAAAATTCCGCTAAAAGTATTTCTTCGCTGTATTGCAATAATGCCCATTGACATTCGATTAGAACGTTAAAAAAATATTTACGTAATTTTATTTATTTAGCTACTTTTTAAATACTGGGTAATTGTCAATAATTAACTACAAATAAAATGCAATCGCAATCATATAATGCTTTTCAATTTGTAGTAGGAGAAAATAAAGAATTTGTTCATTGATGTTTTTTTAATTATTCTTTTTCAAAGCTTGTTATTGGATGTGACTCGTGCTCAAATGCGCATTAAAAGATTACCGTATCAGTGAACTAGTTTATAAAGCCTATTACGCTACCACATTGAAGTATTATTGTTTAAACGAACATGAACAATCACGTTTACTATCCTTTTTAAAAATATGATGACTATATAATGTTCCTTTAAATATAAAAGAAATAGATTTTCATTCACGACTTTCTTTTTATTATACAAATTTAATGGACCTGCGATATATAAGAATCATATTAGCTGTTTTCTATATGTATGCTTAAAATATTTCGTTATTTGAAATAGTTAAAATTATAATATTAATTAAGTTGATTCACTTCATTAACCTATTTGGTGCAATTTATGTGCCTCTTTAGCAGTCTAATTTTCATTTACGAAAGTCGATATCATATAAAAAAAAACCAAAGACCTTGGATTGATCGCACTGAAACAGTAGCTTTAATTGGAACAAGAAAAAAAGAAATTGGGATCTGCTCAAATAAAAGTGGTCAAGGTAAAAATCGAGTTTTTTAAAACTCGACCAAACTTACATTTTCGCAGCAACTTGAAATTCGAACTACCAAACTCTATCTAAGATATACTCTTAGCTTAAGTAATAGGAAAAAGGAGACAACAATGAAAACCAATGTACAATAATCAAAGACCGAAATCTAAACACGTAAAGTATTTAAAAAAAATAAAAAAGAATCGCTTTCAAGATTCATAAAAAAAAAATACGACACATTTATTAAACATCCAGATACCAGCACTTTATTTATTACCATAAAAATACTACTTATTTCACTGCTGCGAGCCGCAATCTACGAGCGAGCGTATACTACCGACCCAAGGCATAAAAGAAAAGGAAAACGTCCGCATATTAATCCGGTAATATCCCGAGCAGCAAATCGGTTTAGCGCACTTGCAATTAATTCGACCCCCGGTGCCTCACCCTCCTCGCCGAGTCGGCAGCGATAAAACCGCGCGCCGAAAAAAGTAACCTTCGCTCAATGGCCTCCTCTCACTCTCCTTTATAAATCAGTGATACGAGGCATCGCTCGGATCGGCGCAATCTCAGTGCCGAAATTACCGGTTAGCTCGCTCGCGCTGGCGTAGGGCCCGGGCGAAAAAAAAGGGGGAGGAGGGGGGACCACCCCGGCCGGGCTGATCGCAATCGGACCTCTCGCGCGCGTCTTCAAAGGGGGAGTGAAACGGCGACCACGGAGATCCGCGCAGAATTTTCGGATTCTCGAGAATTCGGTGAAGGGGGAAGTCGCGTGTTCAGGCGTATATGTTTGTGTGTGTACACGAGTGTATGTGTGTCTCGCGGGTTAGCGTGTACGCTTCGAGGCCGGAGAGAGAAGGAGGCCATTCGTCTTTGGCTCTTCACGACTTTCACCTGCACACGAATGTTCTCGCCGTCATGGCTTCCTTCGGCTTTGAGTGTGTTCGAGGCGGAGCGGGCGACGGATTGCGGGGGAGAAGGGGCGGAACGCGGAAAAGAGATCTGAAACGGATAGATTTGTCGGGAGGGTCATTTTTTTTCAACGCCGAAAATGTTACGCTTGTTTTCGGTGATTATACGGGGAAAAAGGAGGATCGGTTAGCGTTGGATAGCCGATGCAGGAGACGAAGAACATATGGATGAGGAATTTCAAGTGCGACTTGGGAAAATTCGAGGATGAATGACAACTGCATGCGATTCTCGTGGTATCGTTTTTGGATATTCTTTGTCTAGTGTTTACCAATTTCAGTCGGTTTGAAATATCTTCACTGTCAATGCACGAAACGAAACTTGTTTGTTCTTGTGCCGTTAATGAGGATACGCACGCGACTGAAAGACTGTAAATGAGATTAAAAAAAAACAAAGATGAGAAAGATATGAATTGGGTTTGTTCGTAAAATCCAAGATTTTAAAAAACGAAGAAATAAAATGCAAATAAAATTTTATGTTTGTGTAGCCGTTATTTCATTTTTTTTTTAACGCATCTCTTTCATGCTAAAGTTAGGTCCGTGGAAGTAAATATTTTTAAAGGTCCAATGTTTCGCATTATATAATTGCATGATATTACAACACCGCCATTGACATATGCTTAGAACGTAGGGTCGACGCATAAGCAGGTAAACAAATATACATTCTTCAAATCGACAAGGCCAGTAACATTAAGCATCAGAAAGCTTCGGTCAAGTTTAATACCCAAGTAAGTGAGTTTTCGTAGGGGACAGTAATAGTCCTCATTGTGCAATAGATTTTTCCCGAAGAATTTCGCTTGGATTTCGTTGAAATGAAATATCGACCTTCCTCAATTGAACGCGAAACGCATCATACTGATTAATTGATATTAGGAACAAAACCAGTTAATCGACTTTCACCATTTCTCAGCAGACTCATTCCGCATGCAATGATGTTAATATATTTAAAACAGTGCCAGCTTTTTTCTTGCGCATTTTATTCGAGAGATTAATCTATTATAAAAAAAAAAAATAAATTAAATAAATAAATAATTAAAGAATTAGAATTAATAATACCGATAAGAATTTAATTGAAAAACTCATGAATGAAAATGATTAAAAAACACGCAGCAATTTCTCTGTCATATAAATATTTTGTAATTGTAAATTATTTAACAAACAATTTAGCGTACAAATTACCATTCTTCCCATTATAAATCATCAGAAAAAGAACATTTTCCCTTGCAAAATGGACGAAACGTAACGAAAACGTAGTTCAAAAACTACACGCGTCAGGAAAAAAAAATAAAAAAAACCTCGCAACCAGCCTTCGCGCAAGACTACTGGTGCAGTGGCATGGCGACCGCGTAGTTAAAAAAAAGCAGGCAGTCGAGCGAGGGTAGAAGGTGGAGGAGGGGCGGGGGCGGGGGCGGGCGGGACAATTAGTTGGCGCGGCGCGTCGACAAGGATAATCGCGGCTAACCGCGCCGGTCTCCGTTCGACTGCGCTGCGCAGATACACGGACTTGGATACACATTCGCGGCGCGCGGGCGCAACGTGACGAAAGAGAACCGAGCGCGAGCGTTAGAAATCCGCGGCTCGCGCGAGCCGGGTGAAAGTGATTTTAGCTGCGGGCCGCCGCCGAGTCACGTCGGGGATAGGCGGGAGAGTGTAGCCAGCCGCGACATCGAGAAATTGAGCCGAGCGCGAGCCGATCGCGGTTGCGCCGGAAGATCGATCAATCGATCGATCTCCTCCCACCAGCACCGCTGCGGGTGCTTTGCGAATCTTTGGAGTGTATATGATGCGGATGGGCGTTGCTTCGCGTCTTTCTTTCGAATTCGTTCAAGAGAAGAGAGACTGCGGGTGACAATCGAATGTTAATTACATGTCACGTGGGTTTGACTGATTTTACTTCGTATAAATAATGTCGAAGTATGCTGTGTTTCGTTTAGAAAATGAAACTATGAAACCTTCATATTATGTCATTGCGATTTTAGTATCGTTTGTTTACACTGATTAATTGCTGGAAGATCAAAATGAGTCTTTTATAATTAGTTTTCAGCAGTTACATAATTATTTCTAGCCTTCTGTAGGTACCTAATCATTCAAGTATTAATGCGACTTATGTATGTTATATTTAAGAGAGACAACGGGCTTCGTAATATGAAAGATGTCCCCGAATCCATATAAATTATCAATTCATTAAAAAATATTTAATTGAAAGTAGTATTTATACATGAAATTTATTACGTTACGTGGATAATTCTTACGACAAATTCAACAATCACTCTTTAGACAAATCTTAAAAAGAAAAAAAAGAAAAAAAAAAGTTACAAAAAAATGTACATTATTCAAGAAATTTCATCATCAAAAAACTATATCTATTTTTTTTCTTAATCTCATAACGTAAACTTACAAATTAACGAAAGCACAAAAATATATTCTATACTTAAGAGAATAATCGGCCGATGCATTTTTAAGTAGAAACAATTTAAAAAAGTTAGTGTACTTTGTGCGTAAACAACTTGTAAATTGGAAACATTCATTTTTAACTAATTTTCGATTATAGCCAATCAATAGCAGCAATTTCCGTGCAAGCAAATTATCAGTGCAAACTTTGAAGAAGCGGCTTCTACCGACAGTTAAAAGTAAACTTCCGATTAAAGTTTTATCTTCAAAAAATGGTAATTGCGGCAAATAAGATCTTGATAAAAACTTTCATAAGCAACCGTGCGGCCAAGTTGAATAATAGCCGATCATTTCAAAAGGATATACATTCAGTAGCAATGCGCAAAAAGTGCTCTAAAATACATCCTCGCGGGGTTTATCGACTCTCTTTTCCCGTCGCCTCGGCTCAGCGACTTTTAATATTGACCTCGCGGCGGGCGCGGGTAGGAAAAAAAAATTTGTCACACTTAATAACAAAGCGCTGAAAACAATTACATAAGCCGGTGTAACCTCCTTAGTTTCCAGCGCGATCGCTATATAAATTGCCATTAGCGTTTAATTCGCCGAAGACAGTAACACCGCTGAACCCTTTGATTAAGTTTCTCTTTCAGTGTTCTGATGCTAACCGCAACAGCTATGGATGATTTAACAACTGCCATTAGATTGCTCGTAATTTTAAAACGGATAAAATAATGTTGCGTCAAGTTCGACTGGCTTCTGGATGTCGCGCCAATTGCTGTATTTCTTTTACCTTCACCTGATGTAAGATTCTAAATGATTCTCTTTATACAATGCAATTTTTATTTAAACAATGAATGGAAGATCAAGTACGTAATTATATACACCTGCACTGAGAAAAAAATTCAGAAATCACAACTAACCATTACTTATTTTAACTAATATTCACTTGTTGCAAACAAAATTTACTTAATTGTTTCAACCAAATATTAGTTGAAACAATTTAGTTAGTTGTGATTATAGACCTTTTTTTCAGTGTAAATCAATGTTTTTTTTTTAATATAGAAAATTATCTATTCCCTTAATTCAACAACAAAAAAGTTACTGTAAGTGATTATACATATAAAAATTACTGGATCTAGTAATCTTGCGATCAAATGATTAGTAAAAATTACAAATCAGCGTTGTATACAAATTTTGATTATCATGTACACTTCTAAAAAAAACTTGAAAACGAGTAATCTATTTCCTCGGCCCTCATTATTACACGTCCCGGAAAAGTTAACAATTAAAAGCTCTCCGAGACTCACTCGTAAGTTCCACGAAGTTCACCGGGACGACCGAGTTTCCGATCTACAACGGCGCAATAAGCCTCGGTGTTTTTTTTTTTTTATTCCCGGTGTTTTCGCTCGCGCGCTTACGCGTCAATGAGCATTTAGCAATCAGTACCGGCTGGAGAGCGTTCGATTCGACCTTACGCCACTTCACGCCTCCGTGACGACGGCGATGTGGTGTACGCGAGTGCCCCGGACGATCCGAGCGCGAAAATTCGAATGGCGCGCGTTGGAATTTCGCGCAAAAGTCCGCGAAGGTAGGGGGGAACAAAAGCCGAAGGTGGACGTTGCAAGAGAGCTTGGGCATGACGCATCCCCCGACCGCTTTATTGTTTTCGCGTGCTCCTAGCTCTGTAAGGTCGATTTGGGTCTCGCGTGTCGTCTGGCAGGTAGGCGCGCGCTCATTCACGACGTGATTTGCTTCAACGAGGAATGTGTTTTCGACTTGGCGTAATGCGAGTTTGCGCATCTTTGTTATTTCATTTTTGACTTCATCCATACCGAGGTAAGTATATTTCTTAGGTTTTGGGGAAATATTCATGATAAATTGAGAAGTAGAATTCACATGATTAAAAAAAAAAAAAAAAAAAAAAAAAAAAAAAAAAAAAAAAAAAAAAAAACAAGGTTGTACAGCATTTAAAGATTCAGTGACGTTGGGTAAATATCGCATTAAACGTAATTTAATAATTTAATGTAAATAATCCTTCAATGTTTTAATTTTCTAAACCCTGTAAATCTGGAAATGTGAAAATTCACTTAGAAAATGTGAATAGTGTCATTTTGTATGTGACAATTCCGTCAACATATTGAATCTGTGGACGACATTTAACATAAAAAATGTTACTGTTAACATTTTCCTAGTGAGTTTCACATATTCAGATTTTGAGAGAAGATATTGAAGTTTATATTTAATAATTCTGTCAAAGAAACTTAATTTAACAGAATGTTTTTAAATGCGTATTAAAAAATGAACAAGAAAGGGTGTGAGAGCAAACTTTCATTGCATATTGAATTTTTTAGTACTATTAATGGTGGTTAAATTTTTCCGGGTACTCGACAGAAATTAGTTGATAGCAAACTACGGGAATAGACATTTTTCTTTAACTACGTTTTCCAAGCAGTCACACGCAATAACAATTTAGTTTATTAAGTTTACTTGAAGTTCTGGAAAAAAATTATCAGCACTTTTTAAACTGTTCAAAACAAAAACTTCATTTACGCTTTATCGCTCAACTTAGCTAAAAGAAAATATGTACAGGTCTTATTTCGCGATAAATTTTAATTTAATATCAAATAAATACCTCCGCGAATTAAAGAACCAGACTTTTTATTTATCCGATTCCGTTGATATATGCGCGCATTATCTTTGATTTACCTGTACGACAAAGGTATAAAATTTCGTGCAAGGCTACGGGTTCGCATCAAGTATACACGCAGTGTATAGACAGGTACGTAAATCTTGGTGCGCGCGCGGCGCGGTACATTGAATCGCGCGTCGCGAGTAACGAAAGAGGAAGCGCGTGAATCATCGGATCGTTAACCTTAAAAATCCCCGCAACAAGGTGGGGGCCGAGGAGAGATATATCCCGGGAACTGCGCGAAAATTCCACGCGCTGTTTTCTCGCCTTGTACGCGAGAGAAAAGAAAAGCTACGCGCGCGCTGCGGCAATGACGAGCGCATGACGTGTCGCACGTGGTCGACTCTATGCAAATGCTGCACCCACCCGTGCACCGGAGAAGAGATATCCTACACGTTCTGCCATCCGAGAAATTCGTCCGGATGACGTGCTTGTGAAAAACTTCGGGACCTTTTTTGACGAATTGTTGAAAAATAGAGATTTTACTTAATATAATAAATTTTCAGTAAATTAATGTTTAGTGAATATGTATATGCGAATAGATACTCAGCTGTGGGGTTATTGTTTCTATATTGTTTGAATTTGAAGATAAAGAGTTGAGGCAATTACGTATAACGAGTCAATGATTCATGCAATTAGAGTGCTCTGTGTAATTAATCGTCAACCGTCACACTTGCCGATCGATAAAAAAATATTGTCAGTTGGTTACAGAAGAATAAAGGTAGTTATTTTTTTTACGCTACTGCAAAGTTAAGTAATTAAGTAATAGACCAGTGACGATTTTTGGCGTTTGTTTTTAAGCAAAGCCAAGGTTTAGTAGTTGATCATAATAAAGGACGAATTATAATTTGCTTTAAAAAAAGGAAATAAATAAATAGCAGGCAATTAAACATTTTTATCGGTCAGAAGTACTTTGCATAAAAAATAGTCCGCCTGCAGTTGCATTACTTTTCAACTTTTCCGTTGAGAATGCAAAACGCATGCTAAAATAATTTAGCATTGTCAACATTTGTTGTGACGTTACTCGCTATTTCTCAAATAAATATAGACGTGCGCACATAAAATATGACTCATAAAAGGATAAAGTTCATTTATTTTTATAGGATATAAAAAGTCGGGGAAATGTAAATAAAACGATTTGAAATATAGTACCATTTGTTATGTACTGTATGTGTACCCGTCCGACTATAAATTTGCCATTTTAGAAAGTTTTGAGCAAACGTTTCGGCGATGCAATAATAGTTAAGAGACTCGCGTTCATTTTGTTTCAAGTGTTTTTGAAGAGCGAGTTATAAAATTTACTAAGAACTTTCTATACCGCTTCATTATCGCGGCTAAATGGAAAGCAAAGTGTATTTTGTTTCACATTCCCTGTGTGGACCGACTCGGGGAACAAAACGGTTACGAGCGAACTAAAAGCCCAATGTCCTAATTGCACTTGGAGTTCAAAAAGCCGCCGAAAAAGTAAAGAGTCGCGGGGCCGGAATCCTTGGTCGGAATGGGATTGAAAATTTAATCGAGACCAATGCCTGCTATTTTACGACTGACAATGTGAGGAAATAATCGACTGTTCGTTTCGTGAAAAAAATTATTATTTTTATATATAATAACAATGGAACTACCTATATAGTAAGTGCTCAATCTTGTTCACAGTAATTTTCACTGAATATTTTTTTTGTTACTAGAATAATAAATGTTCGATGCATTAAAGAGTTACAGAAGAATTTTCGATGCTGTTTACTTTATAAAGGTAAGTTTCGTTGTGGTTGAAAATACATATGTTTCTAAAAATACCGCGACAGAAGATTGAGCCACCGGATTCCGAAATCTAGTCACTTTTTCACGACGAAAGTTTATCAGTCACGAACTCATTCTTTCTCGCCCGAACCTAATTCTAATCACAATTATAACTTTCTGCTCTTAGCTGATCTTGATTATTGACATTGATAAAAGAAAGACGAACAGCTCTTATTTAAGTGATTGGCATCCGAAGTAAAAGTTTTTAATAACCCCATTATTACGATATTCAACCTTTAACAACTGGAGATTATTACTTTGCTCTCGGTTGTAAATTACAGATTTATTGAATTGTTTATACCATATACTATTTTGTTAATAACCGTTAGAATTCAAAACAATCAATGAAATGCTCATAAAGCACCACTCGGTTGACGATTTATACTTTTCTAAAGATGATACCATTGTGATTTTCTCATTTGGCGCACGTAATAATAAAATAAAATACGCTTTTAGTGAGGAGTCACTGTTTTTTTTTTACTGAACCGTAAGAAAAAAAATCGTGCTACTATTAATAAATTCTACTTTCACCTCCTTGACTTTTTGTGAGAAGCATTTTGAACACTACTTCTACGCACACCTACAGAAAGTAGCTCATCAATGCTTAAAGAAGTCTACAAATACCCTGTCCAATTACATTCTAAACGTACACTTACAAGTATATGGACAATCTTGAGGAAAAAAAATGCTTTTACCCATCGAACAACTCGTAACTAGTGAAACCGAATAGAAAGACATCAAACATCCAGCGGATACTCGATTTTTCCGATCGGATGAAGTTCACTCGACCTCGAGGATTGAATGAACCGGTCTACGATGGTCTCCACGCGAAGTTCAACATCTCCTCGATGTCTCGCGATACTCGCCAGGCGCCGAAGAGAAAGAGAGAGAAACAAACAGGGTGGGAGGAGACTCACCTGGATAATGTGCCCTTGAGAAGTGGATTCCTGTCGTCATAATAATAACCGGCGGAGGACGGCATGTTGATCGGCTCAGGTCTCTGGTCGGTGGACTCGGTCTTCGCGGGGCCGGCCCTCGGGCGGGCTAGCCGAGCTGAAGCTTGGCCACGGGGCACGACTGCCTCGCGCCACGGCACTGCATCACTGCTGCTGCTGCCGCTGCCGAGGCGCCGCCCGCTCTCCTCCCATTCACTTATTTTGCTCAGGAGAGAGCCGCTCCGCTGCTCCGAGAGCTGAAATGCAGAAATTTTAGTTTTTGGCTCGCACCTTTGATGCCTACCTCTACATCATTTCGTCGCCTCTAACGAAGAATAGCACATTTCAAAAAAGGCCTATTTTAATTTGCCATTTTTAAAGCACTAGAGTAAAGTAAACTTCCAGAAGCTGATAAACTTGTGGTATCATTCTTATGGTACCCTAAGTTTATCAAGTTTTGGAAGAATTTATTTTACTTGAGAACTCTAAAAATGGCAAATTAAAATATGGTTTTTTTCGTTAGAGGCAACGATTTCGGATCGTCTCTTGGGAATAGAAGGAATAGAATGGAACAGAATAGGAATTATCTATTTGTCGGATGGTATAAGTAGTACAAAGTAAAATACATACGTAAAAATATAGAAGCAAATATAAAATAAAAACATGGAATTTAGAGTCGGTTCAATAGGGTTCATTGACTTTTAGGGAAACACCTCCTAAGGATTTATAAATGAAAAATCACGAAAATTAGCATAAATTTCTACACTAACTGGTGGAGCTATTATTTCTAATAGTAGTGATTTTTCATTAATTTAATTTTCTATAGTTAAAGGATATTTTGTACTATAAATAAAGATATTATTGTAAAAACATTTGATATTTGTTATACTTTAAAAAAGTAACTTTTGTAATATCAAATTATAAAGAAGTTTACAAAAAATCATCACGTTATAAAAGAAAACATAATGTCGTTGAATGATAATAGTGATTGAAATTCAAGGTATGGGTAAAGAAGATTTATGGCAAAAAAGATTGCTTTTTTAGTGGCAGAACGCGGAAAATTTTATAACGAAAAGTTACTTTACAGTGTGCGTTGAAAATCTAGATGTTCTTAAATCATTGCTTTACGGTAAAATAATTGCGTTTTATGGAAAACATTATGAATGCTCCATTTACTTGATATTAAGCATCTGAACAATTAGGAAAATGAAAGAAAATTTAACTTTGTGACCAGCTGAAACAGCGTAACTTAAAAAGGAAGCATCCACAGTTCAATTAAAAAAATCATTAATTACGCTAATTGTAACAAATAAGGACTGTTCAGCTCTGTTTAATTATGTTATGTTAATTGGCACCGCTGTACAGTTACATGATATCCGACAATGCATTTCACTTCAAACACCAACGAAAGTTTTTTTCTCTCTTTCCCACTTAAATAAACAATAGCCTTACTAATGCAATTATAACGTATGTGCGATATAAAAATTGCGTAAACTTACCAATTTTCTAACCGGGTAATATAATAATGTACTCTAATTATAGAATGATTCCAATACCTACTGCTTAAATATTGAAAGATCAATATTTTCAATGAACAGTGAGCTACGGATAAATTACACGAGAAATAAGGCTATTACAAAACTAATAGATTGCACTTTTGCTTTGAATGAAAATAAACCATCGGTGACACTTTCTACAATAAAATCATTAAAAGTAACCAAAATGTCTTATTCGCAACGAGTCGATTAATATGCATAACCGCAAATCTTAATTTTATTATACAACAGGGTGTTTAGTGATAATACTGCTGATTGAACATATAATATGCAGTTTTCTATTAATTTTTTATAACCTTTTTTTCAAATTAAATTTTGAGAAAAAATAGTAATAAAAATGATAATAATATCCATAAAATATTTTTATACACGTGAGTTTACTGCGACCGAGCTTACGTGAAATGCATCAGAATTATAAAGATATTGCAAGATAAATTTACTCTAATTTATTAGTGCACTTCTGTATTACACACTGCTGATAAAAAGATGAGCTCAAGGTTTGTTGGAAAGAGTAAAAGATTTTACCACAATACTTTCAATTAAAATGAGAAAATTCTTTTACGCTATGCGAGTGGTTTTTTTACCATTTAAATAAAAAAGAAAAAATCCACAATTAATACGCGCGTGACTCGTACGTAATTACAAAAGAAAATTATTGTTTAATTTATTATATTATTATGCAATTATTTTGCGTCTAATGTCCATTTAATAATGGACTTCATTCAATTGTTTGTACAATTAACTAACCTTACAATATTTTTCTGTTGCGGTTAGAGAACATTCCAAGGGCTTTTTTCATTCGTTCATTAAACGTTATCATAAAACTAGAAAAAATCAGGATCAAGAAGCACGCAACTCATAAAACCGCAGTAACTTGCACATCGAAAGAGAAATTCGGGGATTTCCATAAACGGGCCTAATAAAAAAATGTTCTTCGTTCGTTCAGAAAAATCTTTTATACATAAAAAAAGATGACCCTCACCTGCAGCGCGCAGAACAATGAAAATAAGTGCAGCGAAGAAGCCGGAAAGAGCGCGAAATTAATAAAGTCGCGGTGCGAGGATGACGGTGGGGAAAGAGAGAGGGGGGAGGCTAGCGCGAGGAGGGGGAGTGAAAAGCCGTCGCCGAGAGAGTAAAAGCGTTACACGTACGCCGGGGATCGAGTCAAGGACGTACGTTAAGCGGGATCTCGATCGCGCGCCGATAAGCCGCGAGCAAGACTCGAGCGGCTCTCCGCGGCCTCCCCCACCAGCACCTTCTCGTCGCCTCTCTTTCCGTTTTTCCTCGCTCCCTCCTCCTACTGCAATCGTTTACGGTTTTTTTCCGACTGTTTTGATGATTTTCTTTTGTCAGTAGGTGGGATGCTGCCCCAAGCCGTCAGCTGACGCCAAAAGCGTCGACTTTGTACTTTAATTTACGCATTTTTTTTTTCAGTTTTATTTGCAGGTAGCGTGTAATATAGTGCAAGCGTAAGCAGATCGATAGAAAATTCTCATATCTCTTTCGAGGTGATTTCTGCGTTTCTCGCATAGAAGTGCATCGATCATTTTTCTACCTTGACCTTCTTTCAGATAAACCGAGTTAAGGAACAATGCTCAACATTTTCTAGGTAGGTTTGATGTAATCCACTTCATAAGTTTCGTTTAAAAGTGGGTCTGATATAGGTACATTTTTTCTCAAATAAATTATGCTCTCATTTGGCAATCGAGTTTTTCACATCATTCCAATGATTCGATGATTAATTCGTAACTTTACTATGCTCTGAAAAAAATGATGTAACTTGGTATTTTACAGTTCAAAGATTCATTATCCGCATCTAAATGAAACAACTTTTATTTAAGTGAGCTTTTTTCGTACTGCGCACATTTACTTTTTATCATGTATGTTGTAAGTACCGCACATTTTGTTTACAACACGTTTAAATAAATAAATATTCGAGTAAATGTTACATTAGCTCCTTGACTAACGCCCTTTTGTTTCTTTCTATTTTAAATATTTCACACTGCACTTTGTAGTTGATTACCTACTATATAACTACAGAATTACAAAATCTTAATCTGAACAAAAAAAAAAGTTTCTCCTCATTCGTTATTAAAGCAGTTAAAAAGTTAATGAACTTTAATAACTTGGCCAATGGATTTCTTACCGCCTAACAATTTAAACCAATTATAAAGGAATAACTTAACATCTTTGTTATAGACGCGAATCTTAAGATCTGACTTTCTGATAACAACAATAAAAATTCCTTCATAAAACTTTCTTTTAAAAAATTAATTTCACTCTGTTACGTCAATACCTCATGAATGAACAAAAGGAACTTCGTTCCAAAAATAAATTCGCGACGTACACTTCTCGATAGCAAATAACGAGGGTAAAAAATGTATATATCGCACCACCTCGAGTAGTCTTTTCAGAGTGCGAAACCTCCCGTTAAAGAAATTCTCGCCGGGTGAAACTTGCATAACGTCGGTTGAAAAGCGCTTATGAAATGAAACTCGAAAGTGTAAGCGGTGTACACGTGCACCTCGACGAATTCGAGAAATCGGTGTGGGCCCGCTTTTTGTCGCGTCCTTCGTCGTCGTTGTCGTCCGCTCCCTGCTTTCCTTCCCTTTTTTCCACGCCGAAGTAAAGCAGTTCGTTATACTGACGCATTCGCACGGATCGCTATTAAATCTTTTTACGACATAATTGACACAATTACTTGATTAAAAATTTATGTATTCCCCCGCGGAATGCGACTAGTTGGCGGAATACTCGCTCGACGGGAGGTTCAACGTTGTGTCATCGCGCGCTCGTCGCTAACTTATTTAATGACGGGAATGATTAATTAAGGGATGTTTCGATAAATTATTGTTTGCAGGGTAGGATTCGAGGGCTGGCGAGGCTACCGAAGTAGTGCGGGAATGCGCAGTCCAGTGGCCGTCAAAACACCGTGAAAGTATTACATTGTAAACAAATTTAAAGTTCTTTAAGAATAAAAAAAACTTTCTTCTGTTGTATCATTTTTTCTTCTGCTGTATCATTTTTTAACAATTGATGTAGTAAAAGAAAGCTTTTTTTAAGTAAATAATTGTTTAAATGAAACTTGTTTTTTCTTTTTCTTTTAATCTGCTAAGTAAATTATTTAAAGTTTCGAGGTACGTGGTAGAAATCATGCAATCTCGTTTCAAGTTTAAAACAATAACAATGAGTGTATAATAAGCCCAAGAGAAACTTTCACTTCTGAACTAAGATTCGAAAAAGTGTTCACGGTGATAGTTTGATGGCATGATTATCTAAGCATCACTTCGCGATACAAATTTAAAAATAATAAAACAATGCATAATAAAGTCTTTGAACGCTTGAAAAATCTTCGAACAATTTTGGATCAGTTATGAACATTTTTTAATCATAAATTATTTATTTGAATAAAGAATGGGCCTATAAATGAGGAAGGAAACAACTCAGACGTTGAAAAAAGTTCTTCCATGATATAACGCATTATGAATTAAATGTCTGACAGTACAATTTATTCTGAATGAATTTGTTTAAATTTTTTGTTTCTCTTTTTGTAAAAAAAAACCATGAAACCATCGCTTTTTTATAAGCGGAACATCGTCATTAATCCGAAGGCCCATTACATGACCCTTTCACGCGCTCTTTGGTCATAAATAAAAAAAGAAATCGTCAAGTAACAAATGAAAAACTAACGTCCGTCACGCTGACTCTATCAGTGTCAACTATACGCAGCGAATAAAAGTGAGACCTACAAAATGCAGGATACTTGTACGCATGACGGTTGCGACAAAAAGTCCGTTCTCGGGGGAGCAAAAAAAAAGGAAGAGGAAGACGCCGATGAAGGAAGAGAGAAAGAGAGAAAAAAAAAGATGCAGTGGCCGAGGCTCGTCGGTGCCGGAGTCCTCGGGCTGGAAAATGCTGTACCGTAAGCCGTGCCACTTCTCGGGGCCCGAAGAAAACGCTCCGGAATCCGTTTGGCCGCGGAATGCGCGACGACGCGGCCCGAGAGAGCGACTCTGAAATTGTGTCGGATCGAGAGGAGAGCGCCGGAGTGGGGTCGCAGCCAAACTATCGCGGAAGCTTCGAAAACTCGCCGTCGACGCACTTTTTTTTTCTTTTTCTATACCGCGAGTATCGCGCTCAGATGAAGTTTTTTGCGCGGAAGCGATTATGACTCTTTTTTTCGTTTGAAGATTTGACTTTTAACCGCTGAGAAACGTTGCTGTGCAAGTCGATACAAATTTTCTCACGTAAAAAATGAATAGATTTTTATTGCTAACAAACGAATTGTGAACAATTTTTTGTTAATTAGGTAACGTTGTGTTAAAATTGTGAGAGACTAGATTTTGTTGTAATAAAATTCCCTGGAGAAGTAACGTGTCTGGCAAAATTTCTATCTAAAAACTTTGGGATCTCCTAACTCAATGTGTGCTATTTAAAATATGCAAATTCTTATAACTGGATTTTGCCATTTTAGATCTGCGAATCCGGCGGCGGTTGTATAGTAGTTTGTATAATTAATTTTACGGTATATAGCTGTTATTAGGGAAGCACTTTAATTATAAACTTTTTTCCCGATGACAAAATATAGCAATTTCAATTCGTATGTAATATTTTATTTTACGATCAAAGAGGCGACAAATTTTGATTCTTATCTCTTAACAAACTTCTCGGATAATTGTAGAATCAAGCACACGTATTTACAATTGAACTTTCGATAAATTTTTTATTAGTTTAATAAGACTTTGGTTTTTGAACTAGCATTTTCTTTATATCACAATATGTAAATATTTTAAGATAACAATTAATTTCGGCTGACATTATCCGTTTTCTTAATTTTTTTTTCAAAATCTCTGTCCTACTAACAAATGCCGTTTAATCTTCGAAACCAAATGATATTTTCTAAAAATTAATTGATCTAGCGATCGTAATAATAATTAATTAAATACAAAATTTTTAATAAATTCACCGAATATGAAGTGCGACGTGTAGCGATTACATTGTCCGCACACATGTTGTTTAAAATTGATAAAAACTAAGATAAGATCTATCAGCGAAAGCGCAAAATATAATTGCTTTACACAAAGTCTAAAACGATACATATTTGTATAATTTTCATTCACTGCCAAAAACAGTCACAGTTTGTAAGAAAATATGAATTTTTTTTAAATTATTTTTTTTTTTAAATTTTGTGCTTTCCCGCTTATCTTAAATGTATTCAATTAGTGACAGTAAAAGTGTCACATACACGCACCACAATTACCTTATTATCTTATTAAACAAATGAGCACCTCAAGTCATTATTTATTATGTATGTTTTAAAGACAGTCTATTCTTTTTTAAAATAAACGCTTCATTCCGAATACTCGAAGGAAACGTCTAAAAATTAAAAAAAAAAATCGTAATAAATTTATCTCCTGCTATCAACGTTCTCGCGAGATCAACACATTTGGAAATTGTATAGTCTCCCAAGTGCTATATGAGAATTGGTCAAAAAGTTCGAAAAAAAAAAAAAGCTATCGTCGGCGCCGGTGCCCCTGACAGTTTTGACGCAGCACGCCAATGCAAAAATCGCGAAGCGTCCGAAAGTGTGAAAAATAAAAACAAACGAGCTCGACAGCATGGAGCGAAACCGGCGCGTTCCATTTAAATCGCCCCCTCCCTCCAGTGACGCAACATCTTCCACGGCGTCTCCAGTCGATACACCGACGCTTATATATATATGCGCTCGCTTCCAAGATATTCCCCGCGTTCAAATAACAATATTTGCCAGGCCTTTTCCGCGCTCGATCGAGCTTCTTTAAACTTGACGGCGATAAAGTCTTTCTTTTTTATTCAACGTCAATCTCCACGTTTTGTTCGATAGCTGCAGGTTCAAATTAGGGATACAGATGTACAGGGAAAGTTCACCATGTCGAGCTTTAATACAGTGGTTTGCATAAAATTTCCCGATTTAAATAAATTTCGAAGTTAATTATTTTGAATGAGTAAACATGGTTATTCTCTTTCGAACATTCGGCGATGAAGCGGACGCGCTACGGAAAGTGAAGTGCATAGCTTTCGAGAATTCAGTGAGAGTTGAAGTTTACCGCGCGGTCTGACGTCACCCATTGTGTTTTTATTAAATGACCTCATGCTAGGTAAACGTTTCTACTTCTAAAATCCGATGAGAAGAGATAAAAAATTAAAAAAATGTGCAAGAAAATTTTTCGAAGTTACTCAACGCGTCGCTTGTCGTATCTTACTGTGAAACCGTGAGATTTAGGAACGAGCTGTATAACATTATCGACGGCGAACTGCGTAAATTCGAGCGATTTTTGGAGAAGAAAGTAATAGGATTCTGAAAATCGATCGAGTGTATAGACAAGATACGCATGTAAATAATAGGAAAACTCTTCGTTAACTTTCACCGTGGTCGTTTCAGAGATACGGAACGAATGCACGCAACATTCAGACCCGGCCCTGGTGGCACGACAGTGACATAAAATGATACACAATCTTTTTTTTCACAGCTACTTAATTTTCAATAACTTGCAAAATAATTAATGTATTAACAAATATAGACTGTAATTTTCATACAGTTTGTCTACCAGAGGATTTGTTCATTCAATTTTTTTTAGCTATGAAGTCTACGTTAAATAATGTACGGGTTAATGTAATGGTGGTTTATCTTTTAGAAAAAATTAACTTTAATTAGTATTTTATTGTGACGGAAATTTGAATTAATTTTAATGAAAGAAATTTTGTCGAAAAAATACGGTTACGTCGCTATTAATGTAGAATAAATGCCTACTCATCAAGTCGATCACGATTCTCAATTCTAAATAGTTAGAGCTTAATCAGAAGTAAACTAAAATATTTGAAATTAAAGTTTACTTCAATTTCAAGTTGATAAATGTACATTAAGCGACTACTAAACGGCAACGGTAAACAAAAGGCCAATGTACATTCTAAAAATGTCAGAAGTTCAAGTAAACCCCAATAGGAATACGTATAGAGTACGACCGCAAGGACACTTTCTCGCGCACTTATCACGTCAAATTCCACAACACCCAGCGTCGCGGCAAATACATACCATCGATCTTCCGGACATCAGCCTAGAGGTTCGCCTCTTTTTAGGTTACGCGGCTTCCTCCGCGTGCGGTTTTCCTGTTTTTCGCAACCCCTGCCTGGGTCCCTCACACAAATCCATCCTTAAAAAAAAAAAAATACATACCTACATAATCCCACCGCACGAAAAGTCGGTCGCACCGGCGTAACAGCATACACTCACGCGCGCACACCTATCGGCTCGCATGTATGCGTGCGCCTTCGTACAAGCGTTTCGTCACGTTCACTTCGCTCGAGCCGAGCCTCGGGACACTCACAGCTGGCGCGCGACCTCGGCGGCCGCCGAAAAACCCCGAGAAATGCACTCCCGCGGAATAAAACTACGATACTCGCCCCTTCGCTTCTGAGACGGAAAAGCGCGGGAATTGCGAGCTGCATGCACTCGCCCTCTTCCCCTCCTCCCGCCCTTCGCAGCTGCACACACCCCTTCTGCCACGGGATTTTTCTCGCGAGAAAAAATGAGAGGAAATAACAAATTGGCGAACGAAGGGAAAGAGATGACGAAAAGGAGGTTAAGAGAAAGGAAGACGAAGAAACATTGCACACAGATCAGCCGTGTGTGTGTGGCTATACATACATAACTTGTCCCCCTCCGGTCGAGAGATTCACCTTTAGTTTTCACTAATCAAACGTACAGCTTCGATACCTTGCCTATCCTCTCTTATACTTTCATATATCAATCACAGCACAATGAAATTGTATAACACGACGTTGAGTGTAAAAAAAAGTGCACGCACAGTGAAAGAAAACGATAGACAGCCGCGCAACACTTCGAAGCAAAGTACAACCAAAACGCGATACGCGGGGCGACGACGCTCGGTCTATTTACATGTTGCCGACGACGTGTGTACACACACCGATCCGCGCGTCAAAAAGTCGCGTGCGCGCCGCGGAGAAGCACGCGGTGTCGCGCATGCGCTCGTTACCAGTTCGCGGCCGCGCGAAAGAGCGAGACGGAGACGGAACTTTTGCGGCGGGGCGTATCACGCGCGCGTATACACACGAGGAGAGTCGCGGCGGGACTGAGTTGCGCGCGCGCGCTATACGCGCGCCACAGGTGTCATCGGGAGAGTTTCTATCGAGAGCCCGTCGTCTCGCGAGCGAGAACCATGTACCCCCCACCGCGGCGCGCGCCCGGGGCCGCCGGCTTCCCTTCTCCGCGAGCGCATGCAGCCGGCGCGCCGTGTAGTGTAGTGCGCCGCTGGGGTACGCACGGGCCGAGACGAGAGATCGGTATAACAACGGCTACATCTGAGAGATGGACCCAGTCTGTGCGTGTGCGTAATGCATACACGCGCGCACGACATTTTCGCGAGAGGTGGGTCGGAATACGGCATTGACTCCAGCCAAGGTGACGAGCCTTTCATGGAATTAATTATGCGAACGGACCTTTGACATCCCCCTCTGTACCTTCTGTAGGGGTGTTAAATGGTTGTTGCGGTCCTTGCAATGGTTTACGATTACTTATTTTTCGCTACTTAAATTTGAAGGAATTGCTAAAAAATCGAGAATGATTATTATAATTGAAATAAATCTAATTAATTGTGAAATAGAATGAAAACTGCGAAGATAACATTATTTTGTGGTCATTGACAGCCGAAGTAAAAATTAAATATCTTCAATTTGCATTATCCCTTTTTAATAGATAAATATTTATTTATAAATATTATTGTATTTATTTTACAAATATTTATCTATAGACTTCTTTGTTTACTAAACGTTACTTATAATACATAATATTTTAGTATCGTCGTAAACCGTATCACAAAGTCATTAAATAGTAAAAAGACATAAAACGTTTAAAGCTCAATAAACAAAAATGTTTAATAATAATAACATATTGCGATAGTTATTCATTTAGATTCATTTGAGAGAAATAAAATAATTAAACTGCAAATATCAATTATTATCGCGTGTATTAAAATTTTTTTCTATTGATTTTCTAATTACAGAGAATCCTACAGTAAACTCTGCAGTAAAACCTAGATTATCTACAAGAAGAAATTAGATTAATTATAAGATAACATAAATATTTTACCAAAACCAGTGAATGTCAAAAAAAGGAATGTTTATCAAATTAAGTGTGTAAAAATAACTCACTGCGGCGGATTCCCTCGTTGTAGACAACATCTTGGTCGCCATTGTCATCTTCCGCACCTTATCGACTGCTCGAAGATCTCTTTGAATCCATATGTTTCTTGCTTCGTTTCTCCTTGTTTGTTTCCGAATATTTTGCCATTGTTGTATAATGATGAACTATGGTTGGCGACATCAATGAGGTACTGTTTCTGAAGTAAAGTAGAAGCCAGAGTACACTTTCTCCTCTCTCTCTCTTTCTCCACGTTCTGCCCGTAATGCAGTATCTGTAAAATATTTCAAGTATTAGTGTAAAAATATTTTAAAAAATGTAGCTCCCTAAATAACTTCTTTTTTTTTTTAATCTTAGTAAGTTCATTACTGGCATTTATATATTACAATAATTTATATTTAGAATGATATGACACACTTATTCATATAATTTTATAACTGATTAGTAACAACAATTACTGTTATTTAAAGTTTGCATAATAATTTTTATAATGGAGAATTTAAACCGATTTGAATCAGGTCCGATTTCCTGTAATATTTCAAATTTCCATCATGAGTTTTAAGTTAGTTGTATGAAGATTTCATTGTCATATAAAATTCCATTTCCTCTATTTTTATTTATTTACTAAACATTGCGTTTTGAAACTTTTAAGTCATTACACGCTTTAAATATAATCATGAATTCTAACAAGATACCTACGATAATTTTTTTTAATATATGTGCTTTTGTTATTAATACTAAGTATGATATAAATTTGTCAATCTTATTCCTACCATTGCATTTAGTATAATTAGTGAATTTCAATACTTCTTGTATTTTATTCAATTTTTTAGTACAATTGTTTTCGAAATATAATAAAGTCGTCACATATGGCTGCTGAACAAAGCTTTAAGCTTCATTGCTAATTGTATTTAGCTGAATGCAAATGACAATATTGACTTCATATAATATTGAAGAGTAATCCTTAAAGAACTTGTAATAGATTATTAAATTGATTTGAAATTCACAAAAACCATTGCTTTTGACATAACAAACTGCAATTTAAAAACCTATAGTCTGGCATCATGGAAGTTCAATGTACAGTGAATGCAAGATTCCAGTATGAAATTAGAATTTACATATGAGAATGATAATAATGGATTATATCACTTTTAAAGTAAATATATATTTAAAATAATTTAAACTTATAAAATTCATAATTTTAATTTAAATAAAGTTATTTATTCAGGTTACTTGAAGGTCAATTCGAATAAGTTAATGGTTAAGCTAAGTTAACCATTAATAGCTGTGTAGATGTACCGATAATTATTCAGGTTGGAACCAATGATAGTTTTTTCTAAATAACAGAACACAATAATTATTAGAAATATTGTGTCACAATTAAAAGTCATGAAATGTATATTGTAATTATCAAGCATAAAAATTTACTAATAATTTCCAGAGGTTTATATTGCAATGAAATAAAGGATCTTCTATTGTTAATTCCTATAAATCATAAGGGCTTTTTTTAGTTAATTTACTAATTGAAAATAAAAAGATAATATATTTGAGCTTTTTAGTATTAACAACATATTTATATATAATCATAAAGAAATGTCTACTTTTCTAATGCTACTGACCTAATGTAGACTCATTGTGCTTAGACACAAACCCGATAAAATGATTTTTTAATCCCATACTTACATATACTCTTGTATGAAATACAAGTGAACCTGCATTTTGAATTTGCAGTGAAATCATCAAACAGTTCTTAATGTCTCGAAGTAGTCTGACATCTGGAACTGGAGATCAAAGACCAAAGAGCAGAGGCCATTGTACTTTCGTATGCACGTTCTATCAATTCTGAAAAGTATTTCAAACAGTTAGTCAAACAATTAAATCTTGCATGTTGCAAATAATTTACAAAAAATTTAAAAGAATTAAAGTATTCATAAATGTGCAATAGATATTCTTATATAAAAAATATAGTTTAATTCATAGAATAATATACACATTAATGTATATAAAACTGATTAAAAGATGCAAACATGAAAAATATAATTTGATATACATGAGTATAAGTGAACCAATTTTATACAGATGCAATGAAGATGTAGTATTATTAGTTTTTACTACCTTCAGCAGTTGTAATAGTTTTTGACAGTACAGCACAGGTGACTGTCTTCTGTCAGATTATAAAGTACAGGGAGGCACTTGATTTGAAGTTTAGAGACCTGAGAATTGAGACACAATTAACAAAGTGTTACAAATTTTTAATTTTTAGTAATAATAAAATTAATTATTCATGTATCAATAGACACATACACATATTATTTCCATTTAGCGTCATACAGAATTTGAATAAAAATTTCTTAAGTTAACTAGAGATAAATATTGAAAAATACCTACATGTCTCCACATAAATCATTACACTGCTACGATGCCCACTAATTTGTTGTCTGTGGGTACTTCGTTGCTAATACGAGGTACTCGTCCAACCAGATGAGAGTGTTGTGTCTGAAAAAAGAATACCTAATTTAAATACTCTATAATAAAATCAGAATAAACATTTAGAAATAACTGATTTTATTAAAAAATTGGAAGTTACTTTCAAAAGTTAAGTTGGATTGATTAACTTGTCATGAGATTTGTTCAATCCATAATCCGATACCTATGGGTGCAAATATTTAAATTCTTACCACGATCAATACTAGAAGGCTTAAAATCGATAATCACTAACGATAGAATCAAGAATCTATCACAAAAAGTGAGTTTCTTTGAGCTTTCAGCTACTAGCTGGTGCTGCGAACTTCCATCTTCAACGGCCAAATTCAAAATGACGTCACGCTCAGAGCCCGCTTGGCATTAGTTCGAAATTCCTCCCGCGAGAACTCCGGCCGTCGATATTTTTTACGCAAACTACTGAAGTCGATCAGACGCATCGATATTATGGACTTTTATGTGCTATTTGATACTTAAAAAAACAAATGGGCGGTATATATATATACATGTACAACGAATTTTCGCGAACATTCGAGCCCCGGGGATGAAAAAACAATAAATTCTTACTTTAATCAATAGTAGGAGGCTAAAGTCGATGATTAGTAACGGGTAAAACAAAAATCCGCCGAAAAAAACCGGACTTTTTGAGGTCTGAAGCTCGACCGGGAAGCCGAGGTTCTTTGTCTCCAACGGTCGAATTCAAAATGGCGTCCCCCCTTCCCCAAGCCGGCTCGCGCGGGGCATCGAATTTGGCTCCGCGACGACTCTGGTGATCGAAATTCTTTATTCGCGGTGCCGAGTTCGATCAAACGTGTCAATATTGTCACTTTTATGAACTTCTTGATGCTTAAAAAACGAAATTTTCGAGCTCGCAGCCTCTTGACTACCAAATGGGCGGTATATCTATATATACACGTACAACGAATTTTCGCGAATATTCGAGCCCCGGGGACGAAAAACCAATAAATTCTTACCTTAATCGATAGTAGGAGGCTAAAGTCGATGATTAGTAACGGGTAAAACAAAAACCCGCAAAAAAAACCGGGACCTTTTAAGGTCCGAAGTTCGAGCGGCGAAGCCGAGGTCCTTTGTCTCCAATGGTCGAATTCAAGATGGCCTCCCCCTCCCCCAAGGACCCCAAGTCGGCTCGCGCGGGGCATCGAATTTCGCTCCGCGACGACTCTGGTGGTCGAAATTCTTTATTCACGGTGCCGAGATCGATCAAACGGATCGATATTATCACTTTTATGAACTATTTGATGCTTAAAAAGCGAAATTTTCGAGCTGGCGGCCTCTAATCTGGCCGTTAGTTGGGCGGCATTTTGGACGCATTTTCGCGAATTTACGAGATTTAAGGGCAACGTAACCGAAAATTCTTACCTCAATCGTTAGTGGGAGGCTCAATTTGTCGTTTCGTATGGGGTAGAACAAAAATCCGACGAAAAAACAGGCACTTATTGAAGATTCCAGGTCCACGGTGGAGGAGCGATGCTGTATCTCCAACGGCCGGAACTCGAATGGTACAGTGACCGCGAGATGGCCGCGCGCTGCGCTGATTCCAGAGTTCAAAATTCATTTTCCACCGTGCCGAGATCGATCGAACACGTCGATATTCTTACTTTTGTGTGCTATTTTTATGCTCAAAAAACTAAATTTTTGCCAAATTGAGAGGTACATTGAACGTGTTTTCGCGATTAAGCAGAAATCGTCGAATAAAGTGGGTTTTCTCGAGCTTTTCAAAACAAGCCGGAAAGACGAATGGCGCGAAAGCCGGTAGCCGGCTCCCACTGAGCATCGAAATTCTGAAAAATCCCGGGAGAAAATACATGTAGATTCTCACCTTAAATGTTGCGTCGATGTTTACTACGATGAGAACCAATAATTCAAGCAAGAATCAGTCAAATTTCGGTTTTTTTTTAAACTTATTTAGTCATGAGCCGGTGTTGCAATCCGTCACCTCCAGTGGTTATCCGTGGAATCACACAAGGGGCACTGTCATGCTCCAAGACGATTCTCTAATTTAATTTATGATTTTAGTATAATTATACTTTGGCTAATAAAAAATTATTAATAAAAAATAAGTTACATTTAAATCGATTTTCTAAATTCAAATTTGAACGTATGGCATATTTACAACTTCATTTTATAATTTTATTTAAAAAAAGTATATAAATAATATTATATAATAATGCATTGGATTTTGCTAGTATTATAAAAAATAGACTTAAATACGGTATACCATTTTTAAATCTTCGCAAAGTTTGACATAAAATATTTCTTAAAAAAAAAATTTATAATTTGTTTTATGTCTTGATTAGAGATTAACTATAATGACTAAACTAAGATCAGAACGTTGCACAGGAAAAAAATGCAGTGGGTTGTAATATTTACAAAAAAAAAGCAAACAATAAATAAATAGATAAAATAATATAAGCAATTCTTTTAGAGATTCTGGTAAAGCTTTCAAATAAATAAAGGCAAGTAAAAGTATTTTAACACTTTATTATAACACCCAAATGTAAAATTCGAAATGTCATTTAATGTTCTAGTAAACTTAAAAATAAAATGATTATGCATTTTGCTGATAGCTGTTGGTCAAGTGTCCATATAGCAAATACAAGGTAAAACATACGTTTTAAATGATCTTATATACTTACATTACTTTATCTCTCTCGTACTACGTTTATATTATAAAAGTTACTTTTTTTTTAAAATAAGTCAAATAGATATATTTATTTAAAAAAACCAATGTATCTCAAATGCAATTACGCATTGTACTTTCATCCTCACACACTTTTTTCCTATCTCACTCTCTCTCAATCTCTCTCTCTCTCTCTCTTACTCTCAGATTATCTTTTTTAGCTACGTATATATAACTATATACCTCAATTTCCTCTTATAACTGCAATTATGCATATATGCGTTCGGTTTTGCCTAGAGCTTTGCTGTTTTATTACACGATTTAAAGTACTTGCTTCTAAAATCAATTAATAATCATCAATCATTTTTGATAAATACAAATCGACGAATTTAATTGGGATTGCTTTTGGAACATTCAAAATCAGACATTAAAAAGAATATATAATGTGTTCAAATTTCTTTTGCATTTTAATTTCTAATGAATAATGTTAACATTTTAGAAGCAAGTTCTTAATGTCCCTCACGCCAGATTGTAATAGAGACGTTTTAGCTTTGTATTCTTATTTAGTTTTTTTTCCACCTTTCCTTTAGAATAATTGCCATTTTTCATATACATAATATTTTAATATTACACATCTTTTACATTTTTCTATTTAATATTAATTTTCAACTCGTAATCGATCTCGAAATTCTCTCTTCTTTTCTATGCATTTTCCAGTCGCTTTTTTCATTGCATATCATAAGCTATCTTCTTCATACATATATTGATTTTTTTATACAATAATTGCATCTTCTCTTTTACTTATTTAATTTTATGTAGTAATTTTTAATGTATGTTAATATGTATAATATGTACCTGATCAATGCCACTACAATAAAATCGTAATTTAAAAATCTTTGAAATGCATTTTGATAAAAAAATTATATTATACATTATAAGTCCATAAAATTAAAAATTATATATATTGATATATGAATGAAAAATTATTAAAGATTACTTATGATGTAAATGTTAAGTAATTTGTGTAGTGGCATTGGTCAGGTATATGAGTATATCAGTCGCGTAACAGAGACGATTGACAATACGACGGGTTTTTTATGGTATTCAAATGTAAAAGGTTTTTTAATGGATGTTCGTTTGACTCGTTGAAGATAGTTTTTATTTATTTGATTTCATAACTAATACAACAAATAATCGAAATTAAAAGGCATACTCTTAATAGAGTTACATAATTCATATTATTCATTTAAGTAGATGAGAGCACTTTGGGGTATCATAAAAAGTGCTGAAGAAAAAGTTTTACAAATAAACAAAGACTGTTAAAACGAAGATTAATTTTTTCGAATTCATTGAATTCATCAAAAGTGTTTTTCCCTCAAACATTGATAAGGCACTTTAAATTAACCATTCGTCATCAGATTGTTGCAAACTGACAGGTCTTCGCATTTTTCATTTATTTCAAAATTCATGAGCGTTTCTCATTGCTGCAATCAATAGTGATAATGATTAAAAATAAAACGAATAGATAATCTTTTAAGGTATTCGTTTACATAAATTCATCACGTATAAAATGGTATACAATGCATCTGATGATACACTAAAAACATTAACGCTTACAAGAATACAATTATATTAGTACTTCTTCAAGTCAATATCCCATCCATCATTACGTTAACAATAATCTTTTAATCGAATACTTTGACGATCGAAATGGTTACACATATACTGTTAAAAAAAGGAGAGGAAAATGCGGGTTGCATAGGTCTCAACGTCGTATGTCCATGAATGGAAGTGTCACAAAGAAAAGATAAGTAGTCCTCTTTTTTGCCATTCTTTTTGAGACATGTCATATCGATTTCGCGGAAAAAATATCAGTGAAATTATGGAAAAACACAGGTGATTTAAACAGTAAACACCAGAAAAATCTGCGGTTTCATTAGCTTCCGCGTCTGCCGACAACAGTGATTTCAAATTCGATGCGAATCCTTCGCCAGTTTACTGTCGAGACTTTTACAATAATTTTTCCTAAATCACCTATAATTATCACGGCCGCTCGAGCGGATCCGTAGCCAAAGACTCAATGTTCACTACAGTCTTACCGAACAGCCCCTAACCGTCGACAGTAAACTGGCGATCGAATCACCCTCTTTATAACCAATCCGAAGCCAAAGTTCGATATAACACATCCCCACGCCGTTTGCCGAAACTGTTTCAAAACTTCACTTTTACATAGCACCGCGAAAGTATCATCCGCGCACAGACGGATCGCTCGCTCTGTCGATATTGTTGTATTGCAATTCTGTCATTCAGTGTCGTCAATAAATATGCAATTAGAAGGCGTCAGAGGTGGGGAAGGAGGCGGTCTTGCTGTTACTCATTACTGTCCGCTTCGTCGCATTAGAACCTGGCGCGAATGTAGACGGCGGAAGCGTCGTGTTGCCCGTAACCGAGGCGCTTTGCGTGCTTGTAGATCTCGTTAGCCGCCGCCGCCAGGGGCATCGGTTGCTCCAGCTGATCGCTCATGCTCAGCGTCAATCTCAGGTCCTTCTGCATGTGCTGCAGCGGCTGATGCGTCGCGAAACCTCCTTCGATTATCGCTGAAAATTTAGTACAAAACATTTATTAGGTTAAATTCTTTCATTATGAAGTTACAATAAAAATTGAATAATTTGCCTCATTAAAACGTTTAGCCTTATCAATGTAGGTTTTAACTCCCTGTATTTTAAGAATAGACTTCTTATCTGCTGGTCATAATCTAATTAAACTTTGGATATTTTTTTAAACTGAGAACAAGTTAAATATTGTATTTGAAGTTAAAGCTACCGCCTTTTTAAGATTTGTCTAAATCCTAATCTAAATAAAGCCATAAGAGTTGTTCATGGATTTTGTGCGAATTGAAAAAGTGGAATTTGTATTTTTCTTGCAAAAAAAATCAGATGATACCAAAACAATTTCAAGGCCTTTTAATTTTCTTATTTGAGACCACGAAAGCCCTAATAACAATATCTAGACCGAAAGAATTTTAATATTTTTTAATATAACAATTATGATTTCTCACACAAATTTTACACATGAACATTTCTGTCGGTTACATTTGATACCATCCAAAACATTAATACATAAATTAAAGTCCCGCACCTTTTCCCTTGTCAAGAATTGCCGGACAGGCTAACGAAGTGAGCTCGAGTATCTCCAAGACATCCTTCTGCTTAAGTCCGGCACGGTCGGCCAGGGCCATGCTCTCGGCGAGTCCGGCGAGCGTAACTCCGGCCATCAACTGCAGCACGAGGTTCATCCTAGAGGCATTGCCAACCTCGCCCAGGTAGAAGGTGTTCTTGCCCATCGCACCGAAGCAGCTGTTGCAGTCCTCGAACAGCTGGCGGTCGCCCGCCGCCAGGATCACCAACGTGCCTTCCTCCGCCTGGATCTTGCTGCCCTGCACCTGAGCCTCTAGGTAACGCGCGCCCTTCGCTGTGATCGCCTCGGCGATGTCCTGAGACGTCTCCGCGTCGATACCCGTCATTTCCACGTAGCCCTTGTCCGTCGTTATCTCGGTGAGTACTCCGCAGTTGCCGAACACCATCTGTAAATGTTTATAAATTTTAGTAATTTTGTCAACGATCAGGACGTTATTAATTATTGCAGTTGTAAATTTTGAAATTCTCCACTGGTCATTGGTAAAATGAATTACTTTGCAGTTAATAAAAGGGTCGTGGATTTTAGATCGTTTAAATGTTGATATGCTCTTTTTAAAAAAAAAAATGTAAAATCTTGAGCTAATCAACCTGGAAAATTTTAGTTTTATTTTCGCCTTCACGAAATTGTTGCTGTTATTTTATTTAAAAAAGAAAGAGAGAAATAATTTTTTATTAGGAATATAAAGCAAGTTTACATAGTAAAAAAAAAGCGTAATGCATGATAAGAGAAACAAGTTTTACGAACACACTTGTTCTTAAATTGCCTCTTTTGTGAAAAAAGAAAACGGCACTCACCTCCTTGGCAGCCTGTGGATCTGCGACACAGGAGAACGTAATGTCTGCCATCAAAACGACGTCAGATGGTGTGAGCCCAGGCTCGGCACCGGCCTTCACGAAGTCGTTGCACTGGAAACAAAAAAAAATAACGAAAGTTAATACTTTATAAATTTAAAAGCGTATTGCATTTTTTTTCTGAAGTGTACATTAAATTTCTTTTGTGCTGTTTATTATTAATCTCGTAAATTTTTCGAGTTGTACAATTTCTACTTGCATGTTGTGTGAGAAAAATTGATTATTGCGTTAAAATCTTTTTCTTGAGTAATTGTTGTAATCAAAAATTCCCTTAAAAATGTATAAAATTTATTACTTTTCTTTTTTTATTACTTCTCGTTTAATCAAACGTAACTTAAAAAAAAGGGGAGCTAATTTTCTTTTCTTTTATTCCTGTCTTTAATGAGCTTTGAAGATCTCACAGCGACGAAGATAACATGGAAAAGTGAACATCAATATTTTAGTGAATTTAAATGAAAAAAATTAATAATTTAAGTCTTGGGCTTTTAAAATTATTTAAATAAAAGTTTGTAAAACATTCCAAATTCTCGATGCAGACATCAATTAGCCAAAAAAAAAAAAAAAAGGTGTGGGTCATGGGACCCACGACAGAAGTGATAACTTCCGTATTTTAAGTTAAACGTATT
>JAWWEN010000001.1:8266202-8285943 GCA_035582955.1 Sycophila texana | reverse complement strand
GAAAACAAAGAGGTCTTTTCAGAGGGCTGAAATTCCTGAGCGTTCGGTGCGCCATAAGAAGTTATCACTTCAAAAAATAGCAATTCCTCTGCCAAGTAAACTTACCCACGCATCTCATCAGCCTAACCCAAACTCCCCCCCAACAAAATAGAGAAAAAAAAAGTACATAAAATCCACCAGCTCCGAAACAAAACCAACATCCTCCGGTTCATACCATCATCATCATCTCCCGAAACTCATGCTCTCTCCATCGTCCAACCCGTGTCCTCGTCATCGAGCCTCAAGCTGAGTGTACGTACGTTCTCTCTTGCCTCGTCGGTCTCGGAGCTCTTTCTCGCGCGCGCGCAGACGGCCGCGCACCCAAATACAAATCCACACTCCGTTCGGGGCAGTAGGGGAAAGCGAGCGAGCGGTGGGGAAGGGAAAGCGTATAGAGCGGCGGCCGCGCGCCGCCAGCGCTCGCTCAGTGCACTCGCACCAGTCTTAGTCGCCTGGTCGCGCTCAGAGCGGAGCAACGCGCCTGTGCGGCTCGCCGAAGAAAGGATCCCGTCGCTCCACCCGCAGCGACAGACTTCGCACGCACACTCGCACACTATCGGCGTGCCGAGGGGGGCCCTCGGAGCCCGAAGCATGGGGACGCGCAGGCTGAGCCCGGCTCGGCGGCGCCAGCGACTAGCGCCCGAGCAGCATCAGCAACAAGAGCAGCAGCGTGGCCTCGGCAATGGCGGCGCCGAGTGCTGCTGAGCGGGCAGCGCCGCTCGGCCAACCGACAGCAGCGAGCAGCTGCTCCAGCGGCGGCTCGACTCGTCGACGACGTCACGAGTGCCGCCGGCGCCTACGAAGCCAATGTTCGACGGCCAACGCTCGCGCACTCGAGACCCCGTACTAGGTACACCTTCTCCTCCGAGGCACCTACACACCTCATTCTCTTTCTGTCTCTCTTTCTCTCCTATTTTGTGTACGTGTTTCTCTCACTCGCTCCTTCGGCAAGTTCACGGAGAATCGATCGGACGTGCCCGACTCGCGGAGTGCGTTGCCTCGTTATCCCCGCGTTCTGGATCCCGGAGTGGAGCGCTCTTTTCTTTTTTCTTTTTTCTTTTTTCTTTTTTTTCGTTCGAGAGAGCCACGGGTCGGGACACTTGGACTGTGCGAGGGATGGTTCCAGAATGTTTTCTTTGTTCGTTGCCGATTGAGCGCGTGGCTTTAAATGGCAGCCTCCTGGCATTCTGGTGCGAATATGTCTGCGCGGACTTTTTCGTCAATGAAAGAGCTCGCGCGTGTGTACACTTCTGCGGAGCCGCCGATTTTTTGAAAGGAACTCGCGCCTCAATGGAGCTGCGGGAATCGCTTTAATTTTGCAGAGTAACGCCGACGCGGTCCTCGTCGTTTGAGCTCGCACTGCGAACGTTTCTTCATTGTCTTCCTTTTTTTATATAATACTTTTTTTTTATTTCAAGTATCTTGAATCGGAGTCGATGTACGGAACAATGTATAGAGTGTAAGGAGAGATCAAAGTGTTCTCACGTGATGCCGCGGTGTTTCGAGGAATTTAGTGTGCAGAATCGTTAAGAGACCGCGCGGGGTAAGTAAATTCAAAGCAGGCCCCTCGGGTTAAAGAAACTGATTATTCCGAGGCGTGCGGCGAAGCCTCGGTTCCGCATCGCAACAAACTTCCTGCGGCTTTGGCCTAAGGAGCCATTCGAGACGTCAGCGCGAAATTAACGGCCTCGCTCGTAAAATTGATGCCGCGCATTCGGCAACTGCGAGGTCAAAGGCGTATTCGCGAGCTCCGGGATGTATACTCTTTCCCTATACCCCGGAGAAGATATTTCGAAATAACGTTTTATTTTTTTTTTTTTTTGTCGGGGGAGTGGACGGTACAATCGCTAACGCCTCCACCAAATGTTGGAAAGTCGCCGTCGAGCCGACAATTTGCGATTATATCGGAGTCCTCGGCTTTATTATTTTTCGAGTCGCTAAATAAACACGATACGTCCGACTGGCGGTATTGATATAGAAACGAGGGGAAATTCGGTGACGCGAGCGAGATGCTCGGACACACGCCGAAACAGCTGACTACAATGCGAACATAAATGGCCGATAAAAGACGCCATTGAAATAAACTCCGAGATGACCTTTTTGCGAACGAGTGAATGGACGACGCGTCAATTAAAACTGGGAATCTTTTCAGCGTCTGCCGGCGCTCGTGTGAATTCGCGGAAAACAAAAAGCGTCATTAGCAAATGTTGCACACTCGGCGACCCAGTTTTCTTCGCGAATTTCGCCAACGTCTCGATTTTTGCGGCGCTCCGGGCTTTTCTAATTTACTCACATCCACCTCCTTTACTTTCTCCGAAACGCTGACCCTTTAATTAATATCCTACGATGAACATCTACTCTAGGAACCCTCTGCACGAACGATTTATTGATACGATAATCTTGAGCGATTGCTCGCCCCATTTTAGAGCTCTTATCACAACACTAAAAATGGCTCATTTGTAAGTACGTGATAAGCGTTCAAAATGCATACCACTTCCATAAATGGTCAGTGCAAGACAATTGCGCATGTAGCCAGCAAATGCATCGCACTGTCATCATCCTCCTACTATCTAAATCTGAAAGAGTGAAATTCAATGTAAAAGAGTGAATATTCACTCTGTCAACGTTATAAGTCGTTCACTCTTCCCAATAAGTGAATTTTCACCCTTTCTTATTTAGAGGCTACACTTCCAATTCATTCCACTGACACCCCCCAAAAAAAATCAATAAAATCTCCTCAAGTAGAAAAAAAAAACAAAAAAACAAAAAAAAAACAAAAAAAAACTAACGATTATATCGTTTATCTGTAATTCAGGTCTTAGGAATGAGGGCGGCTCGGTGGGCCGCTGCCCTCCGCTTGAGCTTGGCGATCCTGCTGGTATGCTCGGCACCGAGAACGTCCGGCGAGGAGCCGTGTCCGGCCGGCTGCGAGTGCAGCGCGGATCGCGCGCGGCTCCACTGCGCCGAGCGCAGCTTCCACGGACTGACCCTCGCCGGCTCCCTGACCGAGATCAGCCTCAGCAACGTGGACGCCACCGAGATCCCCGGCGCGGCCCTCTCATCGGCCACGGAGCTGCGCCACCTCAGCTGGACGTCGAGTGGCCTCGAGCGCATCGACGGCCTCGACTTCCGCGCGACGCCCAACCTGGAGAGCCTCAATCTAGGTGACAACCGGCTGAGCAGGCTGCCGGCCGACGCGTTCCGTCCGCTGGCGCGGCTGCGCCACCTAAACCTCACCGGCAACTCCATCGTCAGTCTGCCGCGCAACATCTTCCAGGGCCTCGAGAGCCTCGAAAGTCTGCGCTTAGCTGACAACAGCATCGCCGTGCTACCCTTCCAGGCGTTCGAGCCCGCCCGCGGCCTCCTGCACCTCGACCTCGCCGGCAACCTGCTGGTCTCGCTGCCGGATCACACGTTCCGGCCCAACCGGGCGCTGCGCGAGCTCAAGCTCGCCGGCAACCGCCTCACGAAGATCCCTTCCCAGCTGTTCTCGGGCCTCGGTCAGCTGCGCGTCCTGGAGCTCAGCGACAACGAGATAGACTTCCTGCCGAGGGGCCTCTTCGCCGAGCTCGGCAACTTGGAGCGGCTGGACCTCAGCGGCAACCACCTCAGCCGCGATGGCCGCATCAGCGACGCCACCCTCCATGGCCTCACCAACCTGCGCTGGCTCAGTCTCAGTAGGACCAGGCTCAGCTCCCTGCCCAAGCGAATCTGGGCGTCCACTCCGCGGCTGCACAGTCTGCTCATGTCCGAGACGAGGATGGAAATCCTGGAGGACGGAGATCTGGCCGGCCTCCGCGAGCTGCAGACTCTGGAGGTCAGCCAGAGTCCCTTGAGGGAGATCGGTCCCCACGTGCTGGAGGACACTCCGGCGCTCCGGCGCATCAGTCTGCGCGACAACAGCTTGACCTTCCTGCCGGCGAGCCTGGCTCACTTGGGCCGCGTCAGCCACCTCGAGCTCCAGGGCAATCCCTGGGCCTGCGACTGTCGCATGTTCTGGTTCGTCCGCTGGGCAGAGGAGCACGTGCACCGCGCGGCCTTCGACAGCGGCCTGCGCTGCGGCTACGAGACTGCCGCCGTCGACACCCTGCAGGCGCTGCGCTACCTCAACTGCACGCCGCCCATCCTGATGCGCACCATGCCCACGGAGAAGTGGCTGATCCGCGGCGAGGTCCTGCTGGAGTGCGAGTTCTCCGGCAATCCTCTGCCCTCGGTCACTTGGGTGACGCCGAGTCTGCGCATCTTCCACTGGAACCCGGACCCCTCCTTCCCTGACATCTTCGTGCATCATCCCCGGGTGCACCAGTACGACGTGCCGGCCGAGGACTTCGTCGACGACGGCAGGATCCGGCTGCTGGAGAACGGCTCGCTTTACATCAGCAGGCTCCTGAGGGAGGACGTAGGGATTTACAAGTGCTTCGCCATCAATCCGATCTCCAACACCACGACCTTCGTCACCCTGCAGATGGATCCGATCACTTATCACAGGATCAAGCTGGTGAGCATCGCCGTGGGCGCAGCCAGCGCCGCCGGATTCCTCCTGCTCACTCTGTTCGTCCAGCTGCTGCGTTACTTGTTCGTCAGGTGAGTATCGCCGTCGATGTTCCGCTTGGGCTTTTTCACTGTGGCTTGTTCTGTTTGTTGCTCTTCCAACTGAGCTTTTACGATCCTCGCCCGGCCGCATCGATCCACCCTCTTTGATGTTTCTTATACTCTTCTAGCCGGAGCCTAGTTTGTTTATCGAGCCAGCCTCGATTGTGTCTTAGCTCGCTTTTACTAGCAGTGTAAATCACCTTTATTCTGCCTTTAACTATCTTCCGCACCTTATCAAAGCCCGACGCAATTTTAACAAATTGTATTCGCTTCTCATGAACTAAAAAAATAAGTAAACGTTCTATATAGTTTGCTTTCTAAACCAAGTCACCGGAAGCTATATGGAGCGTTTCTCATTACTTCTCTTTTGATTTTGTTCAATTAGAGTTCATGCTGGTCTTCAGCAAGCAATGGAAAAGAAAAAACACGCGTGATAAAAATTCACAGGTGCGGCTGTCAAAAGTGGTGTCTATGTTGTCGGCACGTGGGGGTTACGCCGCGGGCCAAGCAAATCTACCAGATGCTGGATAACATCGAGACCTACAAGAGGCAGCAGCTCGACAGGCTGCGCGAGAATTACACCCAGCAAGTGCATCGTATCAAGGACAACTGCGCCCAGCAAGTCGAGTGGATCAGGGACAGCTACGAGGGCCAGATGCAACACATTCGCGATATTCGCGACTACGGAACCTGCCATCTCACCACTCTGCGCGATCAGTACTACGATCAGGTAAGATTATTAATTTTTTTTTTTTAATTTCGACTATCTTTTTATTTTTGCACCGAAAGCTGCTAATTTCCCGATGAAATCCGCGCCCGCTCGGTTTGAAACGGTGAGATTTAAAGTGACTCGGTCGAAAAGTTCGAGCCGCGCTGGGGTTGGGGTTAAGCGATAAGGCTTGCGACTTACATTTTTAATATCGGAAGCATTGCAAGTCTTAAAATGGACTAGACGCGAGTTCCTATTGACGAGCGCAGCGGTAGAAAGCCTTGACACGATCCAAAACAGCAAACTCACGTTACATCAGTCTCTCGGCTGTTGCAATTAAAACTCGTTCGATTATACAAACCATAAAAGAATAAATTTGAAAAGAGGCAAAATTGAAAGAAAAAAAAAGAAAAAAAGAAAATCGATAACTCATTACAATGACCGCGAGAAATAAAAATTCCATTCGATTTTGACCGTAGCTCAAAGAGTCTTTGAAAGACGAGTAAATAATTTGTCCGAGTCTAATGCAAAATCAATAGTAAACTAGCCTCCCACGCGAGTATATCGATCTGGGCGTTCATTCATTCCACTCCAGGAAGGAAAGAAAGCTGAAAAAAATACACGCACGTAGCACACACAGAAAAGTAGCTTTTTTTTTTTTTTTTTTTAAAAAAAAAATAAAAATAAAAAAAGAAACAAAGAAACGTCGAACGTAGAAAAAGTGTAGAAAATGTGTAACGCACGTGGGTCTGTTGTACAGGTAAAGCGCGTGCGCGACTACTCTACGAGCCAGCTGAACTGGGTGCGCGAGAACTACGTCTTCCAACGCAACAAGATCCGCAAGTTCAGCGCCCACCAGGTGCTGAGGCTACGCGAGTCCTACAAGTACCAGCAGCAGACGTTGAACAAGGTCCTCGAGAATCTGCCGAGCCTCTACCTGGACAACTGCCGCAGCGGCTCCTGCGGCCGCTCCGACTCCGTCATCTTCGACCCCAAGGACCTGGCGGACGGCGGCGTCGGCGAGGCCGGCGAGGCCAGCAGTGCCAACGTCGACATGTACTTCAAGGCCAAAATCGACGACATGGTGGCGGCGTACACCTCCAGCCTCGAGGACGTCAACAGCGAGTACTACACCCCCACGGAACTCTCCTCCTGCAGTCCCCGCGGCCCCGGCATCTTCGCCCACCTGGAGGGCGTGCCGGTGATCAACTACGTGGACAACCGACCGCCGCCGCCCCGGCCCCCGGTCACCCTCATGGGGCCGGCCTTCCTCCAGCGCATCGACGAATTCGGCAGCTCGTCGACGGTCGCCAGCGGTGCCGGCGCCGAGCGGCCCGTCTTCCGGGGCGTCAGCGCCGAGACCCTCGCCGGCGACACCCGCGGCACCCCCGAGATACTCGGCCTCCTGGTGCCCAGCGCAAGCCTGCCCGAACTGCCGCGAGAGACGACCCTCTGAGGGCCGGACGCTTTAGTGTACAAAAGGAAATACGAAGATGGAAAGTGCGCGATTCGTATGACAGTGTTTGAACGCTCGACGGTTTCAGTTTGCTCGAGAGAAGAGAGATTGCGGCCAGAGGAGGGGAGCATTAGGTGTCAATTTATTCCGAGAGGCAGGAGCAGTGTGGGACACGTGTGTTGTTACCGAAGACTGAAGAGAAGCCGCCGCGGACTTACGTAGGGGACATTTATAGTGTACAGTTATTAAAAAATGAAACGCATATAAGAATTCACCAGGCGGAGTCTGAGCGAAGGCCGAGCTCGTCTTGAAAAAAAGAGACTTGCTTGTTTTTCTTTTTTTTTTTCTCTCTCTCGAGTGTGTGAGCGCGGGTGAGTGAATGGTTACACCAATTTTCTTGTGACGAGCGGGATTTTAAGGAAAAATTGTGTCCTTCCGTCTTCGCGGATGCTGCCGAAGCTTCGGCAAAGAGAGTAAATGAAAAGAAGAGAAGGGGCATGTTTTTTGCGCGTTTGTTCGATATCGGATTTGGAAGTAGAGAATGTCTCGTCATGCACACGTCGACGAAACTTGTTAAAAAAGAAAAAAAAAAATGTTCAATTAACGAGGAAAACACAAATTAATAAAGCTTTGATGATTGCAGAAGTAAAAGATAAGTCGCTTGACTTCCTTCTGAATCGAGGTACACTGTTGTAAGAGGCGACGACTTTTTTTTTTTTTGTGTACAACGAAAGTTCACTGTTTTCGACGTACAGAAAATTTTTGTGAAGCACACGAGGATTATGAACGACGACTTTTCTTTGTCTGTTTTTCCTCTATTATACAACAAAACATATATAATCTTGTCTTAAATAAAAATAAAAAGCTATGATATAAAAGTAATAAGAAGTGTAACCGCTTATTATTCATCATAAAAGCATGTCTTTGATGAAAAGATCAAGTACATATACATAAGATCTACTGGATAAGCAGTACCGAATTATTTGCTTTCGATTGTTTTGTAACTTGTTGGTCAATAAAATACTGGATTTTTTTTTTAACAAAAACAAACAAAATGAAAAATTACAACCATTCTTCTCTACTTTTGAATTCGATTAATAAGACTGTTCGAGTGAATTGAGTTGGTTTAAATTTACATTTTCGTTTTCTCTTTATTATTACGTTTATATTATCAATATTATTATTAATAGTTAATTATTGTTACTAGTTTATTATTCTTATTATTAGATAATCATTTTTAATAGTCTCATTAATTATTATTATGATTATTACTATATACAAGAAAAAATCGCTGTGATTTAAAAAATTAATTAGTTCTTCTCGAGAATTTCACCTACCAAAAAGAAAATCGACTTCACGAGATCGAAAGGTAGGGCCTAATTTAATTCTTGAACTACACTAGAAGAAAATCATTGTTGCTGATATAAACTAGTAAACGTTTACTTTGGTGTGTAGCGAAAAAATATAAACACTTTGTGAAGCTTTGCGCTCAACGAAGAGTGAAAATCGTTGGGATATTTGAGAAAAAAAAAAAAAAACAATTCAACAGATTGAAGATTCAGCGAAATTTGAAAGGCTGCAAGTGAAGGTACCCACCATTGCGAATATAATAATTGCATAAATAACTGACGGGAACCGTATGAATAGAAAATCGAAGAACGGGGATACAGATATTACAGAACGCGATTATTTCAAAGATGAAAGAAAAAAAAAGCAAAGATGATCACCTCACGTAAGACTAGTACTTATGCTTCCTTCGTATTGCATATATATTTTTATACGTCGTTTTATCATGTAACAAGTAGAAATAGTCTCTTCCTTGGATAACAAACCTTTGAATACGCACGCGATTTCTCGAGACTGCCGAAGTTCCATTGGTCGGTCGGCCGACTTTTTATGATTATCTTTGCTTTTGTTTTTTTGTTTTTTTTTTTTTTTTTTTTAAACGAGAAGTGAAAAAATAATCGACCCTTATCGGAGGTACCCTCGAGTCAATCAGTTCATTGAGAAAATTTTGAAACGAAAATGTAGATAGGGTCGTCTCTTCATTCACTTGATTACACTGCACTTTTTCAAGCAATACCGGACTGAACGAGCTAAGAAAGAAAGGGCAGTGCAATAGCGAACTGACGGAGCAATTTATTGTGTAAATCACGGAGATTATATTTTTATTTAAATAAAAGAGTAATTCTTTACCGATATAAAAAAAAATAATAAATTTTTTTTTAAATAATATTTTTTCTTAACCCACGATTACACTTTTTTGTCTTATATTTTAAGCATATTTTTTATTTCAGTTTTAAATTATCCCAGGTAAAAGTTATACTTCAATACTTTTTTTTAGAGAAAATTAAAAATTTTTAAAGAAAACTTTTTAATGACAATTGTACAAAGAATAAGCGTTAGAGGTCAATTGCAAATTAATATGCGATTTTTTTTATTCAAATTTGCTGATGGGTTTTAAACAATTAAAAAAAATGCAATTAAATAATTTTCATAATTGAATTTTCACTAAATTAATTTGTATATAGTTTTACATTAAAATTATAAGCAAATATCAATGTCACGTTTAACCGCACAGTTAATAATAACATAACTGAGTTTAAAAAAGATACATAGTTGCATTAATTTTATTAATTAAATACTTTCAAAATTAAAACTAATTTAATTCTAGTTTATTTTCTGATCACTCCGAAATATTTTCATTGTAAATATTAGACTCAATAGAAAGAATTCTCTATTAAATTACCCATATGGGTAAGGGTAGTACTGAAAAATCGATTCATTGATTTCGAAAGGTAATAAATACAGTATAGCATCTTTTTGGCTTCAACTGAAGATTCTTATCGGACTTTTGCACAATGATACGATATTTGCTAGAGTTATCGATACAAGAAAGAAAATGGAAAGAAACAATACAAGAAAGGAAATATTTGTACACTTCTGTGATTAATTTAATTAATTTAATCGTTCCATCGTTGTTAAGCAAAAAAAGTTTAACAAAAACGTAAATATAGAAGAATATTCATAGAAAATAAAACTAATAAAAAAGGGGTCGTATGACGTTCACCTTTGTCAATATAGAGTGCAGCGCGATGGAGGAAAAAAAGAACACTAACGTCGAAAATATTTTTGGATTTTGCTTACTACGACTTTTACGTCGAAAATGAAGCGCTAGGGACGAAACATTACGCTTAGAATGTCGAGAGAATTGCACGTTGCGACGCTTTAGTACAAAAATGTCCCAGATAAACGGTGCGTCATTGACAAGAGCTTGGCAGTTTGACGAGCGAACGGAACGACGATCGAAGATTAAAGATCTGGCGTCTGACAGATACATAAAAAATAATGATCAACGAAGATAATTATCACTTTTATAAACATTTTTTTGTTGTTGCTCGAATATTTTAAAGAATCTACGCAATTTTTAATCATTTTGATCCATTTTACCTTAAAAACATTGAAACATCTTGAAGACACTCCAATCGTTTTAAATAAATTTGAAATTATTAAATTTAGCATTCATTTGAGTAATTGGACAATATTCTTTTGAAAATTATTAAACTGTAATAATTCTAACTCTAGGAGTTAATAGTAATTGTCGTAGAAATTTAAAATTAATGAAAAAGGTAATTTTACAATTAATCAATTATCAAAATTAAAGTACGATTACTGTTAAATATAAAAAAACAATAATCATTTAATTAATTTATGAGGAAAAAATTACTTTTTACTTCGCTAGAAGGATATTTAAATAAATAATATATATAAAATTGAAATTATCTTCAAATATTTACCATTTAGAAGTATCTGTACTTATTCAATAAAGAAAGTATTCTTAGCTGTATTATGCAATTAATGAAAATAAAATCGTGGTAGATGATATTAAAGCTGAGAATACTATGATTTATCTCTTGTCCATATCAAGTTCAAATACACCAAGGAAGCTTCTTTTTATAAAATATTACCTTCACTAAAGAATACCGAAGTGCAGAATGTGAGAAGATATTAAATAAGTAAAAGACATTTTTTCTATGAAAGAAATGAGAAACCTTCAATTAATTTTGTAATTAATTTGTTAAACTAAATGTTCATCTCTTACAGAGACAATGTTTATATTAAACACTCGACTTTGGTAATTTTTCTTTTGCGGAAAAATAATGAGCATACCAGAAAGATGCGCGCGAAAGAGCGAAGAAATGTAGAGTAACACAACAGAACAGACAGTTTTCCTGTTTTTTAATATAGCGAATTCCATAAAGTATGCTATGCGCTTTGTAAACAACTATTTTACTGTATTGCTCAGTAAATAAATCTGCAATTAAATATCTCTTGTTTTCAAACCTGGTTTTGTTATTTCAATTTTTTAAGTCGGCTTTGAGCATGTATTTTTTATGTAATTTGCAATCGTTCTATTTCTATGCTAATATTTTAATTGTGATATTAAGAAATTAATGAATTTTAGTCCAGTAATTAACTTACTCTAATTATGTTCCTTTATACAGTTTAATTCATAAATTAAATTTTTGTATGTTAGTTAATGGTAAGAAATTTAAATAATCAAAAACCTTAACATGATTATTTTTATATGTTTGAATTTATAAAATTTGATTATCTATATATTAGATATTACATTTTTCTTTGAAAAAATTTTAATCCTTGCATGTTGAAAATAACTGGTTATTTCCATATGTTCATTTAATTGTTTTATACTTCATAAGAGAAATAAAAGATTAAAATTTTAAATACTGAATGTTACATAATCCCCTCATGTTATATTTTCCTTTACCAAAAATGTTATAAATGTACCAAGGTAGGTATATTTATTTTGGTAAAAAATATGTTAAGTAGTGTAGTCTTGATAGTTAATTTAATTCAATTTTATGTTTCAATAAAAAGTTAAATAGAAGTTATTTTTTAAAAATTAATAGCTTTTTTTTAATTGAATTAAGAATTTGACATACCTTATCTTGTGTCCTATTCCAAACAATCACTTTGTGTCCACTATTTAGAAGATTCTTTACAATGCCGCTGCCCATTATGCCAAGTCCAAGGAATCCAAATTTCAAACTGGAAGCATGGATATTCTTGTCTTTTAGAGTTTGGGAGAGTGTCTCTACATCCAGAGGTGGAGTTATCTATCGAATAAATATGTTAATTAATTGTGTTACCTTAATATTAACTAGTAACAGCAGCTGAGGTGTATATGTAAATACATAATTATTAATTAACATTAACAAGAGTGCAGAAGATTATTGCTACTTACAGGTCTAGAGATATTAGAAGGCCGATCTAACAGGGAACCACTTTTTCTTAAAGGTGTAGAATGGTTCAATGCAGGGCTTAAGCTTCCCATTCGATTATTACTACTGGTGCTTGAATCTGTTCTTTGTTTTTTAGCAGGGCGTCTTTCACTACCACTACTACTGTCTCTCTTATTTTTTGGAGTATCCTGCAAATTGATGTATGTTTTTAACTAAAATAAATAAAAAAAAATTTTTACTTTTTTCTAATTTAAATTTATATTAATAAAAAAATTTTAAATAATTTTTTTAATAAATAATAATAGTCTTTTGTATTCTGAATTAAATGTGAAACACTCGCATTAATATTAGTACTATACTGCAATTATAATTTTGATGAAAATATGACACTTACTTTTTTTGGTTTGATCTTTGGAGTTTTCTTCTCAATGGAAGATGATAGACTATCTTCTTTGAGCTTATCAAAAAGAGAGTCTGGATCAGTTGATCCATCTTCAAAAACCTACAAAAATTTTGATAACCATGTTAAGTAAGGTCACTTAATGAAAAATTGATAATTTAATTACTCAGTCATACCTCTCCATTGAGGATAAAGTCCTCGATAGCTTCACAAGCTTCCTTAAATGATACTGCTTTACACAACTTCATACAATCTTCTTTATGTTTTGCATAGGGTTTGATATTATGTTCATCAATCCAACCACTATAAAAAAAATGTTTCTTAATATCATTATTACTGCATAAGCGATGTTTGTTTTATAAAATCAAACTTACTAGTTATTTGTACCAAAAAAGAATATACAGTAAGTACCCTTCTTTGCACTTGCTGGTCTTTTCATATCCTTCAGGGGGGTTGATACCTTTGAATTCAATTGTTCAAATTAGAATAATGTAATTATTAAGTTTATAGGTATAAATCAAAGAAAATAATATTTCTCATAATATTATAAATCATTCAAAACTTATATAAATATATACAATTTTCCACTAACAAAATCGTAGGTTAATTAGTTAATCGCAAGAAAGATGTTGCTTAAATAAATAATCAATTGTTAATCGCTAATTGAAAAAAAAGTTTAAATCAAAAGGATTGGAAATCAGCGTATTTAGGTTATAACATCCCGGATCTGCGCGCCAATTTGAATTTCAACCGGGTGTGGCAGACATGAGCCGTCATGAACAGCTGTAAAAATCGCTAAAACTATCCGTCTTTCTATGTTTTCGATTCACTAAATTACAGTGCCACGAAGAAATTTAACCCTACACACGACCATTACTTAAAAAAAATACCCGTGAATCTGAACTAGTATATTTACTAAAAAAAAAAAATAAAGGCAGTGAAGCAGAGCAAACCTGTCACCTTCAGCTCGACTAAAACACCAACGACGGACACAAGAAAAAAAGCACGAAAGAGACACCGAAAAAAAAAAACAAGATAAACATGCCGAGAAAAAACAATGGTTGCGCGTGTGGGGGTGATACATGTAGAAAAGCGCGGGAGAAGTCGCGAGCGACGTTATCCCGCGGGCTGCGATAACCTTGTCGCGGGAAACCAACAACTACAAGATAAAAAAAAACTCACCCGACCGGGCCACGGCGAGAATCCCTTCATCTTCGCCCTGCAACAGACAAGACACAAAAGGTCGATTAAGGCCGAGAGTCGAATTTCGCCATGTAAGCAGGTACGCCGCTGCGCTATTTAAGGTTATGTTTATTCGACGTCGGCGAGGCGGCGGCGGCGCGGCCTCCAGCCGCGGAGGCCTGCCTCACCGCCACGAAATTTTTTTTACGCACCAGACGAGGTCGCCGATCTTGTACGCTTCTGCCGTCATGCTTGCTGGACGAAAATTAATTCGAGGGGAGGGGGCAGGTAGTACCCTCGGGCTCCAACTGCTACGCTGCACAGGGTACGGACGTAATTGTTAGGCGTGAATCTGGCGTCTGCTCCGTCTCGGCTGGCGATCGGCAAGCGACTGACTGCCGAAGCGATGCGGCGCCGCTGAACAGTCGCGCCGCGCGTCGCTTGCATCCACTGCGCTTGTTGACGCGGCGACTAGGCTAAGCACTACGCTGGTGGATTGAGCGTCCATGCGTTTTCTTCAGCGGAGACCACACTTGCTCGTTGGAGGAAGCGGCCATTTGTAATGGGACGGTTTTATTGGATGATTTACTTGAGCGCGGGATTTATGCATTGCTAGACACTTTTAAGAATAATATATATATGAGGTATATCTAGTTTGATTGATAGATTTTTGTGAAATTTTAATTTTGTGTATGAAGGCTACATTTTTCTTGAATATTCGAAATATTTATGCTTCTTTATTTTAGGTACACTTATTTGTCAAGCAGAAACGTGCTACTCGGAAATACCAGAAACAAGAATTAAGGATATAAGGATATAAAGGATGTACATATATACAATTGTATTTATTGTGTAATATATACATTGTATTGAAAGAATATGTAATAATATAAAAAACAAGTAATTTTTTTTCTTATTTTCTGTGTTTTGAATAATACGAAGCCCTGCGCACAGCTGATGTTGTATATACCGTTACGTGCTTGCTCACTGAAGAAGCTGAGAACGCTTCACCATAAGTGAAACATCAAGTATAATTAATTCTTTATTATTTTGTTAATAAACTATTTAATTTTTACGTTAAAAATGTGCAGTGATAAAAGCATATTTTTTTAACAATTTTTAGTTAACTAATCTATTTAATTTTATAATTTCCAATACTTATTATCCAAATTTTTAAGTTCGACTTCCGGTTGCAGGAGTTCGGAGTTTAAGGAGCTTCCACAACAGTGCAATGTGCTACTGAGACTAAATGCACCGACTTATTTCCGTTGAATTGCGTATCTTTCGATTTCAATTTACCACACCAATTAAAACTTTACTTTGTTGGAAATTTTGATTTTAAAGCGCAGTATTTAACGTTACGGATTCGACCAAATAGGCATACATATTATATTTGTCTATATACAATTCGAAAACGAAACTTTGATAGTTTCAAATTTATGTAGCTTTATAATTACAAAGTATATAACTTATTTACTAATGCATCGAATTATTATATATATTATTATACTTGTTGGTCGGTTTCTAATTATTTGCACTGGGCCATACTGATTTTCTTTAAAAATACTAACAATAATATATTTTATAAAAAAAAAAATAAGAACATTATTGAAATCATAATTATTATTTGTTACACTGAAGAATATTTTAAGAAATATATTTTGAACAGCAAACAGTTACTACAAAGTAAACCAAAAAAATGCTAAACGTAAGTTATATCAACGATTGTCCCGGTAATCGAATTTCCCAGATAATAGAACGCCAGTAAAAAAAAAGATGTAAAAAATATAAGAGAGAAATAATAATCTTTCCCAACAGTGGTATAGCTATATTCATTCATTCTCACAGCAAGCATAGCAAAAACATTTCCAGTCATACAACGCGCACAACATCCAAACAACCCACCAGAAAATCCAATGTCCCTGGAACGCGGTGATTGTCAGCACGTACGCGTCTATATATTACCTATAATTAGAAAAAAGTCAGAATTAATATTATAATGAGTGTACAGTGACGGTCGTCAAACGGTCGCATGCGTAACATCGGCCGCACACTCGCAACCTAAGCGAAGCAGAGCTCATCCCATCCACTTTCCTGTATAGTGTTACACGCACAGGACAAAGGACGCAGCTATCGACGACTCGCACTCGCCCGACAGAGACGGCGAATGGTGGTGTATACTCCGCGAGTGTCGCAAGTACGTGTGTACGCATACGACCGCCGAAGTCAGCCCATCGATTGTGTGAGCGCGAACAGTGTGCCTCGCTTTCCCTCTCTCTTTCTCGCTCTCTCGCGTGCGCACATACCCACGTACGTAAGCGTAATGAGAAGGAAGGGAGAGAGGACGGACACAGCAGTGTCGCTGAATAATAAGCGTTAGTGGGTGGTACTTTGCAATCGCACGTTTGACTGTGGAAAAATCGGCGACGAGGCGTCGACGAGAGGCCCCAAGCCGGAGAGTCGCCGTCCCCGAGGAGAGAGAGACGGAGCGGAGCGCGCTGCACCCGAGGAGGTTCAGCGGACGTTTAACCCCTTCAGCACCGACACGGACAACGACGGCCGCTCCAATATGGTACTGGTCTGAATTTCCTCATTGTCGTCGCGTACTTTCCACTGCTTTGCCCCCAGAGCCTTGCTTTTTCGACGTGAGACGAGTCACGCAATCGCTGGGAGGAGTTACATTTTCAGATTTGAGTTTGGATACGGTCTGTTGATCGGTCGGATTCGAAGTGGCTGCGCTGGAGTGTGCCTGTGTGGGCTTGGCTTGCAACGAAGCTTTTGTTTATCAGCTGCAGCGAGGAAGTCACTTTGTTCGACAGTGCTCTTGTTGTAGTGCTTTCAGTGCGTTGGACGCAGTGTTGATACAAATTCCTTTATGTTTTAAACAACTTTCAGGTGTTGAATCATGCATCTGATTATAAGAGCCATTTTTTATAACACTTACATTGAAAGATTTTGTCAACATTCTGAAATCAGTTAAATTAACGTTAATTGTTGTATAATGCTGTATAGTTTATAATTGTTGTTGCAGCATTGTTATTATTATTTTATTATCAAAAATTGGTTTATAATATTTTGATTTAAAAGTACTTCATTGAATCATTGAACGTATTATTTTAGCTTTGTAGGTATGTGCATGACAATAAAAAAGTTATCAGTAGTTATGCTTTTTATGATTATTGCAAAGCAATAGTATTAGAAGTTTTATAGGAAACAACTTCATTTTAATTAAAATATATTTTAATCAAATAAATTGCCTAAGATTGATAAAATTAAAACTAACTAAATTTACAAAAACATTAATTATATTTTATTCATTTGTCAATAATTGTTATTAACTTATTGTTATTGTCCATTGTTGTTTTCTTTATATTTATATGGGTATAGTAGGAAATTAAGGAATCAAATTCGGTATTCTAAAAGTTGGATAAAACCAGAAAAAGTATAAATATTAGTGAAAGGTGTCATTGCTTATCTTATTTACCTGGTATTTTAAGCAGTTCTAATTTTATTTACAAAATGACTTTTCAATATTTACAGCAGCAACCTCAGGCATCAGTGGAAGGTGAAGCCAGTTCGCCATCTGCTCAGTCCACATTTTCTGGAGGCAGTCAAATAAATCATACTGTTAATATAACACCGAGTGATGAAATGGTTCCACATCAAAATCATGTCCAGATGACTTCAAGGAGTCAGCCAGCAGTTTTAACTCCATCTGTAAGTGTAATTAAACAAATTAATTAGACATAAATAAAGAAGAAAATCAATCATATAATATACTTTTTATTTCATTTGCAAAGGAAAATGAAGAAATTCCACCACCAAAACCAGATTTTACTGCTCCACCACCCTATGAAGTTGCTACAAAATTACCAAGCTATGAAGAAGTACAGCGTGAGAAAACCCTTCAAGGGGAAACTACTCCTCAAACCCTTCCACAAGTACATTTGGTAATTTGAATTTTTAAGAAATTGCTTTATGAAGCATGATGACAAAAATTAAAACCACCCGTTGTTTTCAGCCTGGTGGTGCAAGAGCACCACAGCAACCTTTGACCATTTTAGCTATAGACACAGATGGAGTTGAAGGTGATGCAGAAAGTCGAATGTTAGGCACAGACTTTATGTTCATTACAGCCTTTTTAGGTACAGTCTCATTTATTTTTTGAAGCACTATTATAACAAATAAAAATCAAATAAATTCGTTTGTTTGTTTTTAGTTGCATTTCTGTTTAACTGGATTGGTTTCTTGTTACTCATGTGCTTCTGCCACACAATTGCCTCTAGATATGGAGCACTTTCTGGCTTTGGTTTATCTTTAACAAAATGGACCTTCATAGTCAAGAATTCAACCGACCTGGCCTCTCATGAGAACTCTTGGTTGTGGTGGTTGATAATGGCTTTTGGTAATTGAATAGTTTTCAAATAAAATTTATTTCAATTTAAAAATGAGATATAATAAGTTTTCTATAACATATGAGTTTTCAAACCATTTTTATCTTTTTAGCTTTGATAATAAATCATTTGAATAATGTCTAAAAATAATTGTTTACAGGAGTGTTGATCTTTGTTCGCGCTATAATTCAGTATTTGAACATCAAACGAGGATGGAGGCTTCTTTCAGGAAGTGCGCAAGAACGTTTGCTTTTTTATTATTAAGTAACGCGTTTACGTGACCGAGTGCAGATATCTTTTATTTTGAGAAAAAAAATTTTTCACGAAGCAAGTATGAGAAGGAAGCCGGAAAGTATACCGACTCTCACATATACTTTTCATTATGCACGAGTATTTAGAAATTTTGTGATTTGTAGATATTTAATACTAAATCGATTATAAATTTGAAAATCAGATATTACCTTTGCATCGCATTTGTACTGAAAGTTTTTGTTCATTTTCACGAATGAAGGTTAATAAGTGCTACTTCTTTTTTTGTTATAAAAAAAAGTTAAATTTGTGAAAAACGAAAAAAAAAAAAAACACCTGTAATTGTATCAATTATAAGAATTTCTTGCAAAATCTATTCTATGTAATTCATAGGGTCGATAAAGTCGATTATTCTAAAGCAAGTATTAATTTTTATAATTGTACGAAGATCTGTAGTAATAACAACAAGCAAATAAATTCACAAATTTTTGATGTGTGAAAATGCATAAATGGAAAAGCTTACTTTAAAGGAGAAATTAAAAATTTTAGAACTTTAGATATCTCGACTACAACTAAACACACATAATGATATAAAAAATAATTAACTTAATGAGCCGACGATCGCTTCTATGTAAGTTATAATTATAATTTATATATGTATACAGCAGATTTTAAGATTGTAAGATTATTATTTTTATTACAATAATATAATACAGAATTTACAATATAATTGATCAAATTATGAATAATATTATAAAGTAATATTAATTAATAAGTAGACGTAGATTCTGATAATAATAATGATAATGATGGAATTGTTACTTTTATTATTATCAAATTGAAGGTATAAATTTTCGAATGAGCGAGAATAAGTTTTGAATTTTTTCAAAACCACAAAATTTAATGTATATTCATATAAAAACTAAAAATTTACTTACACTTTTCTTGTTTCTAAACTGTAAGTATTAATTTTATTACAATTATCACGTCTTTCAGATTGTAAGTTAGAGATATTTTATGTAAATAAAATTTCAACATATTTAGTACTCCGTTAGTTTTATTCCTACCTAGTTTAACTGAATTCAAAACTATATAGATAAAAAAGGTTTGTAATGTCATAAACATTTAGACGAATAATTAATTTGGCACTTAGCACTATGAGAGTTGGCCAAATCATTTGAAACAATTTTAAACAATTTGTTACTTTCAAAAAGTTATATGCTTTTTAGAAAAATTAGAAATTCCAAAATTTCGAAAAGAAAAAATAATACTTTTCTAAAAAAGAAAAAGAAATGCTTAATAGAAAAAAATTCAATCTTTCCAATAAAGAACATGTTCCCTGGATTTTTAAGTACTTACCAGGGTTCTTACTCTTCCTGGAGCCTTTCTACATAAGGTGCCGAATGGAAATGCAGTACGATTCGGCACAGTTCCGTGCAGTTCCGATTCGGCCCC
>JAWWEN010000001.1:8208372-8266102 GCA_035582955.1 Sycophila texana | reverse complement strand
CCGTTAAGGCCGGTATTTTGTGTGAATGGGAGAGGGAGTAAAATTATTGTATCGGATAGCTAATACAAATATATGAAGTCAGTTAATCTGAATCTACGTTATTTTCTATACCCATAAAATCACGTCTTTACAATTTTAAGTGCATTTTTTTCGCAATTGATAATTGTCGTCTATTTATGTATGTAACTTGACTTTATTAACAATTTAGTTGTTGAAAATTGCACTAGCAACCGTAATAAAAATTAAATCATTATTTAATTCGCGCAGAATAAAACTAATTTTGGTAAGGTTGTTTTCTCCTTCTTTTTGAGAGGCTACCTTAAGATTTTTTAATCTGTTTTATTTTTGTAATATTCATTTTTAAAAGAGTTTAAAATACAATTATTTCACGTGAACAATGAGGGATAACGATACAGTAAAAAACATTGGCATTTCAAGTGCAAATATATAATTTTAATAATAACACAATTTTATTGAATTTTACAAGTATAATTCAACATTATATAAGAGTAAAAGTTCAATAATAAATAACCGTGGACTTTCAGATGAAAAAACTTGCTTGAAGATCGTCAATAACAAGTATTCTTGATCTTCGATTCTCTTTAACGATCTCTATGTGGTCACGTTATCTGGATTAATAATACTTCATGTACATTTTCATTTCGTTTTCTTCACTTTTCATTTTATACATTGATTAATCCTGTTAATGTACAAAATTTAATCTTAAAAACAAGTAACTACTTTGTCTCACAGCAAACAGTTTTTCTTATATTATTATTATTATATATAATATATTTAGAACTATAAAAACAAACTTCGAACAAAAATATCTATCTCTGTACTTGCGCTATACTCTGTAATTGTTCGCTAAACGCTAAGAAATTTTCTCTCTACCTCGCATTCCATGGTAATAATCGCGCTGTATCGTATGACTATAATATTAATAAAGCATGTAAGTTATTATCTCAGAAAAAATATTTATTTATTACGCTGAATTTTATTTTATATTGTAATTTAGTAAATGTGATTTACGTACTGTATCTCTTATTTAGATTAAATATATATATTTTTTTAATTTTTTTTTTATATCACGCAACCGTAACAAAAATCCTCATTTTTTTTTTTATCGAGTCTTCTTTTAATTTTAACACAGTTTTATTCAAGTTACTAATTCGACCTTTGCTTTTAAAAAAACATCGAGTCTTTTTCGGATAAAAGGATTCAAATCTTTATTAAAAATAAAGATTTGAAAATTTCTCTGCAAAATCAACGTGAAAAAAGCCTAGAGCTTTTAAAAAAAAAATTACAACGCATTTTAAAGGAAGTCTTAATATTTCTAAATTTCAATGAAATCATAATCAGCGTTCGAGAAGATTAAAGCTAGTAAGCGCTAAATCGTCGGGCATTACAAAGAGTAATATAGACAACCTTTTCATTCCGTCAAGATCTTAGAAAAAGTGTGAATAATACATCGAAGGCGCGAACGCGCGCGCGCGGCTGTGAGTGTAAGAGTGCGAGTATAATGATGAGACAGGCGATTCCTGTTAATCTGCAGGTTTCATAAATATTTCCTGAGCTTATCGCTCAAAACATTCCAGACCCGACGACCAAAGCTCTTCTTGGGTCGCGGTGGGTCGGGCCGTGGTGGCTCGGTTCGTTCCTCCTGATTACGGTGCGACGAGGATCGGCTGCACCTCTCGCTCCGCTTCGAGCGGTCCTCGTCTGTCCTCGCCTTGCGGCGTAAATCTGCTCGGACAAAATACCAATCAGAATTCCGGAGTTTTTCTCGGGCTTTGCCCCTACACGAACACAAACAGAAAACAAAAGGCAAGGTGTCAGGGAATCTGGTACTAGCTCGATCCTTTATGTGAGAAGCAGGTGAGATACAAAAAGTATCGTGCAATTACTGTGCAGGTAGTTTAGTAAAATTTGGATTCATAGATCACTTTTTTGAGCACAGAAAAATTACAGTAGTTTTTTTTTTTTTTTTTTTTTTACCAATTGCACTGTTCTTATAGATGAGAAGAAATTCTAATAATATCTTCTAAAGTTTGTTAACTTATAAAGTTTAATTAAGTTAAACTTTTTAAGGCTTCTAATAAATTTGTTATAAGAAATTATTGTAATTTCCCATAATAGCAGTATACAAGAACTTTTGTATATTTATAAAGCTATTGTAATTTTTGAAAGGATTTTATATTAATATTAGAATAAAAAATACATTTTAATGCTTTGGAAAAATTTGTTAGTAAAATATGAAAATGTGATTCCAAATTTACTAGAGGTAAATTTAAATTCAAAACGAAAATGTAAACAAAGCTCGTAAATTGCAAGCGTTTTTGAAAAAAAAAAGAAAAATAATTTCTTTGATACTTTAAGTATCTACATCTGCATTCTATATAATACATACAGCGTTGTTTAAGCGCATTAAAGCTCAGTACCTTTGCATCTGCCACTCGCCGTTAGCTTTGTCCTTCTTGTTCTCATACTTCTTATATTTGGATTCTTTGTAATTTTCTGAATTTAGCGTATAATCTTTTTCATTTTTGTATCTTGACTTTTCTTCGTCGTGCTTCGCGTAGTGTACTGCGTCATATTCTAAATTTACGATGTATTTCGATTCATTAGCATCATAATCATTGTTTCTTTTGTCTTCGTATCTTTCTGCAAAAAATTCATCTTTGTTGGTGGAATATTTACGATCGTGATCATTTTTATGCTCGTATTTACGATCATAATTGCGTTCTCGCTTACTGTTCTCAAATTTACGATCATTGCTGTATTCTTTTTTGTTACTTTCGTAGGAGTTATCGTTTTCCTGCTTATTCTTTTTGTTGTAATCATTTTTGTAATTGTTATCAAATTTCTCGTGCCTGTATTTTTCGTACTTTTTCTCTTCTTGATAGTGCTTTTCCTTATTCTCGTATTTATTCTTTTTCCAATTATTATCATTTTTTATTTCTCCCTTACTTTTAATATTGATATTTTCTTCATCAGGTTCTTTTTCATTTGAATGCTCTTCTCTTGAATCATCAAATTTCTTGTAATTTTTCATATTTTTGTAATCATATTTAAAGCCATTTTTTTTTAATTCTTCATAAGATCTCTTAGACTTACTGTGATGCTTTTCTTCGTTATAAGTTGAATTATATTTTGTGTCTACTTCAATATGATTTGAATTCGATGTATTGTTACAATTATTTACAAAGAATTTATCATCTAACAAAATATTCAAAAACTTATCTTCAGTAATTCCTGTGTAATGTAATAAACACAGCCGCTTTTTCAGTTTAAATCCAAAGCGATTTAATCGCTCCTGCATTTTCATTGAAAACCTTGAGAACATTGGTGAAAGTTCGGAAAGTAAAGATTCAGAGACTTCATCAAGTTTTCTGTCGAGATCAGTGAAAATCCTAAAATAAAAATAATTTTAATGAGACATGTAAAAAATATGAACTAGCTCAGCAAGATAATATTGACTAATATATACTAACCGTTTTTCAGTGGAGGCACTATTTTGAGATTGCTCAAATGCTTGTCTTAAATTCTCTTTAAATAAAATCATTTCTGAAAGTATCTTTGGTGTCTTACACAATTCATTTTGAATCAATGGACTGGAAGCATTAATACTGTTTATTGTCAAACAGAAGTTTTGGTATGTGACTTCTAACATTTCCAGTCTATTTCTATCAGCATTTGAATGTAAAGTATTTTGTACATTCAATTTTTCAAAGGGTTTATAGTCACTATTTGTTTCCTTGGATTTAGTATTTCCAAACTGTTTAATTTCAGACACACTTACACGAATTTCATTTAAAGCTTGTTTGACTGGAAAAGATTATTTATAAATAATTTTCCTTGCTTTTTTTTAATTTTTTTATTTATTAACGTTATTTAATATTAATTTTACCTTCATTAAGTTCTTTCAACTTATCTTCTATTCCAGATAATTCCTTTAATTTTTCTTCAATTTTTTTATTTGGTGTTTCGACCTCAATTGGATATCTTAATTCATTTGATTGGTACATTAATTGGTCCTTTAGTTTCTTTATTTCTGGCATATTAACTTGAATTTGATCTAATGCTTGTTTTACTGTAAAAATTGTAAATATAATACGTCAGAGCTAAATAAAATTTGAATGATTGAATATTACTTGTAATATAAAAATAACTTACCATCATTTAATTCTTTTAATTTTTCTTCTATTCCAGCTAATTCTCTTAATTTTTCTTCAATAATAGAATTCACTATATTATTTTTTTCATTGCCCTGGAATTCTACTATTCGACCAGCAAGTATAATACCAATAATTAAAGCTATCACAGAGCAAGTGATCAATGTATTCGATGTAATGTTACCATCCTAATAAAGTACAAAAATATTTGTATTTAAATATAAATTAAAAAATATTCTATTAACAAGTCACTTAATTACTTACTCCTGCAGTTTTGGAAACTAAAGCTCTTTGGGAAGAATCATTTCTTTCAACTTGCCACTCTATACTTTCGATTCTTCGTTCTTCTAATGCAATATGTTCAGGCTCACTTTCATCAGATATTATAGATACATCAGACTCATTACCTTTGTCAACAGCTTCTTCTGCTTCTTCAGTATTTTCAATTTCGGATTTAGTATTTTCCTTGCACTAAATGTTTTAAAAAAAGAAAATAGTTGTATAATCATGAAGTTGTCTATTTTAGTACAGTGACACAGGTAAAGAAAAATATTTATTTTAAAAAACTAAAATATTCTTACACTGCAAGTTTCTGCAGAAGTCCCAGCTTCCTTAAGTTCTGCAGATGTTTTTTCTTTCTTGATAGCTTTCCTTTCAGTGAGATCCTTTACCTTAGATTCCCTTTTGTAAATAATTGTCCACTCATCGGCAGACAAATTATCTTCAAGGCTATCTTGTTTATCTACCTTAGTAGGTTCAGCCATTTCTCTTTCTGCAAACAAAGTGTTGGATCTTTACTCGAACAATTTACATTGTAGTTAATGCTAATTTCGCGCCTGCTCAGCGCTTTAAAAAAAAGTAATCAAAAAAACTTGAAATGCAGAAACAATGCAAAATTTCGAGAGATTTACAAGCATTGAAATTTAAGTTCTTCAAGAAATAAGTAGCTATGAATAGCCTCCGTTAAATTCACAGGGTATACACTAAACCAATAGCTATAAGCGCTAACTGAAAGAGCAAATTCAGGTAAATTGTTTATTTTTGAAGTGTCAAACACTGCCAAGAGGCGTGCATCTATCACTGCGCGCAGATTATCGCGGAGCTGCAGCTGCGTATCATCGACGCCGTTGGCGACGTCGCGACAGCCGACTCGAGGAGGGACACACTCGCGGACACCGCGATAAAAAAGCGAGACGCCGAGGGCATTGCGCAAAAACGGGCACTGAAAATCACGTCGGCGAGCAGCAACAAAGGAGGAAAAGCCGAGCCAATTTTATACCTTAAACTCTCGCACGTCCTTTGTCGTGTTTTGCGCCGTTTCCTCTTCAAAGCACTGGCTCGAAATAACGCGCTAATTTTGCATTTCACGCGACGCGCCGGATTTTCACATCGCACGCCTCTTTTTTTCCTTTTTTCCTGCCGGACGCTTGAACGAGAGCGAGTTGGTGGTATACTTAATCGCGAAGGCGCGTTAAAGTAAAAAATATACTCGGGCGACCGAGTCGAATCTGGACTTGACGACTGGGCAGGCGCGTGTGTGCGACTGTCGGTGCGTCGCGCACGATTGACTTCGGAACTCTGACTTGGTCCAATCCGCGCGGCGCGGAGTTTAGAGCGCGGAACGGCGGAACGCGCGGACCGCGATGGAGGTTCGCGAATCGCGACTGAGGAATGCGCGCTAAATCCATGTTTAGTTGCTCAATCGGCAGAAAAAGAAAAATTGCGAAAAAGCCGCGAACGGCGACCGTTATTTTAATTAAGTGAGTTTAGAACAGTTTTTAATAATCTCGATTAGATGTACTGCAATCGGAGCACACAATTTTCTTTAATCACCGAATATGGACAAAGTGTATTGTTTAAAAAAGTTGATAAGGATTATTCGTACTTTATATTCATATATATCTTCTTAAAAATTTAGTTATTTATTGATTAAGCTTGACGTTCCTATTCTGTTCTGATATATTATGAGATATTATATATAAGCAATATACAATTTTATACTTTTTTAAAAAGAATAATATTTAAATACAAGCAGGTTCAGAACGTTATAAAGTTGCTTTATTTTATTCTTATTATTTTTTTAAACAAACTAAATTATTTTTTTTTTAAATTTCAGTATAGTAAATTGATACTCACATTTGCAGAAGGCAACTTCCACAAGTACATATGTACCCGACATCTTAGGTAATAGTTATATTGCAGTCTAATTGTCTTAATTTCAAGATGTGATATATAATAAAAAATAGCGCCTATAATCCCGTCAACGAATTGTGTGCTGTAATTATTAATAATTATAGTGGATAAGTAGTGATACAACCGCATTACTTTTTTAAAAAGGCTTCCAAATCACTGAAATTCAATTTGTTTATCGTTCATATCATTCAGTTTGATAAATTATGTTTACAGAAAAGTAATAATATAACGGGCCTCGGTCACAACAAACTTTAGGATATTTCTACATTGAATAGGAAATGCGAGGTAAAAACTTTCGAAATTCTAGTCCTTTGCGTTTATGGAGATCGGAGGGGATACCCCTACTACCGAATTTTTACCCCTTCCACCATACTCCAGGCCAGAATTTCAAGTTACATAGTGGCATATTTGCAGGTATAATGTAACTAGATTAAAATGACCTCCAGGACTAATGCAGACCAGGCCTTATAATTTTATTTTTGCAGCCGGCGCGAAATCCAGCGATTTCTAGGATTCTAGGAACGCGCGTCCCGCACTCCCGCTGAACTTATATATTTGCTCCTTTATAACTCCTCGCAGCAATGGCGACTGGATTACCCCGTGGGCAGTAATAAGGTGTTATAACCTGCCACAACACTAGCCTACAGGGTACTCAGTGTACAGACAATTTGAGGAGAGGTCGCCAACTGCAGATCGCCAAGAGAAAGCTGCAGCCAGGGGAAAGGTGTGAACTGGCCGCGGCTCGGGAAATCTGCGGAGCAGATCATCGGCGGCGCACACTTTTCGAGGTTATGGTTGCCGCAGTAGCCGCCGCGAGGCTTTCGCGCTCTCGCGTCATGCCCCGCGGGTTGTGATGGTTTTGCAAGGAAGTAGGCCCCGGAACAGCAACCAATTTTGATAAAACAGCAGTAAGTTCAGTGCTTTCCTTAAGTCGCTTCATTACTTGTTACTCGCGATATAGTCCCTCCTGCCGGATTCGGCAGTTTACGTTTTTCGAGCGAACGCGGTTCGCCGGCTTCGCGCTATAACCTGTACTATCGGAATCGAGCAGAGTTTTTGTCGTTTTTTTTTTAATGAGTGGTCTATTCGGGTTTTCGGATTACTCCTTGGTTTTTTTAGCAGCTATTTTTTGCACCCTTTGAGTTTTATTGAATTTTATTGACGTTTCTTGGATATAGGCAGATTGAAAATGTGTTAACAATAAGCAGTGTTGATTACATTTATATACAATGTGCATTTTTGTTATAGTTTAGTCTGGGTATGTTTTAATTGTTCTAGAATGCTAAAGTGAACAGTCATTATGGATGAATAATTTTAAATTATTTATGGAAAAAATTATTTTCTAAATCTTATTCTTTTCCTATTTACAGATACAAAAATGGAGTCTGCAAATGTAGATAAAGAAACTGACGAAGTCTTGCAAGACAAAGTTGATAGTTCAGATAAAACAGACGATGCAAATGTTGCAGAGTCAAAAGAAGCATCGGAAGAAAAAACCATTGAATCAGTTAATGAAAAGACAGTAGAAGATAAAGAAATAGCTAGTGATGAAAATGCTATGGATGTTTCGGAACCACCAGAAGAACAGGAAGAAATTGTTGAGAAAACTACTAAAAATGCAGAAGAGGTAACAGCAATGGAAATAGATGAGGAAGTAATATCACAAACTGAAACACCATCGATTAAAGATACTAGTGAAAATAATGATGAATCAGTGAGTAAAGAAAAGGATGATTGTAGTTACAAAAAGGATGATGGTAGCAGCAAAGATGATGATAGTAAAAGTAAAGACGATAATGATAAAAATAAAGAGGATGATGATGATAAAAGCCATGATGATGATGATGATAAAAGCCAAGATGATGATGGTAAAAATCAAGATGATGATGGTAAAAGCCAAGATGATGATGGTAAAAGCAAATGTGATAATGAAAGCAGATCCGATGCTAAAAGCAATGATGACACCAGAGAAAACAAAATTGATGATGATAAAAGCAAAGAAAATGATAAAAGTGAATCTGAAACTAATGTTGAAGAAATAAATGAAAGTGAAAAGGAAACTAGTAAAGAATCCACCAAAAGTGATGAAGAAACTGTTAATACAGAGGATTCTAGTGTAGATAAAAATACCAAAAATAGTACAAATGAAAGTGCTCCAGTATTAGATACTGTTGAGGATGATAGTAATTCGAGTAAAGAATCAAATAAAAGTTCATCAGAGCAAACTGTACAATGTATTGATATTGACATGGAAAATGAAAATGAAAATGAAAACCAAAAAGATGTAGGTGAAAAGACTAACATAGAAAGCACAGAATTCATTCAAATTACTCAAGATAAGGAAGATAGTCAACCAGAACATCAGCCTGAAGTTGAAGATCCAATTGGTGGTGACAGTATTAGCATTTCAAGTGAAAATGTAGAACCAATGGAAGTGGATTCTGCAAGTAAAGACAAAAATTTTACACTTCCAGATGAACCAGAATCATCAAAGGATGTGAGTGATGATAGTTCAACAGAAAAAGAGGTCGGCATTTAAGAAAAAATTTATTTTATTTTAAATTATTTAAAATTTGAATTGCAATATTTATTTATTATTTATTTTCAGGTTGGTTCTTTAGATAATCAATCAGATATTACAAAGAATAATGAAACAGGTGAAAAATCAACAGAAGAAATTAAAACTTTAACAGAAGAATCTTCTAAAAAGAAAAGTGATGATTCTAGTGAGGTGCTGCCTGGACAAGATGATGAATTATGTATAATACCTGATAGTACAAAAGAAAACAAGACTAAAGAATCAGACACAAACGAGGATCCAAAACCTTCAGAAACAGAAAAGGAAGTTGTAGAAGTAGAAAATGATGAAAATAGTAAGAACTCAGTACAAGAGACAAGCCCAAGTACGGATGATTCAATTTCTGCTGCAACTGAAAATACTGAAGGCAGTACTGGCCTTAAAGTTGCAGCTTTAACTACTGGTACAGATGATATACAAGTTAACGTTGACAAATCACCCGAAGGTCCATCTATAGTAACATCGGATATAATAGATGTAGAGGATGATACAAAAAATCCTGAAATTGAAGAAATTTCTGCTAAAGAAGTTTGTAAACAATGTAAACAAGAGAAAGCCTGCAATATTAAAGTCAAAGTTGGTGTGAAAAGTTACAATGTCTGTTCCGATGAATGTAAAACTGCCTTTATTACTGATAATAACAAAGCCACTGACATTCCCAGTGAAGGAGTAAATTCTAAAAGGGAGAAACGTTGTGCAAATTGCTTATTAATCGTTGAAGCAAAGGATGAAAGGAATTTATCCTGGGAAACCATGGAATTTTGTAATGAAGAGTGTTTGGGTAAATTTCAAAATAAATATGGGAGTTACTGCAGAAACTGTAATGGTGCTGTACAGTCTGTTAGTTTGGGAAAATACTGTGTCCGGTTTGGATATGATGTTAGGCAGTTCTGCTGTTCAACATGTCTTGAAGAATTCAAAAAAGGATTGAAGGTTTGCAGCTATTGCCAAAAAGATATTAGTGCTGGTAAAGAAGGTTTCTTAGCTCCTGTGGGGGATAAAGGACAATTTAAAGATTTTTGTACGCAAGATTGTATGGAAAAATATTCCAAAATGAATTCTTCTGAGCCACCAGTACCCGAAACAAAAGTTTGTAGTGTTTGTCAGGAAGTAAGTATATTTGATGTATATCCAACATTTTTGTGTTTCCAGACAATTATATTTACTAAATTTCTTTAATTTCTTTAAGGAAAAAGTAATTCATTGCGAGGTACAGATTGAAAGAAATCCTTCAGTACCCATTTGCAGTGAACCTTGCTTTGCTGCTTTTAAATTTGTGAATAAAGTAGATCCAGATCAATGTTCAACTTGTAAAAAATATTTCCAATTACCAACAAAGAAAGGTTTTGTTGTTTTTTACGAAGATGAAGCTCATACATTTTGCAACAAAACATGTTTGAATGTTTTCATTATTACAAATCGTAAAATTGTCCCTTGCAATTGGTGTAAAGTAAAGAAATACAATTTTGACATGATTAAAAAAGAATTAAAAACAGGACAAGTGATGATGATGTGCAGTTTGAACTGTTTAACATTATATCAGGTATAATACCATTAAATTTTCATCTTTTAAAATTATGTTATAAACGTTTCAAATACTTTGTTAATTTGGTGCCATAGCATATAAAACAATTGAAAAAGAATTAAAAAAATTATATTTTAAAGTACAATATTCTGTTCAAATTAGGTCTCAATAAACGCAGTCTCGGCGCGAAGAATAAATTGTGACTTTTGCAAGGAACACTCGCAAGCCCAGTATCACTTGACGATGTCGGACGCAACGATCCGCAACTTCTGCTCGTACAAATGCGTAATGAATTTTCAAGCACAGTACACGAAATCTCCGATCACCATACCAAGTACCGACGCATCGGCTTCATCAGTCGCGACCGACCCCGTGCCCACGGGGATACCAAAGCGGGCTATCATCCCTCAACAGATGCCGAGGTCACTTCCACCGGTCCCCACAAGCGGCGAACTTGGTAAAAAACAACTGCCGGTGATATCCTCGGTTACGAGTCTTGCCGCCATTGCCAATGGCCAGGTTCAAAATACCGTGCAGCTTGGCAATAAACCTCAGACAATGTCTTCACCTATTACTCTGCAAGGCAGTCATACTGTAAGTTATCTCAAAAATTAATTAATATCTATTTTTTTTTTAAATGTAGGTATTTATTAGTTACGCGTTATTTCCCTGTTCTTAATTATGAGATCTTCGCATAAGTTAAAGTTTGTATTTATTTTAACCATTAATATTTCTATTTTTAATATTAATAAAACTCATAAATTATTTTAATCTGTACGTAAATGCATAGTTGTCTTTTATTTAACAGATTCTCGCAAAGTTGAATAGTAAAAATATTTATTAAATTTATTAAATAAAATAATTATGAAAACTAATATGAAATAAAAACTTTTGCAGCAAGTAATATACAAACAGCAGGTAGTGACAAGGCCAACTTCTCCGGTAGACATAAGCAATAAGATGACACAGTGTAAGCCGCAGATGCATACGAAAGGAGTTTCGGTACGACCAGTACCGAACAACCAATCCACGCAGACAGAGGGTCTGGACCGAGTAGTGGTGCCGATACCGGTACCCATCTACGTGCCGTTCCCTGTTCATATGTACAGTATGCCTTTCCCCGTACCAATACCTATACCGATACCAATCCCAGTGCCGATCTTCATACCGACGACGCGAAATAGCGCGAAGGGCATAGCCAAAGAAATCAAGCGGATACAAGAGAAGATACCTGCTGATCCTTTCGAGGCAGAGTTGCTTATGATGGCTGAGATGGTTGCCACGGAAAAGAAGACTGAGAGCGACTCGGATTCTAATGACGAAACCAGGTGCCGATTTATTTTGTGTCCGTTTAATTACGTTTCCCTAAGTAAAGCTTAAAATAAGTTTAGTATTCTGTATAGCCGTGAATGTTTTTGAATACTTGAACCAATTTATTTCATTAAAATTTTTCTAATGAGTTTACCTTAGATACTATAGCGAAATAACGCAAAAAAATAGTATTTTTAATACGACCTGGTACGTTTTGCATGCAATTCGAAAACTTCAAAAATGTTTGAGATTTTCGATATCAAAATTTAAATACAGTATTGTTTGTTTGACAAATTTATACAATTAAAATCATAAATAACTTTTAATATTTTTTTAAATTTATGTGAATTTTTGTAATTTTTAAACTTTTTTTTTTACGATACTACAACTCTTCATGACTGCTCATAAAATATTATCAACATTTTATAGACAACTCGGCTTTATCGTATTATTATTTATGTGTCAATGAGAAACTTAAAAAAGAATTCCTTTTTAAAGGGATGATGGCGAAGTGAACGACGGGCCTCAGACAGATTCGTATAGTCCGGAAGTAGTGGATTCATCGAATACCTTCGGCGATGATATGCTTCAGATGGCACTGAAGATGGCTACCGGTGAACTTGACGAATCTGCCGTCGATCTCGAAACCGCACTCACTTCCAACACAATACAAACTCCGCAGAGACCGCAGAATGATGAAAATACCGCTGTTAACGATGGTTAGTTCGAATTACTTTGTTTCCACAATTCAAAAGCGTTATTGTTATTTTTTATTTGAAATTTTAAGTTGAAAAGTGCTTAGTTTTTCACAACTGCCATTTTAATCAACTGCAGGTGAAAATAAATATTAGTTTGTAAATAAAACAATTCAGTACTTCTTTGATTAAATAGTATTGCTTTCAAGGAAAATCAAATAGATTTTACCACTTCTTGATAAAAATATACACATCATGAATATCAATTAATATTACAATTGTTTTACGCAATGAAATGAAAAAATGTACTTTTGCTGTGTAAATTTTGTAAAATTAAAGTATGTGGAATTGTTCAAGATTGCTAAGTCTCTTTCGTCACTTTACAGTTCAGCCGGAAAGGATTCACGCGCCGCGCGGCCGCAAGCGCGGATCCTCGTACAAATCGCGGGGTGCGCCAAGCAAACGCGGAAGACGAGCAGCTGGTGCCAACGATGTGCGTATGTTGACGGCTTCGGACACCCATGCGACCACGACCCCTGGGCAGCCGAGGTTCAATGAACCCGTCGAAAAGCCCGACGCTAATATGGCTCTCAAATACACCTTCGGCGTTAACGCCTGGAGGCAATGGGTACGTGTTCATTGCATCAACTCCTTGTATATAATTTCTTTTAATCTATTCCTGATTAAAGTTAACATAATATGTTTAAACTTCAAGGTTATTACGAAAAATGCAGAGCTGGAAAAGCAAAATACACCGACGAGGAAGTTGAAATTATTTAAAACGGATTTGCTTCAATTAACGGCAGATGAATTAAACTATTCTCTATGTTTGTTCGTGAAAGAAGTGAGAAAACCAAGTGGTGCAGAATATGCACCAGATACAATATATTACTTATGTTTAGGTAAATATTTAAATAAAAAGATTTTTTTTAAATTAACGAAAAATTTGTTAAAAGAAGTACAGTCTTTTAATGTGTATAAAATGCATACTATCTTTTCAGGTATTCAACAATATTTGTTTGAAAATAATAGGATAGACAATATTTTTACTGATACTTACTATGAGAAGTTTACCGACTGTCTGAATGAAGTTGCAAAGAAATTTACTACTCTGTACAATGACGCGTGTAAGTTAAAAAACTCAACATTTAAGCAATTTTGGACAGTAGACACAAGTGTATCTTTTTTTATTATTTTCAGTATATGTCGTCACGAGAGTAGAAGAAGAGCACTTGTGGGAGTGCAAACAACTTGGAGCTCACTCGCCACATGTTTTACTCAATACGCTTATGTATTTTAATACGAAACATTTTAATTTAGTAGTAAGAAACAATTCATTAATTCGAAATTACATTTGAAGTGATTCATATTGATTATCATTATTATTTGATTGCAGTCTGTGGACGAACACATGCAGCTTTCATTTTCTCATATAATGAAACACTGGAAACGAAATCCAGCCGCTCAGCCAACTGCAGTTTCGGGTAAAGTGCCTGGGTCGAGAAACGTACTATTGCGATTTTATCCTCCTCAATCTGCTCTAGGTAAGACATGCGAAAAGTAGATAACAATTCATTTAATTTAATTAGTTTAATTCATTAATAACTTTCTTATTTTTTTTTTAGAAGCTAATTCGAAAAAGAAAAAAGTTTATGAACAGCAGGAAAATGAAGAAAATCCATTAAGATGTCCTGTTAAACTGTATGAATTTTATCTTTCAAAATGGTAAGCTACACAATTTTATGGTATTTAAAGTGGTTAATCGATATTGCAATATGTAATTAATTTTTCAAATAATTTCAGTCCTGAAAGTGTAAAAACAAGAAATGATGTATTTTACCTTCTACCAGAAAGAAGTTGTGTACCAGACAGTCCTGTATGGTATTCAACATCTCCATTAGCTAAGGATCAACTCATAAAGATGCTTCATCGAATTAAAATGGTAAAAGAGATTAACGTAGCTCTTTTATCATGCTGATCATTTCATTTGATTTAATATAAAATGATGACTTTTTGATTTTTTTGTCACTTACCAGATGTGTAAAATATTTACCAAATTCGATCATACAGAATTTATTGGAAAAAAAAATCGCTTCTAAATAATAAGAAACAGTACTCTAAGAACGAAATCAATCAATTTGCTTTGTATAAACAACGTTGCCATTTTGTTTGTTTGATTTTTTTCGTTTTTTTTTATCAGCATAATCATCCTTTTACAAATATTGTAAAACCGATTATTAAGTTTTTACGACTTTATAAATTTATGTTAGTTGATACTCCTTAGATTGTAAGTTTATTTTGTATCGTCTTCGATTTAATCGCACTTAAAAGCAGCCGTAATGATCAGAGATACTAAGGAATTTACGAAAACTCGAATAAGAAAAACGGAAAAAGGTATACAACAGAACTCCTTAGTTGAAGATATTAAAAATATTTTTTGTATATAAGACATGGCTTTCATTGACTTTACTGTAACTTTAATATTGAAACCACGCGTGACTGAAATACTTTGTAATATAAAACAAATTGTTTCTCATTTTTAAGATATATTTTTTTTTTTTTTTTTAATACCTTGTATTAGATATACATGACTTTGAAAATAAGTGTACAATGAAGCTATTTTTTACCATCCAACTTAATGTAAATTTATTAGCTACTTTATTAAAAAAAATCTTTATACAACAGGAATTGTACATAATCACAATAGTTTAGGCAGATTTCTTTGGCTTAATAAATGTTCTGCTGCGTTTCATTTTGTGACGGTGCACTTCTAATTCTTGAAGCTTTCCATGAATTTCTGTGAAAATTTCTCGCTGTTCCTCCATGGGTATAGTTTCCCTGAAAAAGTTTATGCCATTAGATTATATCATTATACTTTGGATAATACTTTTAACATTAATTTCATTAAAGTTAAGTCTCCAAATTTAGTGCATGCTTGTCTAATTTAAAACATGTTTTCTTTTCTTTTCCTTTTTTTGTTTTTTAAATAAAATGTAATCTAGTTATACAATTCACTAATACATACCTGTACATCTTCATAAGATCGTATTTCTCCCATGGTCTTTGATGTATCTTCAAAGCTGCTTTCTTTCTTCGCTTTTCATTAACTTGACTCGTGCAGTCAATTACACCTTGCATATTCATTCTTTCCCATCTTTGCAGCCAAGGTGTAGGTTTAAGAGGAATTTTAATCTCGTTTACTGGTACTGGTAAGCCTTCAGGATGGTATTCAGACTCCATGTCCAAAGGAAATGTACTGTACTCTTGTGGTGCATCACGAAGGTAAAATAATTCTTCATCTAATCTTTTTTCTAGTCTGTATTTGAATATTTAAAACCAGATTAGTAACCTGATAATGCTATTGTAAATACCCTAATATCAACTTACCTGATAACATCAATTTTTTGAATAGTTGGATCATACATGTCAAAAACAACTTCAACACCTAACTTATCAATGACATTTCTCAAAATAAACGATGCTCTTAAACCACATCCTTTCCTCTGTATGCAAATTCCCAAGAATCGATTATTTTTGCCAGGAGCATGAGGATCTGAATGAGTGACAGCAATAATTGATCCTACATAAAATTCTGGAATTTCTATATTTGATCTGCGTGCCAGCATATCCCGTCTCTCCAACTTTTCTCTTAGTTTATTCCTGTGTAGAGGATTTGGATCGGGAAGAAATTCAGGATAAACGAACCGGTAGTTAGTTGGAATAAAAGATTCATTTGCATGTTTTGATGGTTCTGTCTGGACTTCATCATTGCTTTCTTTACTCTTTTTTTCATCAATTTTTTCAGCAGTTGCCGTCGACATAGTTCGATTTTCATGAGTAACTAAAAACATGCAGATTTATCAATAATTATAGTAATTGAATTTTTTGTATGTTTTAACAGATAAGAATATTCAGGTTATAAGGTGTAAAAGAATAAAGAATTTTATCTTTTGCAGTACTTACAGTTTCTTAAAATATTTCGTAGTTGTAGATTAAATTTCATTCTCCCGGCGATCGCCATTTTCGCAGTAGAAAAATAGTTTAATAAACAGTTATGTCAATAGTATTAACAAATCATTTAATGACTGAGAACCAGATTTAGAGGTTATATTTGGTTTCCCACATGATTGCAGAAGTGCAGTATCAATGTGGAAGTAGCCATGTATGTATATATATTATAACGTAATGTGTGTGAAAATAGCAGAAGAAAAATTGTAATAAAAATATAAATAAAGTTGATTGATAATTCAATTATATTTATATAATAAGAAAAGAAATTTTAATTTAAAATTCTTAAAAAAGATTAAGTTGCACTAAGTTAAGTTTTAATAATATAAGTGTCATTTTAAATTACAGAAAAAGTAAACTTTGAAAAAACGCGCCAATTTGAAATATTAATTTGAAATATAGGTATTTGAGAAATGGCAACGTCGCTTGTTAACCTCACTTTTATCAGCAAGGAGACAATTGTTACCTTTTATAGTTCTACAGATCTCTCTGTATTTATTAATATATAAACTTTTAATAAGGTAATTAAATACAATCACATGCATGTCTAAAATTACTGTGTTACATTATGTACATATTTGTGAAAAAATATGTTTTTTTTATTTTTTAACAATATAATGACTAATAATACACTATAAAATAAATTAACTTTGCGATTTTATTTTAAACTACTATTTTAATTTAATACATCCAATTTTGTAGATATTTAGTGGCAATAAAAGAAAATGACTAAACAAGTTCTTGATGAAGATCTAAAGAAGGCGTTTAACGAACTAAGGGATAGGGAAGTCGAAGCCAGGCAAAAACTTCAAATATTAGATGTCCAAATTGATGGTCTATCAAGAACTAAACAGCATGCAGAATTGACTCAAACAGAAATAAAGAAATTACCTCCCAACACAAAAACTTTTGAACCTGTGGGAAGGATGTTTTTACTGCAGGACATTGAAACAATCAACGCAGATCTCGAAAAGCGTAAAAAGACTGCAGAAGAAAAAATTAAGACTTACAAAAGTAACAAAGAGTATTTGCAGCAAAACCTAACAGAATTTGAAAATGATATTAGAAAAATGGTTCACAAAAAGTTGCATCCAAGTACTTAATTAATATTTGATCTTTAGGTTTTCAAAATTTTTATTACTAATGGCTTTAATCATTGTTCAAATATTCATTCACCATTTGTTACTGCTCATATTTCTAAAAAATAGCAATCTAAAATTAGTAAAGAATTTTTGTTAAATTTTTATTTATATCAACAAATAAAATTTTACCAAGTAAAATTTTTTACATTTTTTATTGTTGAAAAGAAAAGATAATTTAACTACAGGAAATTGGCTTAATAACTTTATACTTTTGATTATGGATCAAAATAATCAATTGCATGCTGTTTAATATTTAACTTCAAAATACTTGCATCGTAAGTGTTAAATTTGAAAAAAAAAAATAATAAACTACCACGAATAAGAAGAAAAACATTAATTTTATTTATCCATTATTCATTTGATCCTATTACATCTAGTTTTAAAATTTTTTTTTATATTCAAAATTGACAAAATCGTCAAAATTAAATTTACTCTAAATTCCGTCCTAACGCTCCTCTTTAAATTTTATGACTCATATAAACGACAAAGTCCAGGTATGACAGCTACGTGATCTTTACCGATGTACAGTATTTACGTGCGGCTATTTGTAACGACTTTAAAATGAAGAGGTGCAATAAACCGTAATTATACGGTTCAAAGTTCAAAACACCATTTAGTCAAATGCATATATCTTTCAGTAGAATCTCAGAATGTCAATAGTGCACCCTGCAGGTGTAACAATGGAAGCTCAAAGTTAAATCGGAAAATTAATTTTTAAACCATTACTTACTTGTTTTATTAAAATTTAATCTTTTAATATAGAATTTTTATAAAATAAATTATTAATTTATTGATTAATTCTTTAATTCGAGTATTACATGTAATGTAACATAATGTACCTATAATACTTTATTTAAATATATTAATTTCTATAGTCATTTAACAATATAAAGTTTCAAAATTATCTTAAATGCTTCCAACTTTTGAAGTATTATTTGCTCATATTTTAATATAACATTATAGTTTATAAAAAAATAAGAGATTTTAAGTACTATTATACTAAAAAATTGTTTAAAAAATCATATTAAAATTAAATGAATAAGGAAAATCGCGTTTATGTATAAATTATATTTGTATTACGTTTTCCATGAATTTGCCGTTTAATGAAATCGGCAACGCCGCGCACCTGTGCTGGAAAATATTACAGGTATGTACAAACGTGAACCGTATGCTACATCAGTTAGAAAACCAATGGTACTTCATAGAAATATTTCTCCACCCATAAATAGTAAAAGTATACAACGCCATAAACCACCCTTCATCAATGATCCCCAAGCGCAGGTAAAAATACTTTCATTTACGGTTCCGAAAATCCGAAAGGCGCCAGGAGAAACCGAAGACGGAATTTCCAGATCCCGTCTACACGATATTTGTATATAGGTAACTCTGCTATTATGTATAATTATGCTTTGATGTTAACTGCACCCTGAAAAAAAAAACGCTTCTAAAAATATTCTCAAGCTTCGGAAATATGTGTAACTGTAAAATAAAATACAGTAAATAAGTACAGCAGAAATTGCAAAAATGCCTCATTATAGTCACGTAGCCCTATATAGAGACATTTCGCAGGTGATGGCATGTAGCCGAGTTCTGCGTTATATTCAAACACACAACCACCTGAATTCTGAAAATTCACCTTTTCCGCATAGTTATATTATACTACTAGGTATTAACTATTATATCTTTGCCAGTAAATTGCTAGATATTGCAAAAAGCAGAATTGAAGAGAATCTACAGAATTTCGAGAGGGCGCACCTTTACGCGTCGTGAACCGAAAACAGGTCAGCCTACGGTGGCTCCTCCACCGCGCGCCTCCCACCAACCAACCAATGGCGTGCTCTCCCTGCCATACCCCCACTCCGGGCGCAGCGGCGCACGCACACAAAGGCGGCGAGCGAGGCCTCCCGTCGAATCCAATTCTCGGACCAGTTGCGTGCGGACGTGCGGTTCGCGAGGACGTAGCCTAGAGAGGAGCGAGTGAAAGAGGCCGCCGCGCGGCGCATCGCAGTTGCGCGAGCCTGCGGAGAAAACCGAGAGAGCGACGGTCGCCATTTTGGCTCTGTGCACGCATCACGTCTCGTGCGAGGGACTTCGCTCGTAGAGGCGACGAGGCGGAGGCCTGCAGCCGTTGCGTTGCCCCAAGCGACGAGAACGCGATCACCAGGAGCAGCTCGTTAGACGGGCCCGGGGCAGTGCTCAGGCTGCCGAGAGGACGCAGCCCAAGGAGGCTGTTAGGCGCGCACACACGTCGACGCCCACAGGGGCCGACGATGCCGAGCTCATGAGAAATAGGTGAGTCCCGTACCTATCCAGATGCTCGTGTCGCGTTGCTTCGGTCTTACGTAAGGCGGCTTCGACTGGACTTTTTTTGTTGTTGCTGGGACTCCGGGGCTCCGGGAAATCGCGACGGTGCGTCGCTGACGCAACCGCCTGTGTGCGGGTTTTCCCTATTTGTCGAGCGATTCGCGCAAGACGCGAGCGCACGGACGTCATCGCGAACCTCGGGGTTTTCACGGTCGACGGGAGACGCGGGGATGGTGCCGATGTCCTTTTTTTTTTGCTGTATTTTTTTTTTCTCGGTTGCACGGCGAGCGGAGGTCCTGAGTTTTGGTGGGAATCTATATACGCTTTGCTCGAGGCTGATTTACGCTCCAGCTGCTTGCGATAAGATTAAGATTGTAATATTTGCTTTATCTTTAGAGTTACACTTTGAAAAATCGGCGTGTTTCTTTTCCTGGTGTCTTTATCAATTTTGATTTCAATGCTGGAAGGAAAAATTTGATATCTATTAGTTGCATCGTGAGCGTTAACTTTTGGAAATGTATTAAATGGTACGCACCATATTGCGTATTGTATTATTATTGTTGCACTGTGGTGTGCGCAGAAAAATTTATGTACAATTCTGATCTATTTTGGTTGTTAAGGAGAATTTTATATATTTGTAATGAGATTTTTTTTAATAAAAATGATTAACCAATGAGCTTTTGAACTTAAATATTAGGAAAAAAATTGAAACATTTTCTTGAACGGTATAAGATTGCAAATTTTTTTCTTATCTCTAATTTAAACAATGACTTTTCTTTTATCAAATAAATGTGAACTGAATAACGTTTTGCATGAAAATGGGAACAATACTGTGTCTGCAGTATGAATGGTTTTCAAAAGTGTAGTAGTCAAGTCTTGAATAATCTTACAATACGGAAGGAGTCATTAGGAAACTTGATGATTCAACTTATTTTTGTTTTGTATCTTACTAGGTAATTAACCTTATGCATTCCAGTGCATCCAATATAAACAGATTATATCAGTTTGACAGATAATTAATATTTACAAATACAAATTTATGATGGATGTTGTTATTAATTAATTAGATTAAACAATTTATTATAAATTGAACTTGTTCATTTAAAGAAATCATTTAGTCAATTAGTTTTAAAAAATTTTTTTATATATTACTACATTATAAAATATTTCAGGCAGCAATAAGTATTTTGAAAAAATATTTTAAAATAAATATTTCAATTTATCTATAAAAGGATTAAACATCTTTAACTAAAAAAAAAAATATAAAATAGAAGAAAATAAAAGAATGCTTGATTTGTGATAAATATAATTCACTATTTCAATTTTTATCTATAGAAAGTTTAATTTTTGTCTTTATTTTTATTTTGCAGACTAAAATTCGGTTCTTTAAATTACGTAGAAGAAAGTAGGACCTGCTGTAAGATGTCTAACAGCAAAATGAAGGACGTCATAACACAGGAGATCGTCGATGAGTATATGTCTTCTCTAAAGGATCTCACCAGTAACAACAAGGCCCAAATTAATTGTCTGACTATATTAGCAGAAGATTACATTGATCATGCCCCAGCCATTGTGCATGCAGTTGAAGATCATTTGCAAAAGGTTAATATCTTTTGTAGTTACAACATTCAAGTGTATGAATTATAAGCATTAATACTTCGATGTTGATGTTAGGTTATTAATTTTACATTTTTATTGTAATACTATGAAAAGTTTTAATATTAGGATTAAGCCAATTTTTCATAACATTATTGATAGACAAAAAATACTTTTCGTATTACTATGAAAAATGTACAATTATTAACAAAGAATTAATGTCGGCATTCATAGAAAGTTTTTGGTAAGCTAAAATAATAATTGCACTTGTGTCAAATGTGATATTTGAATTATTTTTTAATGGTGTAAAAAAAAAAAATACATCAGTATTAATCTAGTCTCAATAATTTAATATAAACGATTTTGAGGAAGACAATGTTTGAAGTTTTTAATTTTTTAACTGAATTTAAACTTAAAATGACTAATATTGTGATGAACCATCATTATAATATTTAATTACTATAAAGAAAAATGAAGGGGAACATATATAACTTTTTACAATAAACAGATTATTTCATTCAACTTATTTGCATCATGCTTCATGACTGACATACTCTTTCTCTAAAACTAATCGTGATGATGTAATGCGACTCAAGACTTTCTTTGTAAATTAGCAATGAATTAAAAGAATTTTCAATAAAGGGAATTATCTTTTTATGTATCCTTAAAAAAAGTGGGTTTATTATAAAGATATTTCGAAGAACTAATAAGGAGAAAATAGGAACAAGTACAAATAACAGCAAAGCGTTTACACCGCTAAGCGATGATAGAGTGATAAAACTACTTTACTTATCTGTGATACAATAAAAAAATAAACATTATAAAAATTTATATGATAAATAAAAATATAATATAAGAGAGATTTTTATGTGGAAATAAAGTGTTCTTTTGTTACATTCAAACATCCACACAGCTGTCGTTTGTTTCTTAACGTTTTCTTTTTCTTACAACAAAGTTTAATATATGCTTACAAATCGACGTGATGACTCAGCCTATTTTATTTATTTTTTTGTTTTTACCAACGGTAACAGTGAAATGTACTTTTTCTTTTATTTTGCAACAGCAAACTTGTTTTTGTGGGTCAACCGGATTTCAATTGCATTTTTTAATATCCTAAAACACTTCCGAGTCATCGCGCCGAAATTATTTTTCAGTGCACGGTATGCGCGTTTGTATTTTAGTCAGTACACAGTATGAATGTAGATATGTTGATGGAATTTTTGCACAAGAGAAAGAAGGTTTCCACTTCGGCGGACTTCGCTAAGAAGATCAGTTAATTTGAAAGGTTTTGGTTGCGTATAATAGTCAGATGTAGCATAAAAAAAAAATCTTCAAAAGTGAAAAATCAGTGCTGATCGTGTAAGTATTGTGTTGTTACCAGGTGGCCAGCGACATCAAACTTCCAGTGCTTTATCTCATCGACTCGATCGTCAAAAACGTTAACAAAGCCTACCTAAGTCTCTTCACTAAAAGCATTGTGAATACGTTTTGCAGCGTCTTCGAGAAGGTGAGATTCGTTCGATTTTCTTTTTTCTTTTTTTTTTTACGTAGCATTAACGTTTAGTGAAAGTTGCACAAATCGATCTTTACTGCTTTTTAAATAGCAAAAAGAAATAATAACGAATAATTTATCAAATTAACAGAAAAATACTCAAGTTACTTATTTAAACGTTCGATTAGTGAACTTTCATTAATAAAAATAATGACCATTTTTTAAAAGATTTTTTAAAATGCTTAATCAATGGTCATTCTTATTATGCTATGTAATGAAATTAAAAAAAAATCGATTTCATTATTAATTTACTCTTTTTTCTCGAAATAAAAATAGGTCGATGAGCATACAAGATCCTGCATGTGGAAGTTGCGGCAAACATGGAACGAGGTGTTTCCCGTGAGGAAACTGTACGCCTTGGACGTCGGAGTCCACCAAATCGACCCGGCCTGGCCGATCGTCCCGCTGCCTGTCAACAGTTCATCAAAATCCATTCATGTAAATCCAAAATTCATATCTGTGGTAAGAGGTCTATTTAATTGGGATTAGCAAAGTATTGCACTGACACGAAATTTAATTACAAATGAAAGCGCCACGAAAAAGTACTATTTGTTTCCACAATCGGTATCGTTTTCTTAAAATGGGTATTCTTTTCTTACTGCATTTATTTTATTTAACGTTTATGTAGGTAATCGTATGCTTCATATCGTAGCAACTGCAGTAGTTTTTAAAAATTTTCTCTCAGTGCAATAATAATGCATGCTCTTGGTTTATACTAACCAGTGGTGCAATTTTTAATTCTATCCATTAGATCATCGGTATCCTAGAGTAGACGGTGCATAACAATTACCTTTAAGTAGATAGCTTCTTCGGTATTTAAGTTACTGTAGAATTGGAGTAAATTTTTTATGTAGTTTAGTTTATTCATGGTAAATCAATTATTAACAAAATTTTTTTATTCTATAGGGGCAGCAACAGCCAGCGGCGAAACAAAAGTCCTCTTCGAAGAGGGTACCGACGCCGCCGACGGAGCTGCCGCCGATTGTAAAGCCCTTGACGAGTACGGAGGCGGAAATGAGAGAGCAGCTGCTCAAGAAGCGGAAGGAGCTTATAGAACTCCAAAAGCAAAAAGTCGAGCTCGAGCTTCTCCAGGCGAGGGCTAGTCTTGAGCAGCAACGCAGGCAGATGGACAATCTGGTAAGTTGACCGACTTTACTTTTACTAGGAGAAAGTTGTATGCCCGTTTTTACTTCAATTATTTTAAACGACGGTTTTAATTCGATTTCCAGCCAACTGAAGGTGCCTTAGATAATTCGACGCCAGTAGTTCCTTCTAGTCAAGCGACAAAACCAGTTGCGAAAAAAGTGAGTTTATTTTTAAGTATTATTTAAAATGAAGTAGAATTGCTTAACTACGGTTTCGTGAGGAAACGTTTAGTGTGCTCTATTACCATGAAATTGTGAGACGAAAAAGCGTGTAAAAGAAAATTTAAAAATTTAAATCTTGCTTCTTTCATTTTTTTTTTTATTTTATACTTTGTATAATCTGAATCTACATTAATTATTATTTGTTTAGTAAAAAAAAAAAGTATTTACAGTGTTGAGTAAATTTACTATTAAATTTTTTATTTGAGTAATTTATTGCTTTTTTTAGTTGAAATTAAAATTATTTACTAAGTAGAATACTAAATTTACTGTTCCAGTTCGCCTCAACCCTTCTAAAAACCGAAAGTAACAAAAGCGGCTTGAAGATAGCTCCGGCCAGCAGCATAGCGATCGCCTCGGCGAAGCCGATTTCGCGTGATCCTAGGCTGAAACTTGCCGCGAGCGCCGAGGAGCAGATCATGCAACAGTTGAAGTTACACATGCAGTCTAAACTAAGCGGCGATCAAAGTTCCTTGTTAAACGATGCGAATAAGAGGACAAGCGAGCCCGAGCTCACTAGTATCAACAATAAAAGTCTCGACAATAAAAGAGCAAAAGAGAGTAGCCAAAAAAAAGAACCCATCACCTCCACTACCGCTACCACCACTACCACCGCCATTACCGATACCACCTCAATCACAACCACCTCTCAGCGTAGTAATAGTATTAGTAAAGACCAATCGAAGAGCCCTTCGTCGAAGGGCTCCTCTCGCAGTAGTAGTTCATCCTCGAAATCGTCCTCGTCCTCGTCCTCGAGGAAACCGGGTAGCAAGTCCCGGCCCAAGTCCTCGTCCTCGTCACCCAACAAAGTACCGAAACTTGAGGAGAACTCCTCACCGTCGGACAAGCGCTCCTCGTCCTCGAAAAAGTCCAAGTCTCGTAAATCCAGTCACAGTCCAAGCCCCAGTCCACCGCTCGGTAGTGCTAATAGCGTCACCTCATTCCGCATACCGAGGCGCGCACCGGCGCAGGAGTCCGCGGCGACTCCCGCTGGGCCGCTGTCGGGCAGCAAATCCTCGGCCATGGACGAGGAGGAGCAGTCGGGCTCGTTGATCGCGCCGACGCCTCGGTCAGCAGCGCCCACGGGTCCCACCGCCGCCACAAGCTTCAAGGAGATCAGGTCGACTACGAGGCTCAGAAACTACATCAGGAGGAACAAGGAGGGTAGCCAAAGTCCCGAGAGCGTCGCTGAGGATGGCAAAGACACGACGAGCGCCAAGCTTCCCGACGCCAGTAAGGATGAGGATCTGCGACCGCCGATCGTAAACGTTACCGCCGGCGCAGCCCTTGACACGAGTGAGTTTGCCCTTCAGAGATTGGGAGGCTGCAGCGGGAACGCTACAACCGCCCCTTACGCCAGGACACGAGCCAGTCTCGCCGGCATATTTTTACACTTTTGCGAAGTTCTTGCGTCCAGCCACCTATTGCTTCTTAAGCGTTACTGCGACTTCGTTAGTTTGATGTGTGTCTGAAGGGTGATGTGTTAGTTGATCTTTTCTTTTTTTTTCTTTTTTTATAAAGTGCACTCTATATACATTGTAACGGTTTCTGTTTCTGTGATAGCCAGTATTCTCTTGAACTGTTCTCAGATTCAACCAGCAGTATTATTGTTGTAAAATACTGATTAAAAAACATTCTTTGTTATCTCTTTGATTTATAAAGAGCTGCAACTGTTTCTACTTTTTATACCTATTGTTATTGTAAAGCTTTTGTAAATATTAAATCGAGTTTTTTTATTTTAGTTTTTATAATTATTTATAAACAAAAAAAAAAAAATCCATTGTTAGTCAACGTAACTAGTCAGATGTCCTACCTATTTTGTTTGTCTTCTTACTAAACCAAAGTGAAAATTCGTTACTAAAACACTCATCATTTATGCACTTTATTAATGATTTTACACGTTACTCATATATTGTACTTAAAAATATGTTTTACTAACACATTAAATGTACAAAGGATTTAAAAGAAAAGATTCAATGGTTTTAATGGTCATCTTGAATAATTCTGCCAAATATATTTAAAGTGTTTTTTTACTCTCGAATTTAATTCAAATTGGTTTGCATTTTTATTTCAGACAAAAGTTACGTTTAATATTTTATTTTCATTCTTAGCAAAAAAAAAAAAAAAAAAGAAACATTTTCTATTTACCTATTTCATTTCGAATTCTTCATACCCACACACATTGCGCGAATCATTTCATCTTTTACCTTTTCCAATTTTGTGTACTTGGTGTAAGTTTTACGTTTAATTAGGTCGAAGAGAACATGGTAAACTATATTACTAATTCGATTTGACATTCTTCATTATTTCTTTTTTAATTTTCAGTTGTTTAATACCGTTTCATCAATTTTTTGCAGAAGATTTAGATCTTCGTGTTCTCGCTGTTCCGACCAAGAGACCATCTCCGGATATGCTGGAGGCCGGAAGTTTAAAGAAGAGCAAAGCAGAGAAATTTGATGCGTAAGCAATTCTTTTTTTTTTTTTTTTATTATTGCTTTTAGAATTATTTTTAATCAATGTAATTATTTTTCTATTAATCACTTTATTAATATTTTTTGCTATACAATTATTCTATTCATTTATTTCTCTAAGAACACATTTAATAACATTCTTTTAACTTATTATTCCAGCTTGTTCGGCAACGAAGATGTGGATCTACGAACGCTAACGAACCCAAAGGCTGGTCGGCCGCCCACACCACCGCCGCCCATGATATCAAGCAGCGATTCCAAAAAGAATACCGGATGGGCGAAATTGAAAACGGTGAAAATCGAGCGCGACACACCAAAGCCGGTCGACCGAAGTCGGGACCGATTGGGCCGCCCGCGCATCCACAAGTCCAGCGCAAGCCCCGAAGATGCCAAAGATCGTAAACTGCGCGGTGGACCGCAGACGCCTCGCGATCCCGACCGTCACAATGATCGCAACATCGAGATCATAATGAAAGACGCCGCCGAACAGCTGGACGCCGGGATCATCACCAAAGCCCAGTACAACACACTGATCCAGGAGGTGCTGCACATGAGCGAGGATCAGAAGCTGAGAGCGGCGCAGAGGAAGGAGGCCCAGGAGTCCGGTATGATGGTCTGGGAGAAGGGCGAGGGTCCGGCAGGCTTCGCCGGCGACGACAGCCAGGGCCGCAAGCCCGACCATCCAGGCATGCACCCGCGCGGCGGTGGTGCGGGTGGCCCCAGGTGGCAAGGCCCGTGGCACCAGCCGTGGGCTCACCCGCCGCCCTTCCCTGGCGGACCTCACGGCTTCCCCGACGGCTTCCGGCCGATGGGCCCCTGGCCAGGACCCCCGCCGCGCCTCTTCGGCGGCCCCATGAGGCCCGACTTCCATCCGCCCTTCGGCTTCAACCCCCGCATGGGCCCGCCACCGCCAATGGGACCGAACGGACCGATCCTCATGCCCAACGGTCCTATGGGTCCGGCCGTACCGATAAATCCCATGAGACCTGGAGGTCCCATGGGCCAGATGCCTCCTGGTATGATGATGAACGGACCCAGACCTCAGGATATGGCCAACAAACGTGCGTCGCCTAATACTATCTCGGCGGCTGGACCTGCCAGTGCGACCGGTACGCTTGGTGGAGCTAAACCCGAGGCTGAAAAAGACGTTGCTGCATTTAAGACGATGGTTAACAGCGCCGAACTGCCTCAAGCGGACCCTAAGATTATTGAGGAAGTTTCCAAGGATACCATGAGGTCGATCAATATCGATGGAATACCTAGGGAAATTAGGTATTACGGGAATATTGGCGTCATCTTTATGCACTGGGACGACCCGAGGGATATTAGTTTTAAAGATGATACGCGCAGAATAATCATCGACGGCAAGGACACCCTGTTATGTAATTTCAATGAAGACTACCGCGAATTCACGTACGACGGTGAAATTCATAGGTGAGTCTTGCATTTATTACTAACGCGCTGATCGTTTTATATTTATTTGTGAATAATTTAAATAAATCTAATAAATTAATATTGAAATTGCAGGATTAAATTGGGCACGCCTACGAGGGAATTGTACGTAGACGACAAATGGTACCAGTGCTATTTCGGCGGACAACCGATTACTGTCGATCTCGGAAATAAAAAAGTCAGTGTAAAATTGGACGGACCACCTCCGGAAGTGAAATACGGCACAGTAAAGCGCACAGATCTCGTATTAGGGAAAATTAATCTTATTATCAATGCGCGAAACATGGTTCCAGTATTCTTAGATGCCAAACCTCAAATGTAAGTTATCGAAAAGAAAATTCATTTATTTAGTTTCGCTGAGAAAAAAGTATTGTATAAATTACTACCTGCATGGGAACGCAAGCGCTGACTGGACTCTCCGATAAATCTTTATCATACTCTATAGTAAAATTTGTCACTAATATAGTAAATTTTACTGGAAAGTATTAGAAATAATCTTATACTTTCAGCAAAATTTACAAATAATTTTTATACACAATACTTTTTTCTTAGTGTATAACTTTTGTTCATCGTCATTTGATGCGATTCAATATACGATACAATAAACGATTTAATAAAAACGGATTTAATAAAAATAATAATTTTCAGGTTCGAGATCGAGGGTAAGCAGTGCACGTTGCAGTTCACGGATGCCTTGCAGACGGTTTTACTTAATGGTAGACCGTTCAAAGTAGAGTTTGGCGGGTTACCAAAGCCAATTGTTGTACAAGGCAAGAAGCACTTTATCCGGTTCTCCGTGCTGCCCCGTGGATTCCGTGCAGGCTACGTCAGAATCACGGGTATGGCCGGCGAACAGCCGAAGGAAGTAGACCCGTTACCCATCGACATTCAGAAACCCGAGGCGGTTGTTCCGTCAATGACGACGACGATGATGCCACCGACGACATCCGTCGCGGCTGCGGTTGCACCTGTCCCCGCCGTCAACCCCAGCGTGCCGCCTGGTCTCGACCTCAACTCTCTACCTCAGAATGCCTCCGCAGGTGCAACGACATCCAAGCCAGGTAAGCATAATTTGTTATTAATTATTTGTACATTGCAATTAATTTTTGAAACTTAACTTGAGTGGCATCATAGATCTCACTTAGTGGGTTTGTTTAATTATCATGAATTTATTATTACTTCTCAATGATATTGATCTTAATATTTTTCTGATACATATTTTAAAACTTAAAGTTTGAAAATATATACAAATTTAAGTATAAATTAACAACTTGTTTTAAATTTTTAGATTTATCATTAGATATATTGTCTTCTGTCATGCCTTCTGCAATGGCACCACCGTCTGGATTATCATATCAAGCCGAACCTGCTGAAAATCCTGCTCCGGCTGTGGCACTTCCTTTAAATCTCGACGAACTTTTCCAGAAGTTAGTCGACACTGGAATCATTCCAAGTCTTTCGGAAACAAAGAAACAGGAGGAGGAAAAGAAACCAGAAATGGTGTCTGTTTCTTTCGACAAACCAGATACATTGAAACAGTACGTATCTATTTTTTAAATTTAGGTATAGCGGTTTAATCTGTAACTAGATGAATGCGTGAGACTAATATATTTTATTTTTTCCTTAGAAAACAACCGGCTATGGTTGCCACTTTATACAGCGGCATGCAGTGCAGTTCTTGCGGAGAGAGGTTCGCTACGGAGATGGCCACTCGGTACAGTCATCATTTGGACTGGCATTTCAGGCAAAATCGAAAGGAAAGAGACTCTGCGAGAAAAGCGCATTCGAGGTCTTGGTTCTACGATGTTAGCGACTGGATCCAGTTTGAGGAAGTTGAAGATGTCGATGATAGAGGTAAATTGCTTTTGTTCAAACATTTTTTTTTTCTGTTTGATTCTGATCAATTTAATACAATATTTTCTTTTTGCTTTTTAGCTCAAAGTTGGTTTGAAACAGAAAAACAGACTGCAGAAACAGAAGGTACAACAGCAGAGGATGATCAAGCGGAAGGACAGCAGCCGAGTATTCCAACTGGATCTGACGATGATTCGTTTTGCCAAGTCTGTCACGAACCGTTTGAGCAATTTTACAACGAAGAAAAAGAAGAGTGGCATCTTCGACCAGCCGTTGCTTTTGAGGAGAAAAATTATCATCCCCTGTGTCTTGAGGATCATAAAGTACGTATAATAATGAATAAATCTAATATTTTAAAATCATTAATTAATCAGAACATATTTGTTTCGTTGCTACTAAAAGGAAAAACTTCTCGTGGTATGTTCTTTACAAAACACATTTTAAACGATTTAAAAGATTAGTCTTAGATTAGTTTGTGTTAATGTGTGTTTAAAAAATAATACTAACACGGTCCTTTCGTTTTTTAATGTCACCATTATTTATCAACATTTTGTAGATTATATATCACAAAATTTAATTTATTTCTTTATTTACAGCGAGCTTTGGAGAAGTCAGCTATGGTACTCGAAGAAACTATCGCGGAAATGGAAGAAGAGTCTAAGAAAACTGATAAAGACAAGGAAGACTCAACCGAAGTAAAAGATGATGAAAAGAAAGAAGACTCTCTTGAAGTAAAGCCAGAAAATATAAAAACAGAAATAAAAGAAGAAAAGGATGACGCGAATGCGAAGGGAAAAGATGCAAGCAGTGCAATGGAGCTTGAGAAAATAAAGCAGGAGAAGGAAGAGAAAGAGAAAAAAGAAGCGGAAGAAAAGGAAAAAGAAAAAGCACAGAAGGAATCAGCTGAAGCCAACAAAGACAACAGAGAAGAGCAAATGGACGTGGACGATTCTGAGCCGATAGAAATTATAGAACCATTGCCACGAAAAATTGAGTTGGAGGAAATAGATGATTCGTCGGATGATGAAAAAGCTGACGGCGCTGCCAAAGAGCGTCCCCGGCGTGAGAGGAGACGAGAAGAGAAAATACCAGATGATATTCCATTAATTTTTGAAAATGTAAAAATCAAAGAAGAACCTATTGACCTAGATGACGGTAAACACATAGTTTTTATCTTTTATTGCTTCTTTTAAAATCTTTAAATTTTTTAAATTAAATTTTTAATGCATTATATTTTATTTTAATATCTCCATATAGTTTTTATCTTTTATTGCTTCTTTTAAAATCTTTAAATTTTTTAAATTAAATTTTTAATGCACTATATTTTATTTTAATATCTTCATATAGTTTTTATCTTTTATTGCTTCTTTTAAAATCTTTAAATTTTTTAAATTAAATTTTTTAATGATTTTATTTAAATATCTTAAATCTAATTTATTTATGTTATGACTTTTCAGAGCCTGAGGAGAGTATAGCAGAAGCAGCAGCAGTAGATACGACGCAGGTCGAGGTAAAGAGCTCGATCGACGGCAACGTAGAGCTGCAGTCAGCAGCGCCGACGATTCCAACTGCACCCTCCAGGATAAAAATCAACATTACAAAGACACTGCCGGTCGTGTCGAAGGACAATGACGAGTCCAAGGAAAAGGAGAAGAAGCTGGCTGAGAGTCCGGCCGAGACGGCACCCGCGAAACCCCTAATACCCGCGGCTATCAAGCCCTCGTTACAGGGCAAGAAATTGTCGATTCTGCCGACGGTCGAAAAGGGTCACGAGCTCTCCGGATTGTGCTCGATTATGTAAATAGATTGTACATACGGTCATTCTCTGACAAGCGAAATTGCTTAACGTACATCACAATTTTTTTTTACGATGAAGGCAAGAGGACTAATTTTTTTGTATATTTCAAAGTGAAATAAGATTTTCTTTGCCGGTTTTGTATACTTGTACATAGGATTTTAACGTCGAAAAAGAAAAAAAAATGTTTTGTAAATAGATTAATTAAGGTCATTGACCAATCGATGGCATGTAGAGTAGCGTAACGTACACGAAACGTACACCCGTGGCGTAATACGACTAATGAGTGAGAGTAATTATTTTTTTGTACAGATGAATCAGGAGAGCGTTGTTTATAAGTGTCCCATTTTGTTTTTTTTTTCTCAAGATTCTGCTGAATCTAATTATGTCCCTAATAACTGAAAATGTTAGATTTTGTGCACCAGCATTTTGAGTATGCAAGTAAATTACTCCTGCATTGGTGTTAGCTTCTATTTTTTTTTTTTTTTTTAAAGAAAAAAAAAGAATTTTTAATTCTTGCAAAGGCTGAGACGTAGCTGACTTATAAGTTGGAATTTTTCGATGAAACTCGTTTCTTTTTCGAAATATTTTTCCCGAGATAAAATAAATTGTTGAAATTATGTTTGTAAATTATTCAACCTTGAACAAAAAAAAAAAAAATAAAATAAAAAATAAATAAAAATGAACATACGTATTATTGCTCAATGCCCTACCTAAAAGTTTCCCCCTATCCTATTTTTTACAAATTTAAAATTTAATTTAAAGTACTATATTTTTGAATGAATGATTGGGTGTAAAAATAAAATTATTTTTTAGTTTTCAGAGTAGAAAAATAAATTGCAACCCAACGATGAAAACCAGTTGTAGAAAACCTGAAAGCATCATTTTTTTAATCTTCTTTTCTATCCAGTTCTAACCCAGCTTGTAGAGTTTAAAGTCCTGATGACCTGAAAATGTGTGGGAGGAAAAAAGGGTGTATTATAAAATTTTATTAGTAAATCTCATCCATCCAATGGAAAAGGCCTTTTCCCACAATTAAACAATTTTAAAATTAATTATTAAAATACTGATATAAAAAAAAAGCTAATAAGAACCCTGCACTCTTACTGAAGAATTTAATTGAAGATAATTAATTTTATCACTCAATATCTGAAATTTGGAGAAAACCGTATTTTTTAAATTATTGCAGGTGACTCCATGAATCCCAAACTGCTGCATCCACAAAATTGAAGCCTGAAACTGATGTGATTTAAAAATTAGTATTAAATTAATGGATTATTCTGATGGAAATTAACATGCTGTTATTGGACATTTGTTTAAATAATTTAAAATATTAGGTGTTTACCTTTTTATGGATAAAAACATTTTTCCATTTTTTTCAGTTTTTAATTCTTCAATATTTCTTTTTATATTTTCTAGCTGGTTATTCTTTCTTTGCAGAATTATGTTCATACTTTCAATAAATGATTCACTCATTTCATATCTGATTTTTAATGAATGAAGGTCTATCTAATTTTGTAAATTCTATTTGACCCTTGGTGTTACCACATTCAATCCAACGGACATGCTTCTGTCGTTTTTCCAGTTTCTTTCAATATTTCCAAGTTAATGATTTTATTTTATTTAAAATCAATTCATCGAGTCAGGACTAAAATCCTGATATATCTAGAGATTTAATAACGAAGTACATACTGATGAATTATACTCTGCGCAGAAGGTTGCAACTCACATTTATCAATGATTCAACAATAACTTCTTCAACATTAAAATCTGCACTTCTGTACAATATCACATAAACTTGTAACAACTCTTTACATGGTAACTCGATAAAGCCTTGATGATGAATAAGTTAGCGATGTTATAGCAGACAGAACATGTCTCCTCTATGAAGCATAAGAAAGCTGTGCGTCTTGCATCATTGCTCTTCTAGTCTCCTATTGCGTAGTTTCCTAGAACAAGAGACGGAACTTCGTAAAAATCAACGCCAGAGTGACACGAGTTAAAACGCAACTACTCCACTTTTGCACAAAGTCGTTCTAAAAGTGTCATTTCTCTCAAATTAAATATCGTTCGTCGGCGAAACCTATATATTAGATACATGACGCACCACCGCGTTGGGCTAAAGAGAAACGGAGTCAAAATTCAAAATGGCGCCTCGGCGTTGCGAAACGAGAAGCTAAAGAAGGTACTTTAATTCATCGGAAAATCAAGTCACACTAACCTGCACGCTCAGCTCGTCGCCCCAACTCCGATGCTCCGAAATCGGCGGAACTTCCCCGGCGAAGATGTAAATCCAGTCGGCGGCGCAGCAGGATACAAATGCAGCGAGGCTCGAGCGAACTGACCCGACATTTTACACGCATGGAGGTCCGGAACGGAGTAGAGCCGCCCCACGGCCGCTCCGTGCGGTCACGTCGATATGAGTAGGGAAAGATGACCTGGGGAATCTTCGCCTGTGCAATTTTACGCAACTTTTCGGTAAGTTACCGAGTTGTTTCCGATAAATTCTGATCGAGCTACCGTCATGTTGTGCGAACGCGCCTTGAAGGATGCAGCATATATAATTATAGGTCAATTTTTTAAGCGGTAAATTTAAAAGATGAGTTTTTAACTACTTTATGTTATGTATTATAAGGAGACTTCTAGTCGAGGCGTGAACGGAAATTTTGTTTGCATATTTCTATTTTTACAAATTTTTATATATTTCGTTATATATACATTTTTTCGTACATTTAACCGATTTTTGATAAATATAGTTTAAAGACTGTATTGTTTATTAATAAATAAACTGTTATACTTCAATACTTATTACGTTGTTACTTTCAGTGTACAGAAGTACTTTTGAAATAATTTAGATATTGATGAATAAGTTTGCAACTTAATATTAGTTTTTTTTTTGTATAAAACGATATATTCGGTATCGTCGTTAGTTGTCTTTATCAACTTTTTGTGATCTTATATAATATATTTAAATTGTAAGCGATAATAAATAATTTTAATTCTTAACTTATTGCGCCGACAGACAAGGTTATACTTAAATGTTAAATAAAAAGAATGCTTCGAAAGAAAAAAGAATAATTGTTATAATGGAAAAACCAAAAGCTAGCAATTTCAGTTTCGCAAAAAATGTTCAAAATTGTATAAATAATGTTTTAAAATATTTATTTAAGTATTAAGAAGTGTTTTACTCCTGGTCTATTTCGACTAAAATTAGGAACATGTTTTAATATTTTTATAAACATTTTAACTTCTCAAGTTCCTATTATGTTGATTTAAATACTTATATACGAAGTAAATTTATTTTTGTTTAAAAATGTTTAAAAATGTTTCAAATTGGATATCGGTATAGAGGGTTTTTGAACATTTTTTAACAAAAATGATTTCCACCGTATAGTATTATTATTGTCAACCTAAACAGCATAAAGGATCATAAGAGCAATTATATAGATGCACTGTTGTTATAATTATAGTTTTAAAACATTGAAAATTTTATGATGAACGAGATAAATATATTTTATTTTATTTTATTTTATTTTATAAACAGGACTCAATCCCTTGTATACAAAATTATTATACTATTATTATACAGATACATTTTCATTGATTGATTTCTATACCATAGTATAATACAATACAATTTAACATCCATTATATGAATTATTTAAAAATAAATTCTTAGGCAGTAAACATCAGGGCTTCCTTGTAAATTCATCACACATGAACTTATACAGCGTCAAACTCTATTATATCGATCGCAACTCGATCAAGCCTTGATGAATAAGTTAGCGACATTATAGGCAGAAACCAACGTATCTCTTCTGAAGCATAAGAAAGATGTGCCTCGCATCATCATTGCTCTGCTGGTCTCCTATACTTAGTGTATAGTTTATTTTCTGCAGAGCAACCAGCGGGAACGTAGACGAAAGAATAAATCTTGTGTCTGTCTTCTTTCAAAATCGTCATAAAAGCGTGATTTTTTTCCAATTAAAAATTAAAAATTGTTTACCGGTGAAGTTGACGCTATCGTACATCGAGGCGTCGAACTAACGGGGAACAAATCATAGTCGAAACTGTGTCTCGTAAACGAGAAGCTATAAAAGGTTTGAAAGTTTTTTAATTTGGAATAATTAATTAGTTTAATTAAATAAGTTTAATTAAATGTCTTTGTCCAATTAACTTGAAATGTCTTTGAAATTCAAATTGTAAATATTGTAAGAAGCAAGCGGCGACTTTGTTTGATTAGCCTAACCATTTTGTTCAATTTGAATATTATTTAAATAATGAAGAATAAAACTTACGAGAAGCTAATAGTAACAATTAAGAAAGCTATAATAATTTAAATTGCTTCACAAATTTTTATTATATTTTTGGATCACACCTAATTATTATTATGCTATATACACTAAATTTAACTTTTCGAAAATTGTTAAGATGCTTCTTGAGAATGTCACAATTATTGTAATGATCAAAATTACTATTTAATGCTGCATAAACTATACTTAATATTTTTTCACTTCTTATTGTTTTACGTAATTTATAAAAAAAATTTTAAAAAATTTCTGTTCTTGAAAAATGAATAATTCTGAACATTGAAGTAAAGAAATTAACTTAAATTTTACTTTTCCTTTTCAATTTTTATACAACAAGTGTTCGCTAATTCCACACGCAAAACTGTCAATTGGTATTGTTATTTCTTTATCAAGATGGCGATAAGCGTAAAAGTAAACTATTCGCTTTTATATTCTCTCTTTCAATAAAGACGAATGAATATCATTAAGAAAAATTATCGTAAAATGATACTTATTAGCAACAACTCCATTGCGCAGTGTTTATAACGACTCCATAAACCTTGACCCTCGCTAATTATGTCACATAGTACCGTGTAATAAGCCAGTCAACTAAAAGTACTCAAAGCGTAAAACGACCGCTAAAAAAGTGCTCAATTTGCGAAACATTAAATTCTATTCATTAATCAATAAATTAACAAAATCAATATGAGCGCAGCGCTTATCCATCATAGCGATAAAGAAAGAGCCAATCCACGCCTGCCGTTCAAATATCCCGCGCAGCCGTTCAGTCGCTTTCGCGCGAATCCGCCATTGTTATTATCTTCCGTTCTATATCTATATATCACATTATATAGTCGCGACTTCGCGAGTCCATAAATTATAGATAGGTATATACATCCAGCCGCGCGCGTCGACCTCCGTGGAGGTGGAGCAGACGCGATTTTGCCTCGGCGTTGGCGACGTGTGGGTGCCGCTGGGACGAGGGTAACGCGACACCATCGCACTGCATCCCAGGACGGCCCGCCGATGACTCGACGCGAGTGCTCCACGGTGCTCCCTCCATAACCCATAACCCCTCGACCGAGGGACGTGCCCCGCAGGCGTCATTTATTTCGGAGGGTCGCAAGCAGCTTTTGTTTGGGGGGCGCCGCGGATGGAGCGGCCACCATCGTCGTCGCAACGACGTGCGTTATCACGAGAAAAGGTAAACAAGCGATCCGCTGTCTTCCTGGAAAAGCGCGCGGCACGTGCGCGACTCGATCCCTCCCTCGATCGACTCGGCCGAGAGCTCCAGCGGATGGCGAGTTTTGTTGTTTTCCCTCTTCGAGCGATCATCATCCCGATTGCCAAGGTCGCGTGTACGAGCACCGCTTCGCTGGGCCGTCGCGAGTCGCTCACTGTGTTACGTATGCCGTCGGTGTTATCGGTTAATCGTTTTTATGTTTAAACTGGAAATCTCTTCGCTTTTGCGCGGTCGTTAAGTAATTGTAACGTTTGTTGGTACTCCGACTGGGCTTTGAGGACTGTCCGCAGGGGGTAGGGACCGTTATACAATGTTTAATCACTGTCTGTTTTGAGTGATTTGGTCGTTTTCTGTTACAGCTTATTAGCTGTCTCGAGAGTTTGAATTTTCGTTTAAGACTGCTCGTGTAGTAATTGAGCTTTGCTTTTGAGAGAGTTTGAAGTAACGGAGTGTTTCCTTTTTTCTTTTGCAGATAGTAGAATAATTGATTTTGCATCGGAGATCAATAGAGAATGTTGTCAGACATGAGTCAACCGAAGAGCAGCAAAGCAATAGAGATCGCCGAGGAGTACACATCCTCGCTCAGAGATCTCACCGCAAATAGCAAGCCCCACATCAACATGCTTACCATATTAGCTGAAGATTATATTGAATACGCATCGGCTATAGTTGAAGCAGTAGAAGTCCATTTACAAAAGGTTAATATCTTTTGTTGTTAAACAATCCTAGCTACCTGTATATTTTGTAACTCTTTACATCAAAACTGAATGCATCCTATTTTTGACATTGCATTTTGAGTATTGGTAGTTTTTTTTTTTAACTAATTTAATTTTTATCCTTGAAGCGATTTTCGTTTATTTTCAATTTTTTTTTTCATACTTTTTATTAATTTTTTTTTCTATAATGAGTTATACTAAATTTTATACCAAATTCTTTAAGTCAACTCTTATTAACACAGATATCGTAACTTGATAAGATAACCTTTTCAGTGTCAATTTAACAATTGATACACTAAAGAGATTATATTTAATGTTTGTGTATATTTTTGTATTTGGAGCAATAAATACATGTGCACATGTATATTTCTGAATTCATACTAGAATTAGATTAGTAGGATCTTTATTTATGGAAATGATTCATAACTTATTTTTATTCACCTGATATTTTAAAATATAATAATTAGTACATTGTTTTTTTTTAAAGTTAGGTATTTTCAAAAGCTTAGGTAGCTAGAATTAAAGGGTATAAAAAGTATGTGATAAAAATTGAAACGGTAAAGTGTTAACATTGAGTTATTAAATTATTTTATAGAATTGTTAATCACTTTAGTTAACTACAACTTGGATTTAAAAGTAGAATATTATTTAATTAATCTATAAATATGTTTATATTCAATGTTAACATTTCTCAATTGGCTGATCACCATGGTTTTAACAGCAAAACTCAATTTGAAAGTAACTATTAAGTTAGTATTCTACCACCTGTGATACTCGACCAAATTATATACATTTGTAAATAAAAAATAAATGAATGTTAAATAAGTTTTATATACACAAAAAGTGTTCTTTTGTTAAATATAATCATCCACACTGCTGTTACTTGTTAATATAACCGTTACTCCAAATTTAATTTTTGTTTAGTTAAATTTCAGTTAAAACTTTATATAGATAAATACAAATTCTTATTAAGAGCCATATATTACTAAATGGCTTTTTAATTAAACTCTTTGTTTACCAAGTAACTTACTTCTGCATCTACTGCAATTTACAAAAGAAAAGTTATTATAGAAGAAAAAGGAGAACATGTATGCAAAGGATAGAGAATATTATTTTTCACTAGGTACGAAGCGAGATCAAACTTCCTGTTCTTTATCTCATCGACTCAATAGTCAAGAATGTAAATGGATCCTATTTAAATCATTTCTCAAAAAATATTGTACAAACATTTTGTGATGTTTTTGAAAAGGTAAATTTTTTTAATCAATTTCAAATTATTATTTCCCATAGAATGTGTGAATATTTTTGAAAAATCCAAATAAAATAGGTGGATGATAATACAAGAGGAAAAATGTGGAAATTGAGACAAACGTGGAATGATATTTTTCCTGTGAAGAAATTATTGTCTTTGGATGTTCGAGTGAATAGTATCGATCCAGCATGGCCACTGTCAAACGTACCTCCCTCTACTGTATCTTCTAAATCTATTATCCATGTAAATCCAAAATTTTTCTCAGTGGTAAGTAGTTTTTTTTTACATTTTATCTCCTTTAATTCTTTTCAATTTTCATTCAAAACTTATTTACTTTTACAGCAAAACTCTACAGAACAAAAAATGAGAGAGGAACTTATAAAAAAACAGCAAGAGCTTCTTGATTTACAAAAACAAAAGCTTCAATTGGAAATGATGCAGCGACAACATAAATTGGATAGACCAGTTATTCATGTTAAACCAGAATTGGTAAAAATATATATAAATATTTCAATCATATAAGAGATACAGATCAATTTTTTGATTTATACAATGATATAAATTATTTCTAGATTGCTGCTGATGGTACCTTAAAAAATACAATTTTTACCACAGTGCCTTCTAATGTACCATTGGAGAAAGAGGTAAAAAGAACGTTTTATTATTTAATTCCAATTTGACAAATTCATCTAAATTTGTTTTAATAATTAAATTAAATATATTTAAATATTTTTAGTCGGATACCCCATCCATCTCCAAAGAATCGCCAAGCGCCTCAACTGGGCCATCTACAGAAACCCATCCGAGGAAACCAAGTCCCACGTCTTTGGTGAACGGCGTAAATGACACCATCGAGGAAGAACCTTGCTCCGAATTGAAAAGTGATAGTTCCTTAGTCAAAGCAAGCCCTAACCGATCGCAAACCACTGAGAAGGTTCCGTTAGTGCCAATCAGTCCAAAAGACGATCCTAAGCCGGAGGCCAGTACTTCGGTCGATACTTCACAACCAGTGACAAATGACGATAAAATCCACGATACTGAGTATAGCCAAAGATCGAGCAGCAGCAACCGTGACGGCAGAGCAACAAGTGCAACGTCTGCGCATCGAGAGTCCACCCCGCCTCCAAGGACTCGCTCCTCCTCATCGTCGAGGAGATCGTCTAGTTCGCGTAATAAACCCTGGAGTAGTAAGTCCTCTTCATCTTCTTCGCCACGAAAAAAATCGAAGGGGCGGAAGCGTAGTCGAAGCCCCAAGGAAGGACACCACAGACACCACCGGCAACACCATCACCGATTACGCTCACCTCTCGGCCTCGATGAGGAGGAGCAGCTCGGCGGTTCGCTTATCGTCTCGCCACCCCAGCCAAAGCAACGCCGCGAGAGTACCGCAGGCCCCAAGCGCCGACATGACAGCCACAGCAGCACAGGTAGCCGCAGCCGCAGTCCCGAGGATGCGCCCAAGAGACGGGACAGCCGCGACGAGGATATGAGGCAGGCGGCCGTGACCACCGGTGCTATCGCCACTGACACGAGTGAGTTGTTGGCATCTCTCGTACAGAGCATGAACCGACACCCGGGCACTGCGATTCTGCTGTCGACCGTCTGGATTAATTTTAAGTCTGTTCGCTCGTTTTTACGCACTTCTGTGTTGGAGAAGGGTCACTCTGATTGTTTCTTGCGTTGGAATTTAAAAAATTTTAGGATTCAGTGCGTTGTTTGAGTGGATATGAGCGATTCACTTTAATAATATTAGTTATTTGTTAATGTTATGAAATTAGTATTGAACAATTATTATGAGAATTTTCTATTCCTTGTAGTTCAAAAAGTATAATTTAGTCAAAAGTTTAACTTGAACCAATTTTCATCACTAATTTTATTTCTATGGTACTTAATGATTGTTATAAATGTTTTTGTTATTTATATTTTAGAGCAAAATAATTTGATTTGCAAGCTTTTTAAAAAAGAAAAGATGAAAATGAAATATATATTTTTGAATAGAAAAATTTTTTATTTTTCATATTGAGAAGAAAATTTTATTTATAAGTAACATTTTGCCGTGGAAATAAGTTCATTATGTATACTAACATTTTTCGTTTGCTACAGTTATGAATGCAGATGAATATTTTCAGTTACATACATTAAGATATTCAAATTCCGTGAAAATATACACGGTATCCTGTTGATGCATAAAGTAATGATTACAACGTCAATCTAATTTTTCGATCCTAACCAGAATTTTTTATTATTAAGTTACTTTATAGAAACGCTTGAAAATATTGATTTTAAAGACATTTTTTTCGTTTTTTTATTCATTAAAAAAATCAACTTTTATGAACTTGTTTTTCAATAAACTAAAGGATCACTATTTTATGATTTTGCATAAGAAATTTTTTCTAAAATAAATGAATAAAAAATAAAAACAAATATTTTGGGAGAATGCAGAACATTTTCGTAAGTAAATGTTACTTATTGAATAAGATGAAATCAACCAAAATTGATCGAAAATCGTGTGGATATGGCAGATAGTTCAACTGTGTACTTCATTCTACAAATATTAACGATTGTCTTTCTATAGAAGAAGATTTAGATCTACGTGTTCTACCAATGACAAGTAATAAAAGACCATCCACTGAAGCACATCAAGGATCACAGTCGAAAAAGAGCAAGGATGAATATTTCGAAGAGTAAGACTAGTTTCTTTTTTAAATTTATTTTCACTCCTTTATTATTCACAATTAACCATCTTCTTTTAGCATGCGATTGCAAGCTCCGTTCCTAAAACTCGTATAAAACCTTGTATCACATTTTCAGCCTCTTCGGTAAGGAGGACGTAGATCTGCGCCTACTGCAGGCGGCACCGAAGCCTCAGCCCGCTCCGACGACACCACCGACGCCGCCTCCTCCGCCAGTGATATCGAAGGACAAAGAGGGATGGGCAAGATTCAAGATGCCGAGCAAATCCGACCGGTCGGCAGAGTCGATATCCAGTCGTGAACGAGGCTCGCGCGATCGCCCGGCTCGCCCCAAGCTTTATAACAACAGACCGACCGATTCCGAACGCCGGCGGACCCAGGGTCGCGACTACGAGCGCAACTCCGATCGCAACATCGAGATCATGATGAAAGAGGCGGCCGAGCAATTGAATCAGGGTTGTATCACCAAAGCGCAGTACAACAAACTCATACAGGAGGTACTGCATATGAGTGAAGATCAAAAGCTGAGAGCTGCTCAGAGAAAGGAGCGAGAGAGTAGCGTCTGGGATAGGGGCGATAAGGGAATGCGAGGAAAGGAACACGGGATGCATCCTCGGCCTCCTGGTGAGCTCATCTCAGGATTATTCTTTCAGTCGTACACTGAGAAAAAAGTGTTGCAAAAATTACTGTCTGTCTGTGAACGAGACAACAGATTGGACTTTCAGACAAAAATGACTGCCCTGTTAGAAATTCAGTATTTAGTATTAAAGAGTTTTAATAAGAATTAAAATTGTAATCTTCAATCCTGAATCTGAATACATTTTAATTATAATTTCTAACAGGGATGTACAGTAAATTTTGCTGTTTATATAGGATTATTTTCAATACTGTGTAGTCAAATTTACCATAAATATAGTAAATGGTAATTCTTATCTGAGAGTCCAGTCTGTGGTCATCCACAATCCCCATACAGATAGCAATTTTTATAATACTTTTTTCTCAGTGTAATTTTGAAGATTCTTTTATCTAAAGTTGTCATTTAAAATTATATAATCTAAACAAGTTATAATTAAATTATTGATAATACTGTGTCTTTTGTATAAAAGGAGGTCCACGATGGCAGCAGCCATGGCATCAACCATGGGCACACCCACCACCCGGTCCATTCCAGGGACACTTCCGTCCTGAGTTTCGACCTATGGGACCGTGGCAAAATCATCCACGCCTCTTTACCGGTCCGATGAGGCCTGACTTCCACCAATTCCATGGCGGATTCAACCCACGCATGGGTCCACCACCTATGGGCCCTAACGGGCCGATGATGATGCCGGGCCCGATGAACCCAATGGGTGGGCCTATGGGATCACTACCTCCAGGCATCGTACCGCTCTCTACTATAATTCCTCGTCGACACTCGCCTAACACGGGTGATAATGCTACGACGGAAAATCTGGCGTGGTCCAGTTCGACACACTCTGACAGTGGCATTAAAGCTGACAGCACCGAGGAAGTAAGCTCCAGTAGCTGCAGTGATGAACTGCCGCAGGCGGATCCTAAAATGCTCGAAGAGATCGCTAAGGACACGATGAAGTCGATCAATATCGATAATGTGCCCAGAGAAATTAGGTATTACGGTGATACCGGCGTCATTTTTATGCACTGGGACGATCCCAGGGACATCGGTTTCCAAGATGGGGCTAGAAGAATTTCTATCGACGGCAAGGATACTGTTGTGTGTTCATTTAACGACGACTACAGGGAATTCACTTACGATGGGGAAGTTCACAGGTAGGATTGCAGTTCGAAAATTGAACAATTTAAATGTCAGAGTGTTTGTTAAAATGTTAACTATTTATTTTAGAATAAAACTTGGTGCGCCGACGCGGGAACTGTTTATTGATGACAAGTGGTACCAGTGTTATTTCGGTGGGCAACCAGTAGTGGTTGATTTTGGAAACAAAAAAGTCAATGTAAAACTCGATGGACCTCCACCTCATGTTAAAATTGGGACGGTAAAACGTACCGATCTCGTCGTTGGCAAGATTAATCTGATCATTAACGCAAGAACTATGGTACCAGTTTTTCTCGATGCCAAACCCCAAATGTAAGTTTCATATTTCAATTAAATTTAGGAATTTCAAATCCTTCTGTACAGTCATTTACCAGTTTGAAACTTAATATTTAAATTAAATGTTTTTAGGTTCAATATCGACACTAAACCCTGTACTCTGGAGTTCATCGATGCTCTCCAAACTGTATTATTGAATGGTCGGCCGTTTAAAGTAGAATTCGGAGGATTGCCGAAACCGGTAATCGTACAGAGTAAAAAACACTTCATACGATTCTCGGTGTTGCCGCGTGGCTTCCGCGCAGGCTACGTTAAAATATCAGGTATGCGAGGGGAGCAGCCGAAAGAGTTACCTCCTGCCGAAGCAGATAAGAAGGTGGAAGCCACTACAAGTACAAATCTCACCACGCCATCCACTGTTGAACCTGACTCTACTTCACAAGATGGATTAGATCATTCCTACACTTCAAAGTCTGGTATGTGTCTTTTTGTTATTTTAGATATTAATTAATTTTAAGCATAAAACTAAAAGAAAATATTGATTTATTTCTAGATTTACAATTAGATGTTCTTTCTTCGGTTATACCTTCGGCAATGGCACCTTCGTCGGGATTGTCGTATCAAGCAGAGTCAGGTGAAAGTACAACAGCCCAAGCACCAACAGTTGCACTGCCATTGAACCTTAATGAACTATTCCAAAGATTAGTTGAAACTGGTATTGTATCAAATTTAAATGAATCGAAAAAGCCGGAAGACGAGGATAAGAAATCTGTGGAAATTATTCCTGTTTCCTTCGATAAACCAGAGACTTTAAAAATGTTAGTTTCATTAAGAATATTTTATTTTGTCGTTTCATTTATTCAAATAACTTACAAAATTTATTTTGTTTTTACAGTAAACAACCTTTTATGGTTACGGCTTTGTATAGCGGTATTCAATGTAGCTCGTGTGGTGCGAGATTTGCTCCGGAAATGGCTACGCGCTACAGTCACCATTTGGATTGGCATTTTAGACAAAATCGAAAAGAAAGAGACTCTTCGCGAAAAGCTCATTCACGACTTTGGTATTACGACGTTAGCGATTGGATTCAATTTGAAGAAATTGAAGATCTTGAGGATAGAGGTACGTAATTTCGTAAAGTTTATGGATCATTGTTATTACACTGTTAAAAGTAAAAGTGCTTAATATTGCAATAAAAATTATTTAGCTCAAAGTTGGTTTGAAACTGAAAAGCAAAGTATGGAGACGGAAAGCGCTGCCGCAGAGGAGCTTTTCGCTGATACTTTACAACCCAGTGTTCCAACGGGAACGGATGAAGACTCTTGTTGTCAAGTGTGCCATGAGGCATTTCAACAATTTTATAATGATGAAAAGGAAGAATGGCATTTAAGACCTGCCGTAACATATGAAGACAAAAATTTCCATCCTCTTTGTCTTGAAGATCATAAGGTAAATTAAATTAAAATTTTTGCTTTCGTTTTAATATTATATTAATAACATCACTCGTTTGTTTCACTATTGCTAAAAGGAAAAACTTCTTGCGGTACGTTATTTTCTTGACAAATATTATATTTTAAAATGAATGTTTGAAATGTAGGGTATAAAAATAGTTTATATACAATATAAGAATGACATTTTAAGTAGAACATTTTCACAGTAGTGTAATTAATTTTCGTTTGTAGGTTTATTTCGTAACTTTATTTACGAATGTTAGTTGTTTTCAATATGTAAATGATATTTCAATATTAATTTATTTTAATATTTCAGAGAGCTATTGAGGAATCTGTTCTGATAAATTCTGAAAATACGGAAAAAATTGAAGATTGTAAAAATAAAGTATCTGAAGATTTAAAGCTTGAAAGTACAGATTCGGTTGAAATTAAAACCGTAGATAATGAGAATGCTGAAGTATCGATTAAAACCGCAGAGTCAGAACCGCTAAATGAATCAGTTAATGCTGAAAATTCCACAGAAGATAAAACTGGTATTATAATTACTGAATTTTTTTTTTTTTTTTCTAAAATTGTGCATGTTAAGAAATTATTTCTGTGTTTTTAGATGAGCTTATTTCAAATTTATCACCTGAGCAATCTGAAGAAAATGTAAAGGAAAAACAGATGGAAGTTGATGTGTCTGTAAATGACGACGAGGTGAGTAATGAAACGGAAGCTGATAAAGTAGAAGAGACTAATAAAACTGATAAAGATAAAGAAAATGAAAACAATGAAGTCACTGCAGAAGTAACAAAAGATGTTTCTGAAGAGATAACAGACGAGGATCAAAATCAGCTCATGGAAACAGAACTAGGTAAAATTGAAGTAGCTATTTATTATTATTACAAATACATTTCGAATGTTTAAAATCGATTTTCTCTTTAATTCAATTTTAAGGTTTAGAAGAAGCTGTAATAGCAGAAGCAGCAGCAGTTGATTCAACTCAAGTTGAAGTAAAAAGTACAATTGATGGAAATGTAGAGTTGGAATCCGCCGCGTTAACAGTTCCAACTGCGCAATCAAAAATAAAAATAAATATAATAAAGTCTATTAATTCCCCTAAAGAGTCCAAAGAAATAAAAGAAAATAAAGAGGAATTGAAAGAAACGACAGACGAAAAAGAAATTTTTGTACCTTTACAGCCAGCATCGATAAAACCTGCACTTCGTGACAGAAATCTTTCGGTTTTACCACCAGTTGAGAAAGGCGAAGAACTTTCCGCATTATGTTCGATTATGTAAATAAGTAGAGTGTGGGGTATTTTGTAAATAATCGTTAACTTGATTAGAATTGCGCGTGTGTTGAAACAATGATGAGAGAAGTGCATTTTTTATACAGCAAGTGGCTAGATGTGCTTGAACCTTTTTTTTCGTGGGATTGTGAAAATTCAATCGTGAGGTATTGGATGATTTAAATACTTGTAAATAATTACCAAGTACTGTGATGTTTTGTAAATACTACTTAATGTTTATAACTGCGATTTGACGTTATTGTATAACAAAAATCAGCATGAACTTTATTTTTTTACATAATGGAAAAGAATTTTTTTTGTTGACACCTATGTCCCATTTCTTTTCTTGTAGTTTTTTTTCTTTTTTTCTACATCGCAGTTTAGTGTAAGTAAAACTAACTATTGAAACTTCTTTATGATATTCTTTTTATTCTTTACTTTTCCAGTTCAGTTTAAAAGAATACGAAAATTGCGCTAATTTTTCTTATCAAGTTCAGTCTTTTTCTTTCTTCTTTCAAGATTTACACACTGTTAAAAAGGTATTTACATGCGGCAAAATTAAATTTTTGGAAAATCTTATAAAAGCTAATAAATAAAAACATCTATTTAAACAAAATCGTGACTTTTTAATTTAATCCTTTGTTCAACCTATTTAAAATATATTTATTTATTTACTTTATTATATGAATATATAAAATTTATTCATATTGATTCTAATAAAACACAAACATAAAAGAAGATACCAAATTCTTGTTTAACGATTTTACTTTTTATTTGTCATACAAAAAGAAAAATTCACAAAATGATAAAAAATATGAATAACAATTTATTAACAGTATTGATTAATTGATATTCAATTTCAAGAAATCAATTAAATTATCGGTAAACATTAAATTTTAATGTTAAGCGATAATATTGCATTATCCATAAATAAGTTTTGCCATGCTAATGGCATAGTGAATGAAATATATTTTATTTACAAAGAACAATTGTGCGGCCATCTAGGAAATGGAATGACGTCTTTAATATTAGGTATTCCTAAAATAAATTGTAAATATCTCTCAAATCCCATTCCGAAACCTGCAGTAGGCACGTTTCCGTATTTTCTCAAATCAAGATACCAATCCAGATTTAGGTTGGTTGGTAATTTTTCTTTCAATTTATCATAATCATCTTCTCTCACACTACCACCAATCAATTCACCAACTGTTGGAGCCAAGAGATCTAATGCTTTTACCTTTTTAGATAGAAAAAAGAAAATATATTAATTGCATTGTATTTTAAATTAGATTTTTATTTAAAATAAGAAGTAATACTGTACCTTACTGTTATCATTGTCACATTCTTTCATATAAAATGGTTTATTATTTTTTGGCCATTCAACAACGAAAAGAGGAACATCACCATTATGATGGACTAAAAATAATTCATGTTCTTTTACAAAAGCATCTCCTCGTTTAACTGGATAAGTTAACTTGTCTGAATATTTCTCTAGAATTTCCAAAGCCTCTAGGTAAGTGATATATCCAAAATCTTTTTCAAGCCAATCTGGCACTGGAGCTTGAATTAATTCTAGATCAGAAGCTCCTTTTTCCACAATAGATGCAGTAACTGATTTGACTAGATGTTCCGTTTCACTTGCAAGTTCCCTTAAAGAAGTCATAAAAGCAATTTCTGCTTCAATCATGTAAAATTCTGATAAATGCAGTCTAGATTTTGAATTTTCTGCTCTAAATGCTGGATTGAAGTTGTAAACCCTTGACAGAGCTCTGTGAAAATAATTTAAAAAATTTTTATATTAGTGTTTTATTAAAATAAACATTTAAAGCATTTAACTTTAATTTACCTTGCACATACTTCAAGCTGTAATTGTCCAGAGACTGTCAGATATGTTTTAGTATTAAAGTACATTTCTTCTTCATTTTTTATGTCTTCCCTTTTCATTTCTAAAAGAAGTTTCTTTGAATTTGGCTGAACAAAAAAAATTTCTCCTGCCCCTTCACAATCATTTGAAGTTAAAACTGGAGTATGAATGCTAATAAAGTCACGATTTCTAAAATGATCTCGAACAGCATTTGTTGCTATATCACGTAATCGCATAGTGCTAGAAAATACTTTTGTTCTAGGTCTGAGATGCAGATACTGACGAATGTAATCGGTAGAATATTGCTTCCTTGGTAAAAAAGGATAGTTTTCAAGATCACAATCTCCTATAACAGTGATTTTTTCAACTTGTAATTCTGGCCTTCCATTTGGAGCTTGACTTATTTCTCCTTCGGCTGAGATGCTACTGCCATAATTCAAATTATCTGGCTTAATATCCTTTTTTAGAACAACTTGAAGGGGATGACTAGTCGAACCATCGTTCACATCCAAAAATATATTTTCTTTCATCTTCCGCATGGCTCTGACCCATCCCTAAATGAAAAAAATACATGTTTAAAAATGATCTTTCAGAATTTACAATAAAAATATAAATATAAAAATTTAATGTAATAATTTTGTTTACTACTAAAAAAATACATTTTATAAAAATCAATAACTACATAATTATACAATTAAAATACACCGAATATTTAACATGTACTATTTATCATTCGAACATAAAAAAAAAACATTGTCATATCGTTTTCATTGTTAAAAGTTTCGAAAAAAAGAGAGACACCACTAACCTGTATTTTGGCACGTTTACCGACATTCTTCGAATCATTAGATTCACAAATTGTCGCGTAATTATGAATCTTCCTCCGAATGTACACCCCATTAGCATATTTAAGTTGCAAAACCCGTCGCAGACTCATTTATTATCTGAAAAATAAATCAGCTATAATAAAAACAAAACGGAGCAGAAATATTACTTTTTGCACATAGTCGCCGCTGATGGAGCTTTAAAACAAAACATTAAGCCCAACTTGCAATTCACAAGATGATTCTACAGACAATTACGAATGAGTCAGCATTCACTTAATTTAAACGACGTTAAATAAATAATATAATGATTTATAAGAATTTTCATTAAAAAGTGTTTCTCGTCCATAAAAATGTATGTTTCTCGTAAAAATAAAATATAATATAAAGTGTACGCAACACAGCGAGAAGCGAGAATAGGTGTAACAAAAAAGGAGCCGGTGTGGGTATACCTACTTAGTGCATGGCCATTGTGTGACAAATCCCAGCGCCGCACCAGAAGTGCAGAACTAATCAGTGAATCAGTCAACAATGTGGGGTGCGTGGCAGCTGCTGGCTGTTGCGAAGATTTCGCCCAGGCCCACTTCGATGGATCCCAGCATCCTTGCGGGGATTCCGACCGCAGCCTCGTCCGGCGCGGTCGGACGAGGCTTCCTGTTGGCGCGCTCTTCGCTTGTCGCGACCAGCCCGACACACTTTCGCGTCGCCTCGGGGACTGCGGGCGAAACCTACTCCTGCTCGAAGGTTTTGGATTCTCGGAGTCGGGACCACCTTAAGTCGCGTAGGGCCCAGTCTTCTTGCTTTTCACCGGTTGAGTAAAAAATACTGATTCTTTCGCCGGTATAGTGGCTGTATGGTTGAGGATAATTCGTAGAAATTCTTTTATAGTGACTGGATTGTTTTAATTAACGCTCATTGTAGTGACACAAGATCTTTCATTGAGTATTTGACTCGAATTTCAACAATATAAGTGGAGAAATTAAATTAAAAGCAGTTTTAATTTGAGGATTGTTGACAAGTTCATAGTTTTGTTGTAATACATTATTAATGTATTTTACAACGTTTTTATTTAAGTGCTTAATTGTTTTATTTTAACATTGCTACAAATTATAAAATCAAAAAAGTTTATTTATGGATAAATAGTTATAATCAAGTGCTAAATGACAGTCGTGCATAAGATCAAGATCTATGGTAATGAATTTAATGGAATACTGTTTTTAATTTGTTTTTTCACGGGTAAGAATTTAACGCCGGGTGCATTCCAACACATGTAAACAAATCCTGAACGTGTGCGTGTGTGCAATATACCATATACGAATTGTTTTTTGTTTACCATAGATATATACTACTAGTGGCCGCAAGAGGCGCTGTGCTCATAAATGCGGGCTAATATGTCAACTTGTCAAGCAAATATACGTGTTTTGAAGATCCTACTGAACTGAAAGGCACGCATTGAATATATGCACTTTTGCAATTGGTATAACCTGCATTTTGATTTTTTATTTCGATGCTCGGCTCTTAGAATCGTTTGTTTACTACGATATCAGTATTTCAGGATCTGGTTATTTATGAAGATTTTGGAGCCTCGCGGGAGTCACAATATTTCCATGTATATACTCAACGAACAGGAGATGCCTACAATAAAAAAGACGAAGTAACAGACAATTTTGAAAAATTCACAGTAAATCAAAATATCACATCGAAGAGCTGCATTAGTCGCACTTGCATCGATGTAACTACTTCTTTTTCAAAAGAATCTTTTGCTTTCGCGTTCCATCCAAGTTTCCCGCTCGCATACTTTGTCAGCCATGCAGTTCTCATTAGGAGGCGCTGCTAAACATTGTTTCACCGAAGAGCTGCGTTAAATTTGGAATCAGATACTGTCATAGGTCCGGCGTTGGTACAAGTATTCCTCGTCAGCACAAGTTTCTCAAGTGGCATACTGGCATCCCGGAACAGACTAATTCGCCAGTGGATACATATGATAGATTGATAGCATACCCGAGGTGACGGGTGAATCCCTACGGTACAAGAAAATAGCGTCCCTGGTTCCTCCCACGTCAATTTTATCATCACAACGCCCTTTTTCCGCGACGATTGCACGGCTGCTTGGAGTTATCAGGGGAAAACGAGTTGCAGAGCAGAGTGATATTTAGGATTTTACTATGGCAACGGGAGATGATAGACGCATTGCACTTATTACCGGCATCACGGGGCAGGTGAGCGTTTACGCATTTTTTTTTTAATTTCAGTTTGAAAGATTATAAGTTTATTCCTTTTTTTGTACCGCTGTGTGTTGATTTAAGCATTGTAATATTTAGATATTTTTTGTTATCTTATCATTTTGTTGAACTAAGCAGTACTTATCTTTCAAACGTGCTTCTAAGCTTGCTGACCTTATTTAATTTTTTTTTTAAAGATAAAAAAGAAAAAATTAGAAAATTTTTAAATGGAACTTAATACCTTCTTGGTAGAAAATAGACTTCATTTTTTTTTTAAACTTCTAACTTTAAATATCTATTTATTATATTATTAATATCTATTTATTATATTATATTTACGTAAATACAGGATGGTTCTTACTTAGCTGAGTTTCTGATTGAAAAAGGCTATGAAGTTCATGGAATCATCAGACGAGCAAGTTCCTTCAACACAACAAGAATTCAACATCTTTATGAAGATCCTAAATGTCACAAGCAGGGAAAAATGAAATTACATTATGGAGACATGACAGATTCTAGCAGTCTTGTTAAAGTGATAAGTAAGGTAAAACCAACTGAAATATATAATCTAGCAGCACAAAGTCATGTTAAGGTAAGTGACAATTTTTTATACTGTAAATTGATTTAGTTGGCACTGCAATTTATTAATGGTATATTTTTTTAGGTAAGTTTTGAATTAAGTGAATACACAGCTGAAGTTGATGCTGTGGGTACAGTAAGATTGTTGGATGCAATTCAAACTTGTGGATTGGTGAATTCTGTAAAATTTTATCAAGCTTCTACGTCTGAGCTGTATGGTAAAGTTATGGAAGTACCACAGACTGAAAAGACTCCATTTTATCCACGATCTCCTTATGGTAAATAACGATATAAATAAGTATAATGATTTTTAATTTAACTATTATTTAATTATTGTCTATTAATTTTTAGCATGTGCTAAAATGTACGGCTTCTGGATTGTTGTTAATTATAGAGAAGCATTCAATATGTTTGCTTGTAACGGTATACTTTTCAACCATGAAAGTCCACGTCGAGGTGAGAATTTTGTAACACGAAAAATAACAAGATCTATAGCAAAAATTGAATTAGGTTTACAAGATACATTAGAATTAGGTAATTTAGATGCCAAAAGAGATTGGGGTCATGCAAGAGATTATGTTGAAGTGAGTGACAATTACATGTAATATTTTGAAATATACTTTCTTTTTATACATTTAACTGCAATTTTAATATAAAATAGGCAATGTGGCTGATGCTCCAAGAAACCGTTCCTGACGATTATGTTATAGCCACTGGTGAAACGCACAGTGTTAGAGAATTTGTTGAAGCTGCATTCCAATTTGTTGGTAGAGGTATTACATGGGAAGGTAAAGGTGTAGATGAAGTTGGCAAAGATACTAGCACTGGAAAAGTACTTGTCAAAATTAATCCTAAATATTTCCGTCCTACTGAAGTAGTGAGTAAAAAAATTACTTTTATTTTTGCGCTGCATTAAATTATACATATATAGTATTTTTATAATTTCCTAAGGATCTTCTGATGGGAGATGCAACTAAAGCCAAAGAAAAACTCGGTTGGAAACCCACTGTGACATTCCAGGTAAAAAATACAATGTGTAAATATATAAATAAATATACAGTAAATTTAAAATGTAAATTAAATAAAAATTGTTTTACAATATATAACTGAATTGAAATTTTAGCAACTTGTAGTAGACATGATGACTGCTGATTTAGAATTGATGAGGAAGAACCCGACGGCGTAAAGATGCATTTTATTCAGTATTTTAAGGCAGTTGTTAGGATTATTCAGGATGTGAGCAGGCATTCGAGAGTATCTATCTCTTTGATTTTGCACAAACAAAAACGTGTGACAATGGTGCTGTGACAAAATGGAAGCGACTAAGTTTTAATTTTTAACATATTATGACGAGACGTTATTCATAGAATACTTTTTTCTTTTATTTGGAAATAAAACGACTATACTATGCGATTGCCAAGAGACTCAGTATGTGAATGTGACAATTTCCAGGAGAAAATATTTATGAACTGAATTGTATGTAGTATATTATAGTCAGTGGATCGTGACAAACATTGTAAAATATGTACTCTAAACAATTTTTTATCGTGCTCTCATATTTAAGTGTGGATATCAAAGAAGAGCAAATATTTTATAATTTTTTTCATCGTTATTTTATAAATAGTAAGGTGCAATATTTTTTCATTTTTTTTTTCACAAAAGCATTTTTTTAATCAAGATTTAGTAATTTTTGTATATAATTAGTTCATTGCAAATGGATTTACAAATATACGATTAATAGTGCAAAAAATATACAACTGTATTCAAGTAATTTGTAAAATACAACACGATTTTGAAAACGTACTCTTTGAATACAAGCGATTGTATTTAAAAAAACATCTTATTTTTATTTGACGATTACAATTTCTCATGCAAGATGAATTATAAAAGTAAAATTTGTTAATAATTTATACATTCGTTAATCTTAACGCTAAATCGATTATATTATTTTACATAAGATTCGTACATCGTCAAAATTTATCATTAAACAAATCAGCATACGATTAAAAAAAGAAATAATCAACTTTGTCTAAACTAAAGCAGTCTCTCGCGCATTGGCGAATCTGCGCAATCACTGCTCCACTGGTGTACGGCTGATGTTTAGCAAACCACCCGGCGAAAAGTCACTAAACACCTATTTCCGCCGCGTTTCATCTCGGAGCGCAAACGCAGCAATCTATTTCGGCGGCGCTTAAATAGTCACGGCGTCGATGTTCTAAAACTGACATCCGTCATACGGCGATCTGTCCGTTGCAGGCTTTCCGTGGAACGCCGCTAGGAAACACAAACAGGCGGCTTTGGCGGGCCGAGGGAGGACGTCAGCGTGACGGGCCGCGCTCCAGGATGCTGTCGATCGTGAAGAGGCTGCACCGACTCGTCGAGCGTTGCGTCTCCACACTCGAGTCCGGCTTCGCTCGCGATTTCGAGCCACCCGAGTTATGGTAGTCCGCTTTCGTCTGCGAAGTATAAAATTTTCTGTTTTTTTAATAGTCTATGAAAAACGTATCTGTATGAGCCTCTCGAAATTTTTTTATTTCCAAGAAAAGCCTCCGTCTAATAGAAGGGAGAAGAGAAAGAGCGTATTTTATCAGCGACTATTGAAAGTGTAAAGTCTTAGAGGAAGTTTCTAGATTCTTAGTTGTAATAATAACAATTAGTACGCCTTAGAGTAAAATAATTTTAATTACTATATCTATGCGTATAAAAATGTTATACGTTAAAAATTATTATAATTTCTACTAAATAAAGCAAGGATAAACTTGGAAAATAAAAAATATTGGTATAATTACTAGAAAATTTTACTAAAAATGTAGTAAACTGTACAAGTGTAATATAACTTTACTAAAATTTCACGTAACTATAATAGAACTTAATTTAAATATTTAAAAATTTACTCTAGCTACTATAACAAGTCATTTTTCTTTTAATTCCGAGTTTGTCTTGCTTTAATAAATTGTATAGTAATTTTTAATACAAAATTGTTCACTGTTCTGTGCAGGACATTAACCGTACGTTCGACTAAACCGTCAAGGCATCGCTCGCTTATTAAAGGCTTTGAGAGGAATGTCTAGTAAAAATGACTATACTTCTATCATTATGAAAAAAAATCCTATACTGCATAGGAAAATTTGCAATACTGTCTGGCAAAATTTACTGTATTTTTTGCAAATTTTACTATAAAGTATAAAACAATTTTTTTATAAACTCAGTCTGTGACCACTTTCCCAGACAGTATAGTAATTTTAGACATTATTTCTCTCAGTGAGTAGACATTTCTCTCAGTGTGTTGATTTAAAAAAATTTAAAAAAAAAGAAGAGTCTTACCGTGTCGATGCGCTTGGCGCGCGGCTGCTTGCGGGTCTTGCGCCTGCGGTAATTGCCGTGCTCGAACATGCCAGTGGCGGAGGGCGCGAGGGTCCAGAAGCTGCCTTTGCCGCAGCAGGAGGCGGCCGCGCGCCTCGACTCCTCGTCGCCTTTGTCTCGTGGCAGCTTCACGAAGCACTCGTTCAGGCTGAGGTTGTGCCGCACGCTATTCTGCCAGCCCTGCCTGTTCTCTCGGTAGTACGGGAAGTGCTCCATGATGTAGCGGTAGATGCCGGACAGGGTCAGCCGGCGACCTGGCGCCGAGTCGATTGCCATCGCTATCAGCGCGATGTAAGAGTACGGCGGTTTTTCGCGGCGCTCCGCTTCTCGTTGGACGTCGCTGCGGCTCAGATGCTCCCTGTGCAACGACACGTGTCAGCCCTGTTGAAAATATCTAGCTGGAGAGTCCAGGCGGATGAAAAATCCAGATGGATTTTCCAGATAGAAATTCACTTGGATTTTCCAGCTGGATATTTTCAACAGGAATCTAGAGATTCTTTTATTTTATAGTCGGTTATTGTATTTTTTTATAAGATGTATTTTGAAATTCGTTAGAAAATTTAAAATTTAAAATTGAACGGTTAAAACGTATTTGTTATATAGATTAGTGTGAAAACTGAAAATTTAACGGCGAAAGGAGCCCTGCGAAGAGTAAATGCGGCGGTAAAGAGGAAGCACATTTCGTATATTTTTCAGAAGATAAGTATTCCGCAAGATTCCCGCGAAGTAAAGCTCATTTGAAAAAAGTACTTTTTTTTTGCGGGGAACTCGCGAAAGTATTTCTCTTTGCAGAAAACTTCCAAAATTGTTTCTCTTCGTGGTAAAACTGCTAAAGCTGCGCTTTCTTTCGAGTTGCTCTAGTTTTCGTTGCAATAAACTGAATTTTTTTTTATTAGGACTGACGGTTTATATAGAACACATAAAACAAAGTGGCATTAAAATGATTTAATATCTCTCTGCTTTTTGTTTTTATTTTTTTTATGTTTTGATATTTTAAGGTAATGGAATCGAATGAATTTTTTTTTCACTTTTTTTCTGATTAAAGTAAGGGTGGTTTAAATAATTAAACAACGAATTATTGCAAGTGAAGTTTTCATACCAATGATGATGCAACGTAGCCCAAGAAATTTGCGGCAATGGAAGTTGATTGCAAATTTTTAGTGAAGTCTGTAAGGTGCCAAAGCAATTGTAATAATAGTACGAACTAGGCACTAGTTTTACATTACGACAAATTTCTTCCATAGTTTACAATTCCTTTGCTGTTGTAAAAATCACTCGATGAGGTAACAACGCTGTATACTAAAAAATCATCTTGACACTATCTCTTTTAATGTTTATTCTAATTCAAATCTGAAAATTATCAATAAAAAATTAATACATACGAAAGAACAGAATAAGAATTGAATAACTTAATTAGAAACATTTTTTTATTACAAGCTGTTTCTTTATTTTTTATCTAAAAATTACGTTAAAAAAAGCTCCAAAAGCTCTTTAAATTCTTAGTGTTCGAAGTCGGGAAACCTTAGCTACCAAAAAATAAAATATGAATAACATAATTTAAATAGCAACATTTTTTAAATTATACACTACACCTAGATTTTCTTATCTAAAAATTGCATTGAGAAAAGCTCCGAAAGCTCTTAAAATCCTTACAGTAGTCAAAGTCGGGAATTCCTCCTTAGTTACCAAAAAATAGTATGTAGTAAGTATGCATAAAATAACTTAAATAGCAACCTTTTTTAATTATGCATTGCATATTTTATACGTTTTCTTATCTAAAAATTGTTTGGAGAAAAGCTCTGAAAGCTCTTAAAATCCTTACAGTAGTCAAAGTCGGGAATTCCTCCTTAGTTACCAAAAAATAGTATGTAGTAAGTA
>JAWWEN010000001.1:8197529-8208272 GCA_035582955.1 Sycophila texana | reverse complement strand
TGCATAAAATAACTTAAATAGCAACCTTTTTTAATTATGCATTGCATATCTTATACGTTTTCTTATCTAAAAATTGTTTGGAGAAAAGCTCTGAAAGCTCTTAAAATCCTCATCACAGTTATCGAAGTCACCCGTGATGTACCGGTAGTTGTCAAACCCACGAGCAAAGAGCGTCCGGAAGCGGGGAAAGCGCGGGCCCAAGCAAATCGCCGGACTAATGACCGCCGCGTGTAGGAAGTCGCGACGATCCGTATACACGACGCCGTGGAAATGAATCGAGATTTTTATCGTTCGAGGAAAAGACGGGCACATCTCGGTCTCGGCTGGCGCTGCGAGAAGCCGGCACCATGTATTATTAATGGAAAGAAGTTCAATTATCTCGGACGCGGTATATGAATGGCCTCCGGTTAATTAATTTGGCGGAAGAGCACCGAAGAATTTCGCTTTGCGGACGAATTTACGACTCGTTATGGCACGAAAGGTCAAGCGCTTACACACTTTTCGAATTAAGGCACTGCGGCGTATCACAATAACGTCGAAGTAACGACGGACTATTACCATTAGTGGAAATCACCCCATTAATCATTAAACAGCCGAGCTTTGTTTTCTAATTTTTAGTGAAATTATATATTAATTGTAGTGATTTTTTATTATGTGGCCTTTGAGATGGTTAGAACGGCAGTTGAGACGAACACGAACGTCGTTGTTACTGCATCAGGAACATTTTTAAAAAATATTACGTTTTCTCTTTTTGTTACTTCAATTTTCTCATGTTCATTTAAATAATTAAGGCACTGTGGCATAAATGTCGAACTTATTACGACGGAATATTACAGTTAGTATATAGAAATCGCCTCATTAATCATTAAATAGCGGAGCTTTGTTTTCCAATTTTTAATGAAATTTTATTAATTGTGTAGTGGCTTTTTATTACGCGTTAGGTTTGGAATGGAAATCGATTTTTTACAGGAAATAGAGTAACGTTTAAAAAAATTTTCGTTTTCTTATTTTTGTTAATCAAAACTTTCTGTTCGTCTCGATTATCAGAAGCTTTTAATATTACATCAATATAATAAGGAACTATTATGGAACTTACGATAATATATTTTTTCCAGATTTCCATAGTCATATAATTTTTCCGCACACGAAGAATTCTTCTCCTTTAAATCACTAGTGAAAAATTAAGTCCACAAAGTACGATAAATTTTGTATATATCGAACTAAACTGCTTAAATTCTGACGAATAAAGCACAGACTATTATAAACTATCTTTAATCACCAGCACTTAATTTACGCACTCTGAGGAAGATCAAGTACTTAGTGCGCGGAAAAACTGCTGCAATCATCCAAGCCAGTTGGTAGTAACTGTCCGTCGAAACTCGAGCTTCGAAAGCTCGCGCGCGTAAGCTCCGCCCAGTGGGCCACCGATGGGCCGGGCCGTGCAAGCTCGGCCCGGCCGGCATGTTTATTCACATGTGCTTCTTCGGAATCGCCGTCAGATTTTACCCTCGTTCACGACTTTTCGAACGATTCGAGTTTAATTTTGTGACGAGGTAACATTTTTTATATCACTCCAGTGCTTTTCTGAAATCTTTGTTACCATTTATAGAACACTGCTGAACGATTTTTTTTTGGTGAAAATTATAAAGTTTCCCATAACAATTACGCGATAAAACGTAATCGAGGACCGATTGGCCGCAAGTATTCGAAAATCAATTTAATTGTTTTTTACAGTGAATACTAAAACTTTCTCGAAGCTTTGAAATTTTTACAAAAAAGCTCTGTAAAAATGACGCGGATTTTCTCGTAAAAATTTTGGAGCTTTTTTACTTACAAAAATTACAAAGCTTCTCCAATAGTTCAAGTTTCAAGTTAAAATTACAAAGATTTCCCAGTAAAATATCTCCAGTGCTTGTGTACCGATCAGGAACGCTTCGATTAATTTTTTTCACGTAATTTTTACAGCAAGTTTCACCGTAATTTTTACGAGAAAATTCTCTTATAGATATTCTTATTCTACTGTCATCTAATAAGAGTAAAAACTTACAAATTGCATGTTCTTTTTTAAAATACTATATGAAGTATCTTATATACACAATTCGATTAGTTTACTTTTATACATAATTATATGCGCGTGACCCGCAAGTAAATAAAATAATAAGAAAAACATTTATGTAAAGCAATTGATTAAATCACATTCGTTTAAGTATAGTAAATTTTATTATTTTCATGGGTGAGAAGGCAATATATTTAAAGTGAATTGAAAATTAACGTAAAAATCAATAAGGCCGCTCCTCTCAATATACCCCGGTTGCGTATATGGTCACCCGGAATTTTTTCCCTCGTCTTGCGTAAACACCGGCGGATTTCTCCTCTCGATTTAAGAAAACTCGGCGGCGAAAAAAAAGATTTTCCGATTCTCACTAATCGCAAATGAAAACATGCCGACGCGGAAAAATAGCCGCGGACGCGATCATCCGCCCGAAAAATCGTCTGTGAAAACACAAGGGGGAGAAAGACTTAATCTTCGCGGCTGATCGTAAAAAAGTGCGCCTCGTCTGCACTGGCCTGTAGTGCGTGTGCCTATTTTTATCTCGCCGGGCACTTTTCAATTTGTTTTATTATTATCCTGCGGAATGTAAGTAACCATAAATCGTTCGGAAAAGTAGACATAGTAAAATTGTTTTCGCAAAATCGAAGAAAGTTCTGCGCCGTAAAGCTGGAAAATAATAAAATAAACTTTTTTTTTTAATTTTCTATTAGGCGATTGATTATAAATACTTTATATATTCCACAATTTTTTCGAATTCTTTGTAAACAGCAGGTAACAAATTTTATACGCTTTATACTCATACTTTTGTTGTTTATACTAATATATTATGCGCTCAATGTTTAATATTTATTTAATAAATTATTTTTTTTCAAATGTTTACATTATTTTAGTCTATTAATTTATCTATTTCCTACAAAAAATTTATTGGCAACAATTAACTTTTATATACAATTATTTCAATTTATCATTTATAAATTATAATTCGTTTATACAAAGTTCTTATATATTTTTAAACAATTGTTATAAATTAAATTTATTCTATTTAATTCAAAATTAATTGAAACAAAGTTTAAGCTTTAAAAAAAAACTACACAAAGTTACATTTTTTTATTGATATTTGTCTAAAATACAATGAAATTTAATTTTAAGACACCAGTTAATGATTATAGTATGTAAGAATTAATGAATCTTTGTTTAAAAAAATTTGAATTTATGTATTAATTTACCTAATTAAATGCTTAATTATTAAAAAATAATGATCATACAATGGGGGAAATACTCATAAAAAATTAATAACAATAAAATTTCGGGTCAAGAAAAATGTACATGCTAAAATTTCAGAATCCTATTTTCAAAAATCACCTCGTGACGATTACCGCGAGTCGAACCGTAAGGGTAGCCACTCGTTGGCGCGAGAGGGTTGGTAGCCATTGTGGCAGCAGTCGTTGGAGGAGCAACACCTCAGCGGAGACCGGCCGGTTTCGGCCTCCCAAATTTCAACTTTTTTGAGTAAAATTCGCCTCACGCACCTGAGAATCATGTTTATAAAGGAACAGGTAACATCTACTATCAATATTTAAGAACCTTTGTTGCAAAAATACATATATATTTACGTAAAATTTTGCCCAACTGGCACGCAGTGCTTTTCGCGGGTAAAATTTTCGTTGCTATTTTTCTTAGTAATTACGAATAATTATTCAAAATATCTCATAGACATTAAAAATCGATATGAATAAAACGTCTAAATCGATAGAGTCTCGGTCGAAATTGTGAAAAATTCAAAGTCGGAATTCCGAGAATTGCCCCGTGGCGTTTGGCGCGAGAGGGTTGGTAGCCATTTTGGCCGCGGCCGTTGTTGGGGGAGCAACAGCTCGACGGGGACCGGCGGTTTCAGGCTCGCGATTTTGCACTTTTTCCGGTGGAAGCCGAGCCGAGTACCAGAGATTGGCGTTTATAAGACACCAGGTAACAATTATTTTCAATATTTAAGAGTCTTTGTTCCATAAAAAAGCAAATATTTGTGTAAAATTTCACCCAAGTGCCGCTCCATGCATTTCGCGGACAAAGAGATTTTTGCTGATTTTTTGAAGGTAATTACGAATAATTATCTAAAATATCGCATAGACATTGATAATCGATACAAATAAAACGTCTACATCGAAAAATTTTCGGTCAAAATTGTGAAAAAGTGAAAATAAGAAAAGCCGAATTCCGAGAACTGCCCCGCGACGGTTGGCGGGAGGGGAGGGCGGCCATTTTGGGAGTGGTTTTTGGAGGGAAAGCTGCTCGGCGCAGGCCGGCGGATTCGGGCTCGCGAATTTCTACTTTTTCGAGTAAAAGTCGACTGGAATTGTAGAGAATCACGTTTATAAGGCATCAGGTAACGTTTATTGTAATAATTTAAAAGCTTTTGTTGCATAAAATAATTTATATCCGTGAAAAAAGTTGCCCGAAAGACTCGCGAAAACTGCGAAAAATTCACAGTCGGAATTCCGAGAATCGCCAGCGGCGGCATACCGTGGGATGCAGGGCAAGGTGGGAGCAGAAGAGCAGAACATTCGTAAACATGCACAGCCGTGAAGCGGTCGGTAGACCCCGCCGGGTCCGATGCATGTCGCTAAAAGTTACAATTGTGCAATATATATATATATATATATATATATATATATCCTCTACAGTAATAAGATTTAAGTTACCTCCATAAGTATATAAATTATTTAGGACTATAAATATGTAAAGTAATACATAAAGAAAAGGAATATAAATACTTAAAAATACATTGATTTTGATTGTACTAATTCATAAATTACACGAATAATCAGTACGATTGTTATTGTTTCATCGTTATTGGTATTGCTTCATTTATCGTTTCATTGATATTATTATTTCAGCGTTACTAACAAAACATATCTTATGCAAATATGCATGAATAATATCCAGTAACAATGAAGCAATATCAATCGTATTGATTATTTGTGTAATTTATTTATAAACAGTACTTGCCTACTTGGAATGTATTTATATTGCCTGTTATATAACTTATACAGTTAACACATGTTAATTCTTGAAATGCTTCATTTAAACATTATATTCAAATAGATAAGTATGCTAAAATTAAATATATGCTATTGTTTTCCAGACGTTATTTTTCATTTGTCATAAAGACATGATGGTCACGTGCACTTTTAGTTTTGCTTTTGCGTTCGGTAAATATTTTGATTAATTGTTTTGATTAAATCCGTTTTAGCTTCTTCCCTTTTAGTTTTTTCAGGAGATAAATCGTCACTGCTCAAAGTCACTGTACCGTAAACCTGCAGTGCATGCAGTGATAACACGCAGCACAGTATCGCTGCAATTGCGGCAGTGACAAATTGATATTTCCCCCTCCTCCCTTATTAAAATTTAAATTATAGACCCCCATAAGGAACAATATAAAATATAAAAATTTACGGAAATATTTTATGGATTGATTGCTATATATATATTCTATATTATATTACTATTATATATAAATATTATATATTATTATAAATATTATATTATTACTATTATATATATACTATCTTATGCATTTCTATATGTACATGATCAACAGGTAATTATATAAATATTAGAAATCAATAAAAACAGATAAAGTTTTGCAGGTAAAAGTGAGTAATACGTGATCATTAAAAATTAATACTATAGATTTCTTGCATGAAAATTTTATTGGAAAATATATTGAATAATGTAACAACAATTGTTGTTCATAAATAGTCTAAGATCCTGAAATAATTATGTGATTCCCCGATTTTTCTCGCACTGCAATTTGCCATTTTGTGATTTACTATACTTACTACATTTACTACCTTCGTTAAAGTTCAGTATTTTTTTGCATCAATCAAAGTATATAGAGGCCACATCGCGTGCGATTGATGCAAAAAATGTACAGAACTTCGCAGTTTTTGCACTGTTAAATGAAAGTCCGTTTATTTAATTATCGATTGAAAAGGTGTGTCTTTTTTAATTGACCGATCTTCGTAAAACCTGTTAAAATAGACAACCCAAAATTCGTGTAACGGTAATTAGTAAGATAACAATAAGATAATTTAACATGATATCGAATTGGGTTACATTCAATTAAATGTAATTCAATTCGAAATCATGTTAAATTATCTCCAAAATTTTATGCGAACACATTTTAATTTTATTTGATTGAATATAAGGAATTAATTAATTAATGACATATATTCAATCGAATAAAATTAAAATCTGTTCTTATAAAATTTTGTAAATTTACACAAAATATAACAAGATTTGCCAAAAAATCGCACATTTTAATATAAACAATTTACGTCTGTCTCTATAACGTTGCGTCTAAATATGCACTGCAGGTAAAATTCCTTAGGTAACCGTAGAAGTGCATTTGGTATAGCACATGTCTAATGCAATCCGAAAGACAGGATCGAGTTTTGGCGATCGTACAAAAAAAAAAGAAAGAAAGAAAGAAAGAAAGAAATGGGGGCATACAACGTCGTTGACTGTGATGCAACGGCGGAATCAGATCTATCGGTTGAATAATAGATCCGTTGAAGCGTTGCTCAATCCAGCAGCTTACGTATGTTCTTCTTACCTTCTTTCTTTTGCGAAGGTCATTTCGATTTTTCTGTGTTCTCAGTAGCACGTTAATTGGCGGTAAAAAGGAACTGCAATTTCGCTCCGCGCCGGACTTTCACTGAAGAACTGGACAATTTAAATCTTCGACAATACGACATCCGCATGCCTTCTCATTGTTTCCACGTGTAATTCCTTTGTTACGAGTGTTATTAATGAGATTCTTTACAGAATTAATGCGGAGGGACATGCAATCTTTATAAAGAATACTCGAAAAAAGGATCGTTTGCTTTCTTATTCCGATAATGTCCACTGGTATGTGGTATAGTTTAACATCGAGTTGCGTATAATATTAATTTGAGGAAAAAAATGATGAGCGAGAAAACTCATAAGTTTCATATTTTATAAAAATTAGACTGGTGTAGTCCTGAATTTAAAAACTTAGCTCATTATATTATGGTTGAATGCAATATTATATTATTAAGTACCTTATACAGAAGTACAAAGTTATGGTCAATGATAATAGTACACTGTTAAAAATCTGTTTAATTTTAAACACTTATATAATTAAACGAAGACTAATAAAAAATTACACAAATATTGAATAGACAATGCAATATAAGTAATTGGAAAATTAGAAACGGTGCCATATATCGCGGGAGATAGTGTAGTAGTAGTGTTTAGTTTTCATTTGAAAAAATTAAACGTTTGTAAATTTGCAGTCTCATTTTCATCTATTTTTAGATACCATCGTCGTTAACATAATTTTCCACTGCTTCTTAAAAATAACTCACGACAATTTATAATCTCGGGAAGACTCCACTTGGCAGTTCACGAGCTTGACCACTTACCCGCAGCAACGATCGATTAAGCGAATGTTTCAGCGGAGTAAATACCTCCATACTGAAAAGAAAAACACGTGTACACTTCTTTACGCGAAGAAGCGACGGAGAGTGCGAGTAGAAACGTATGCTCGTCAGCGCGTCGAAGCGACTCCTTCCGCATGGCAAAAAAAAAAAGTCGAACAAAAGGTACCGCGCGACAACTTCGCAACATTGGCATTCCACCGCTAATTGTCTGCGCGACGTTTTTTCTTTTTTATGTTTTTTTCACTATAGGCTGCTCGTATTTGGTATTCGCGACGACGCGACTCGAATCTTTGTACTTTTCGTAATTTTTACATTTATTGTTGGACCGGGCGATCGTGGATTTTTTAAATTGGATCCATGCGCGTATACCGTCGGCGCCGTTTGTTTCTTCAATAATTGTACATTTGAATTTCTTTATCTGCAGCTGGCGATGGAGGTTCTTGGGCTAATGCTGATCGCGTGCAATTTTTCGGAAACTAATGGCTTTTTTTAGTGCTTTTTTAATTGCAAATTTACGTGCAACCGGTCGTTTTACTTTCGTTTCGAAAGTTGCTAGCGTATGTAAAAAATGAAGTAGTCAGGAGCGCAGGCAGGAATGTCGTTTTTGAAATCTTTTTTTAACAGGTGGTCAATTTTTAAGTTTTTATGAATATTCACAATGCATTTTGCAATTCTATTGTTGAGATATTACGAAACATTGTTAGATTTTTTTATTATTTTATTATTAATTTTGAACTCTTAAAGCTTTTAACTTTGTGCATTTTTTTTTTAAATTTCTCAAAACTAGTAAAACCAATGTGCACTTCTAGTGCAAAAGGAAACTTTGCATGAAATCTATTTTCATACTTTTATTTTTTGTAAAACCTCAGATTTTATAAAAACACTCATTTATAATACTAGATAATAGATATGTAGACATAATTTTCCGGAATATTCTTTTTTTATTGGCTCATCTATAAAAGATGGCAACCCAAAACCCAAAAATAGTGTTGGGTCTTTGACCTAGTGGTGACTCTTCCTTGATTTTGCCAAGATGATCGACTATTATTGTCAGGGTCAGGGTACGGAAAATTATAAGTAAGGCAAATAAAAAAATTCACATCGTTTCAATCTTAACAAGTTTCAACAATTTATTTAAAAAAGATGGAAGTAACAAGATCAACAATAATCATCTTTTCCTGTAAATTCTATTCAGTGAAATTCAACTAAATTTCAGTGCACTGGTAAATTAATGAATTTCACGTAATAATATTTACAAGATATGGAATACATGCATAAAAATTCGTTTAATTCAGCAAACTCTAGAAAAAAGTCTTTTACTTTTACCCGACAAACAAGTGCCGAGCGGCTGCCCCTTTGTCGCGGTTCACCCGCAAATAAAGCGAAGTGTTGACTCGGCAAACGCTTGCCCCGATCTCGAGGTTCGCATCCACTTATTCGGGATTCCCGAATTCGCCGGCGCTTTCTTTTCACCAGGCCGACGAGTGCTCTCGCATTGACTCTTTCTAATTCCCCGTGAGGTCCTTCAGCATGGCCAAGGTAGCCGCGGGGTTATCGGCTGGTACCTGCAAAGAGAAAACGCACAATTTCACTCTCGGGTACCGCGAGACCAGTCGATTATCCGGCGAATCGTCGGCAGGGAACGCATTTTAAACGTGAATCATTACTCTAATTTTTATATTAGCGATGTATACTTCATTAAGATATACTCAAGCAATTTATAATTAGTGAATCGCATTTTATATTACCCCATTTTTTATAAGACTTTGAGAGTTTATTGCAGGGCTGTTAATAGTAAGGTTACTATCAAAATTTAAAAAAATTTTAGATATAATTTAATTTATCGTATTTAAAATTTCTAGAATGAATTTAAAAAATTTAACTTTTATTTGAATAACAATAAATATTATAAATTAACTATATCTCAAAAACAAATTTTAATAGATTAATTTTAATTTTAATAGCAAAGTAGATGATACTTTGGTTAAATATTGTTACGTTTATTTTTATAATACTTTATTTTATTAATTTAAATTATATACTCACCATGTGACCCGCTCGGTTTATCCAATAGAAAGCCAAGTTGCCGTAGGTTTTTCGATAACCCTCGATAATACCTTGGGCTACGACTGGCACGCGACTGCTCGCCTTCCACTTTGAAATGTCCTTCCAGTTTAAGTTTTCAACCCACAATAAGGTTCCTGTTAGAGAAACATAGCATCTTCGAATTAGATACTTCAATTATTTGATTGCTATCTAAAGTTGAATTAATAAAAAACTATACTATATAATTAATGAGATTTTACTAAAAGTTTACTAAAAAATATTTAACATTAAATCGAGCAATTTTTCCACTAATTTTGGTAGATTTTCACTTATTCAATTTAAGAGGGTGTACATGAAAAATTCCGGTTCAAAAATTCATTTAAAAAAAAGCTTTGAATGCTGAATGCTGATATATACATAAATAAGAATTATTTAAAAGCTGATATATACATAGATATAATTTAGCTAAAAAATTGACGGTTCTTTTCAAGTGGAATTAATTATAACGGCGATTTCAATAGATTCAGTGTCGGAAAGCTTCAAAATATTCGTGCAATCCATTCAAACATTTACGACTCTCTCGCAACGCCAGAAGCATATAATCTGCACAAGCGCCAGCGGCTTCTTGTGCGTGCGCGTCGACTCTGTCGCGGATCCGCGCTGAAAGCGAAAGTGCAATCGCGAGAGCTGGCCAGGTGTCAAAGCGGTTCGGCACGTTGATTTTGTAACGGCGATTTGATTTTGTTCTCGATTTCGTAAATGAAAAACATTATCGGAGAAGTGCATCGCGCGACTCCGCACTGTCGTAAATCACGTTGTATAAGCTCCCCGATAGTTTAGCAATCGGCGATTTAACGTGTATATATTGGAGCTGATAACGGCGATAACGTGGACATGTGTTTTTCATTATTTTTATTTGGTGGTTTCCGATGTTACTGGGGACGATCGACGTGATCGATATAACTTCATTTGAGCCAATTCTTAGATTATATTAATTTTAGGTTCTTTAGATTTTATTGATACTAGAATTCACACGCGCGCTTCGCGCGCTGATTACTTTAGTTCGGAGACGACAAAAACAAAAAAGCAATCGCTTAATTGCTTATACTACTTTCACACTCTTCAATTTCGATATTCGATAAATTCGATAATTCAAGACTCTTCAATTCGATCATATCGCAA
>JAWWEN010000001.1:8178651-8197429 GCA_035582955.1 Sycophila texana | reverse complement strand
CGGTCATTTCCAATATTCGTAGACATTTTCTAAAAACATCATAAAATGATCCAAAAACACTCAATTGAAATTTATAATAACAATTTTTTTATAGTAACAACTAACAAGCTTCCTTAAATTACACGTGTAATATACTCACAACCCACTGCTGTAACATACTCAACAGTCGCCTACACGAAGATAACACTGTACACATCCCTGTAATACGACAGTATCTACTGGATGGTATAGTTCCCAACATCCTCGTGTGCGTGCTCGAGGCACGTCACACTCTCTTTGTACTACATCATCACGTTCCCCGCGCTACAAGCATATTTATACCCGCAAGCGATCGGCGGCCGAAAAAGTGAGCGCAAGAGGCAAAAAAAAAAAAAACAAGTCTATGGCCGCGATCGACTCCGCGCGTGCTGGCGCACACATTGCACGGATATAATACACCCGCCGCTGCGGCAGCCGCGGGAGGGGAGCACCATCACAGCGGCGCAGCAGCAGCAGCAGCAGCAGCAGTGCAGCCTCGTCTCGTTGTTCCTCGGCGTCGTAGTCGGCGTGAGATCAGCTGATGCTCCTGGCAGCGGGAGGCACCGCGCCGCAGCAGTCCGTGGGTATAACGCGTGGGCGACACTTTTGGCCTTGGCGACCGACAGCGGGTCCCCCCCGACGTCCTTCAATTAACTTTCAGAGCCAGTCCGAGGCACACAGAGTTCGCAGCTGCGTGCCGCGATTTCGCTCCGTTTTATTGCCTTCTTTCGTTTCGGAGCAGCGCTGCGTGCTGATCGTTTACGAGCTTTTACTCTGGCGACGGGGTGCTGCGCGGGAGAAGGGGGGGCCTGCTGACGGCCGAGTGTTTGTTTTGACCGGATGGGTAGCTAGGTATATAATTGTGTAAGGGGTTTGTGATAGTTTAAGAGAGTGTTTACTGATGCCTGGGCTTGCTACGAACAGTGGCTGATTTATTTTTGGTATGTGCAATGGTCACTGATGATGAGATTAATCTGTGCGAGGTAAGGGTGGTGGTGCGTGGAGCAGATGTTTGTCTGCCTTGGTTAATTTGTAATGGACTCTGTGTCCGTATGCTTGCTTTTACTCTGTCTTTGTGTGTTTTTAATAGTTTCTCGAGAAGCAGCATTGAAATCTTGATAAGAACGATAACAGAAATAGCATTGTTATCTTGCTACTGGATTAAACTGTTATTGTTTGTATTGCACTAGTCTTTTAAATGGTACCCTTCGGAAAATCATTTTGTGATCTAATTTTGCAATGATGCGCCATAACTGACCTTAATTCTAAGCAGCTTAGTCATCAGTAACTAGAGTTTTAGTTAACAAAGGATTTTAACAAAGCATTGTAGTTTAATATTAGAACAGGAAATTTTAGAATAAGAAAGTTGGAAATAATTGTTTAAATGTCATGAATTATTCAAGAGATTTATAATATTTTACACAATTTCAGGTGCTGTAAAGTTTGTAGTTTTGAAAGTTACTAGAATTTGGCAAACGGCATGAGATGGAGGAAGATCCCAGTGATCCTCATGAGCAGCAGCTCTTTGCAGTCTTCAAGAGCTGTCTAGCAGAGGGAAAAAGTGCGCTTAATAGGGAAGGCCTACTCATGCTTTGCAGTAAGCTAGAACTTGAGTCAAACCACAAGGACTCAGTACTTGAGTTATTGGAGATGGACACAGCTGATCGATCAGTGTCATTTTACCAGTTCAGAGACAGCTTTCTGGCTGTACTGGGAAAGTGCCAGGAGGGACTATCCAATAATTCAGAGAAAGAAATTAACAGTGAATCACAGGGTACGTGTAAGGACAACACAATGTGTACAGTACACAGTCAGAAGCCTTTGGAGACAAAACTGTCAGAAGCTGCTAATTGTCAACAATTACAGAAAAGTATGTAGTGAAATGTATTGTTTACATTATTCTACTAGTCTTAGCAATAAGTGTGAATAGAGAAAGATACTTTATAATTTAAAATATTTCAACATTTCTCTCTATACCCGTGCATTGATTGTTAATTTTTATTATTTCAGATAAGATTTTTGATCAGAGATTGCAAGAAACACGGAGTAATCAAAACTCACTTACTATTGAGGATGTAAATAGTTATTGTAATAGAGGTTCTGTTCTTCCGAAACAAGTAACTTTCACAAGAAAACTGCAAACCATAATATCCTTTCTCCTTTTCAATAAATAATTGTGCTTTAATTTTTTTTTTCAGACAATTGAGCTTATTTTCGAAAAACTTGATATAGATTGTGACGGCTTTATAAATCGTGATGAGTTCTCACTTTTTTTCCAAAGTGCTAGTAGCAAAATTATGGAACATTCAAATCTGAACTGGTCTATGCATTTACACAGGGATAATAATAAATCTGATTGCGGTAAGGATTTCATACATCATCAAACTGGGTGAGTGGCCTTCGAAATTGAAAATCCATAAATAAATAAGTATAAAAATAGTGTACTTTATAAAATTATTTAAAAAAAAATACAGTTACGTTACGAGAAACTCTATTATCGACTTATGGGAGGTAGCTGGAGTGTTGGAAGCTAATTCCTTGCTAGTGGACTTAGGCTTCGACTCACCTACGATTAATCTAATCGACTTATCGAATGCCTTATCATCCGAGCTTAAGATGCATCGCGATGTATCTCACGCCGGAGGTACAGGAGAGTATGTGCGTTTGCTAAAGGCAGCTTTAATACTTTATCAAGAAGAAATTCGAAATTTGAAGTAAGTGCTGATTTACTTTGATTTGTCTACTTACAATCACGATCGTTGTGTCATAGAAATTGCATTAAATAGGAGCTTACTCAGTTTATCTTTAAGTAAATATTTTGCACATTTTCTTTTACAATCAATCGAGATTAGACCGTTACTGGTGCGCAGTAGAGCGTTACATCATCGTTGTACTAGTTCATTTAATTTAAGTGGTTTATTGCAGCTCATAAACGCCATAAGTATTAATATATTTTCTAATTTTAGCGTTCATTTGACTTTTTTTTTATTAATGAAATATCAAATTTATTTTTCTATTTCTTATCAGTATGGTCAAACAATAAAGTTAAAAGGCAGAGCAAACATAGTTGTATTAATAAGCGGCGTGTATACACTTATTATCCAAATTAAATTTGTCTGACACATTAGATGAGAAAAAAAAAGTATCGAGAACTTCAAAGTTTATTTTACATTATTATTATTATAATTAATTATCGTTCAGCAAATTTCCATTAAAATTCTTTTTTTTTACCATAAATTAAGTAAAAACTAAATCAGTGCCATTAAATGTATCACAGTATTTAGTGCACTCGTTAGAAACAATGCACATTTAAAAATCATTTGATTACTAAATGATTAAACACATCTAAGATAATGATCAATTTCTGGAAATTTACAAACAAACAAAAAATAACATTAAATTCTCTAGTAAATAGAAAATTTAAAAAAAAAAAATCCAACAAAAATTCACTAATGCCAAAAATAAACTTTCCACGCAGCACGTCGATGGAGCATCTGAGCTGCGAGAGAGACAAGTTACGCTCGGACATCGGCGAGGCGAACGAGCGGGCGCACGTGCTCGCCCAAGAGATCGACGAGCACCAGGCGCAGATGGATCGGGCGCGCGAGGAGCAGCTCCGCCAGCTGGAGGCCAAGCACGCCGAGGCTCTGCGCGAGCTCACGGAGCAGCTGCAGCTGGAGCGCGAGCGCGCCGCCGCCGGGACGCGCTCGCTCGAGGAGGAGCTGCGCGCCTCGCAGTACGAGGAGCAGCGGATCAGAGCCGAGCTGTCGAACGTGCTGCGCGAGCTGAGGAGCCTCGAGGTCGAGAACCAGAGTCAGGCCGAGGAGATCACCAGGCTCGAGGCCGGCAACGCGCAGCTGGCGCGGCAGGTGCAGGAGCTCGCCGCTGCTCACGATCAGGTGCATTGCGAATTTGTGCCGTGTACATTTTTGTGGATGTTCGTTGCGTGCTTTTGCTTTTTGGAATTGCTCAGATGTTGGCTTTACTGTGAACTAAAAGGCTGGATTTTTTTTTTATAACGTTTGACCGAGTTACTGCATTGATATATACAAGATTAATTGTTTCGCGTAGTTCAATTATTTGAAGGGCGTTTTGATCTCACGATCAGGTGCATTGCGAATTTGTGCCCCGTGTACATTTTTGTGGATGTTCGTTGCGTGTTTTACTTTTTGGAATTGCTCAGATGTTGGCTTTACTGTGTACTAAAACGCTGAATTTTCTTTCATAACGTTTGACCGAGTTACTGAATTGATATATAAAAGATTTATTGTTGCACGTACTTCAATTATTTTAGGGGTGTTTTAAATTGTTTTAAATTGCAATGATGAAACAATTGATTTTTGTTTAGAATGATTTCATTATTACTTAAATTTGTAATGTTAAGATAAATATGATTAAAAAGTGTGGCAGTTTAAGTGTCGCACTCTAGTTTTCAGTACTCATTGTAAAGCTGATATTGCATTATTGAATGTGTTGAAGTCCGCAGTTTTGTAGCTTTGTAAGTAAGTACAAGCCTTAGTTGCACTTCAAACGTGCTAACATTGAAATCGATTTTACACCTCAAGTTTCCGTACGTAGGTAATACTATCAAAAATCGAACTCACAATAATCAATTATTTTCTTTTCAATATTATAGAAATACACTTTAATGTTGAATAAGTCAGTCAATGTAAAATTTGACTTTTACAAAAAAAGAAAAAAAGGTAGAAATTACGCAACATGGCTAAATGAAATACTAAGATAAAATCGTACACCACAAAAGAAGCTTTAAACTAAATAGGATTAGGCGGTTAGGTAAAACCTTAATAATTTGTTAGCTGTTAGTTTGCGAAATGCTGTCGCGACAATAAATCTGGGAAGAAATTCAAAACCCATTTAATGCCGTCTGAGTGGCGCTCGGAATAACCGCGCCGTGCGTTCTATATTCGGGGGAGCCGGAGAGGGACATCGCGACTATAGGCCTTTTTGTTCCTACGTCTAAGTTTTCACTTACCCGCCCGTCCAATGCTCCCGGAAAGCTCAGTGAGAAAGTAAATGCCGCTGCCGTGGCCACGTGAATTTGTACGTGACTATTTATTTTTATTTGCTTATTTCTTTCCCAAGTGTCTCGCTAGAGTATTTGATTCATTTTTATTGCTTCTAATCCGACTTAATTCATTTAATTTGGATAATTTTAATTAGTAGGTCAAATTGTCCTTTACGTAACTTGTAATTTGTGATATTTAAATTATTTTGATTAATAGTGGTAAAGAATTTAAAAAGAATGAAAAAATAGCTGGTATTTTAATTTTCAGAATTTTATCTTAAATACTCAAATATCTGGCATTATGCATAAAATTATAATTAGCTTTCAAAAAAGTACGTTATCGATGAATTATTAATGATTGATAATCACCGAATCCTTTCAGGTGGAAAGCATCGAGACCAGAGAAAATGAACAAGTGTCGGATTTAATGAATCACATCAAGCGACTTCAGTCGGAAATGAAGATTTTGAGGGACCACAATGACGAACTTACGACCGAACTAGAAATGACGAAACACAGGGATCACGATAACAAGAGTATTGTGTCGAGTATAGATATTAGATCTACAATGTCAGACGAAAACGAACGTAAGTAAAAACATTGTTTCTTTTGTATTGACGAAAAAACAGTGCCAGATTTTCATTTTATCAATCCCACTATTTATTCGGTATCGATCGTTTCAAAAAGAAAAAAGTCTTTTACTATTACATTGTTATTTTTAAAAGCAAAATTTAATTTACGCACTAAAGTTTGTTTAAAAAAAAAAAAAAATTGATAAAAGATTATATAACATACTCCTTGTTTGTCTAAAAAAATTTTTTACAATAATTACAGCGTTAGTGAGTATGCCAACGACCGAAATAAGCGACACGGAGGACGAAGAAAAGCAGCAACAGTCGAAGTACACGGAACATTCCAAAATCAACAAACTCAGCAATGGAACGAGCGGTAAGGTATTGCCAGACGAAAACAGTAACGGCCAGAGTATCAACAAATTGTCCGAGATCATCCAGGAGTTCCGGAATTACCTAACAAGCGCGAAGTTTTGTGCCGAGTGCTCGCCTCTGCGGATCGAAGTCTCGTCCTTGATTAGCGAACTAGAATTGTACCAGTCGAGCGTGCCGACGATCTCGACGGCGACTTCCGCTAACAAACGGAAAAAGCAGCTAAAAAATTTAGCCAATGAATTAGGTAATTATAATGATGCTAGAGATACTTAGAAACTTAATTTTAACTAGTCGTGTACGTATGTACAATCAGAAATAATAAAGTCAAAAACAAAATTAAAAATAAAATTAGAAAAATTTTGTTTCAATGTAAAATTAAAACTTTTATGCAATTAGAAGCAGAATGCAAGATCAACGATCGGGCAACTGAGAGCTATAGTGACCTGGTATTTGCGAAAAACGAAAAGTACACGCATTATAAAAGAATTTCCGCAAGCGACGAAACTTTATTAGATACTTTGGATGCATGCCTTATCAAGAAATCACAAACATTGAAAGATTTTCCGCCGCACAAGCCCACAGAGAAGGAGATCAATACAAGTAAACCGGCCATAAACAAAGTAGACTCGACGAGGAGTTCTGATTCGAAGGAATTATTAAAGGAGGAGGAGGCGAAGCACGAGGCTGAAAAGAAAGCGTTGCTCGACAGGTATGTATTGTAAAAAAAAATATAAATATATTTTTTTCATCTACTTTAAAACACTGATGAAATAACGTAAATTCAGTTAATTGCTACCATTGTTTCTTTTTAAGTAATTATTATTAAAATATTAATTGAAAATCTTTTTCACTTCGTGAAAATTTCTAGTTTTATTGAGTAAAATTTATATCATTAAATTCTCATTTAATTTTTTTTTATTGCACGGCACTTTTACTTTTAATTGGGTGTAATCATTAAAGTGTATCTTTACTCTCTAGGTGCAACGATCTGGAAAAGAGTCTAGAAATGCTGAAGTCGGAATACGAGCAATGCGAAGATTACTGGGCATCCAAGCTGGAGGAAGAGCGTCAGCTGTACGAGCAGGAGCAGAAGATAAGCGACGAGAAATTGTCCGATTTGATCGCGAAGATGGCCGAGTACGAGGAGCAGTACAGTCCGGACAAATTGGGAGACGGTCGACTTTCGCCGATCGACGAGCGCGTGAACCTCGAGCAACAGTACAACGACTTGGAGGCGGAGTTTGAGAAATGGCGACTCGAGGCGCAAGCTGAACTCAAAAAACGAGAACACGATCTCGACGAGCTGCGCGAAAAGTTACTTGCCAGCAATACCAGTCGCGTATCCGCGGACATTTGCGTGCAGTGTCCCGACGAACAGATGGAGAACTTGTATCCTAATTTATACACGGCTTTGTGCGCGCCCAGCAGCTCTGCTGGTACCAGTTCTCCAAAAGTCGATGCCGCTGCTCAACACGAGCCCAAAAGCAGTTTCATGCGGCAGTGCCCACAGGTTGGTAAATTCACAGCTATTTACTTTCTTGATTTACTTAACTAAAAGCAAAAATATTTTAAATATATTTATTTTAAAATAATTGTAAGTTCTTACTGCTAGATTTATTAATGATTTTTTACATAATTATAGTGCCATAAATCAGTACAAAACAGCTGCGACTGCCAAACAGCGAATATGTCCCAACAGGGGCGCCATCGCGACCAAAAGTTCTGGAGGAAAAACGAGGGTAAAGGTAAGCATCATCATCACCATCAGAAGCGAATGGAAGGGGATTACGAGTTCCACAACCTCATGAAACAGAAGGAAAGACTGAGGCAGGAAATAATGAAGCTGCAGAGCCTTAAAAATATGAATGCAAGTAATATGTACCCACTGATATCTCCGCACGAACAGAATGTCTTCTCTACTTTGTATTCAAAGTTGTATGCGCAAGAACAGAAACAAAAGTACCAGCAGATGATGTTTCATAATCATCAAAAAGAGAACGAGCGAATTCTTCATAGTAAGCTAAAAAAATTTGTTATTTGATTTGTATATAGGATTAATTACAAATACTGTAAACTATACTATGATATTGTTGTAGATATGTGGAAGCAGCATCTTATGGAAACAGCTGATCTAAGATACGTTATTCAAACAACTGAAGAGAAGCTCAATCAACAAATAAAATTAAATAAAGAGCAGGTAACGTAAAAGAATCATGATATTTCTAAAATCATATTTTTTTTATTACTGTAAATATATCTATAGATAATTAAAATAAATCTTAAACCATTTTTTAGAGTGAAAAGTTAACCAAGGCAGATTTTCTAACAAAGGAATTGTACGTAGAAAATGCCCAACTTTCCGAAACGATTAAACGCCTGGAACAGCACTGCCAGATATTGACGGAAAATCGAATTGAATCGACGTCGGCATGACTGTCTTGAAGGAAACTTTTTGTTAGGCAATGTATTCGTTGTACAGTAGTCGTTGGAAGTTAGCACTCAGGGATCAGATTGGTTTAGAACTATACAAAACGATATGAAAAAAGTAATACTAACGTTTAAAGACGACTGCAGTCGAAATTTCCTTCAATATATCCGTCAATTCGCCGTTACCTAAAAGTAAAACTTAAAAGTGTACACTTTTAAAAAATTAGAAAAAAAATCCTCTAAAGGATTCCTTCTACAAGTCACTAGGTGAAAATCATTATACAATCACCGAAAATTTGGTTCATATTATAGATTAATTCTATGAACATAAAAAGTCCACATGTTCGTTGTCTCACGAACGTTATTTGCCTTATTAGTTAACTTGGTGAAGAATATATGTATAAAGAAAAGATCAGTTAATCATTAAGGAGCTTGCAATAAATTGTATGTAATGTTAAGTCAGTAACATCAACTTTGCGAAAAAGTTGACCGATTAATCATTTATGAAAAGAGCAAATGTTAATTTTTTTGATAATTTACTTATCAACTTTAAATCCAGATAAAGATTATTTAAAATGCAATTGTTATTGAAAAAAAAAATTAATTGCAACGTTATAAGAATATAATATTTTGATATACGGATTTTTTTAAAATAATTTTTGTACATTCTACTGTGCTTCTTTGAGCACCATAAAAACACGATATATTGTACCTATAATCAAGAGATTCTTAAATCCTACTATAAAAGTTGGCAAGTTAGGTTTGTAGAATATTGTAAAAACAGATTAATGAAATAACCAGACATGGGTATTATTTCAATGTGTAAAATAAATTTTATTTATTAATTTAATACCTTTGTCACAGGTATAACGGGAATATACTAACAAACTTTGTATCGATAGTTTTTTAATTTTTTTTGTATAATAAATTTTTTATTCACTTATTGCCATCTTAATTTTGTTAAGTTTATTATTGTAATCATTGAAAAGAGAAACTAATTGAATTTACCCATGTTTGAACTACATGGCACTAGTGCAAATATATTTATAGTCCACAGCTGTGATATACGAATAACACGTGCTTTATTGACTAGTGCTAGTTTACTAATTTTCCTTTGCGTCTGTAAGTAACTGAATTATCATTTGTGTCCGCTCCACCCAAATGAGAATCACATAATACTAATATTACTAATAGTGATTAATTTGTATACATATCACATATTATAATTAATTTGGTTGAGTATTGAAAACCCGATCTACGTCCATATTTTAGTATTTTTACTTTTTAATTTTGCGTGTAACGAAAAGTGCGTCGAGGTTTTTGCAAAATATGGTCAGAGAATCTCAAGAGTGCATTACTAATGATCAATAAATGTATGTAATTTTTGAAAATATACTTGTAAAAAGATGGAAAAGGTATTGAGTATATAATATTATTAAATATGAAAATAATTTTCTTATAAAGAGATGCAGCATCAAAACTATTTATTGTGAATGAAATATATGCTGAATTTTTTTGTAAATGATGACATAAGTTATCAATTAACAAAACAATAAAGTTAATGTTGATGAAATTCTACTGTGAGTACAAAGAATTCATTTATTTAGCAATACAGTGGCTAATTTGTTCTATTTTTTATTTGAAAACTGTCAAGAAAATGTTTAAATAATAATTGATCGAGTATTGCTAAGGTTTTGTTATTAAATTAAATAGGAATTTATTAAAATTGCTTGTTGTAATATTTATTATTTTTACAAAATTCTGTAAAGTTGTAGAATTAAGTATAATACTTTTCTATTATTTCGTTTGAATTTTCCCTCCAAAATGTCTTTCTTTGCCGTCGCAGGTGAGGTTAGATCTTTATATATATTTTTATTGACACGATATCATATGTATAGATAGTGAGTAAATACAAAATTTCGTTATATTACCAAAAAAATCTTTCTACTTTTTCTTTTAATGTTCTCATTTTTTACTAGAAATATTTTATAATGCAGCCGAAGAACTTACTGAACAAGTAATTCAATAAAAAAGGACAATCAACGATTTCAATAATGGCATAGTTTATATGGTAGTTGCAGTTGCTCCGCAGATATTATCGAGATGATCGATTTCGGAGCAAATGTGAATCACACACTGGCGTCTGCAAAGTGCAGATGAACTGTCAATCGTCAAGTACTTTAAAGCTGCAAGACTCACTCGATCGAAATTACACGGCACCACTATTATGATGAAAGGCAAAAAGTGAATGCACTTAAATGTAAATTATCTCCTTTTTCTGCAATCAAAATTTTAAGCGAAAACTTTTTTCTAAATAATAATGCTAAAGTCAAGAATGGGATGCAAAAAACAAACTTAATTGACTACAAATTTTTAGGTGAATTTGCATCTGTCATGGCACAATCATCGTCAGCCAGTGGCACTTCTTCTCGAAGACATCTCAGGGAACACGATGCCAGCTCACCAGGTTCACCTCGCTATGCTGATAGCGAGTGGGAGAGTAAGGAGGTTAGAGAAATTTATTTATGTGAATCTTTTTTTAGATATTGTTTAATAAGTGTAGTTGGTGTTTGATTTGTAATTATTTTAAGAAGGCGGATTTATTATGACTTAAGGAGATTCACATTTGTACTTTATTTAGAATACTTTATCAAAACAATTCTGGTTTGTAAGTATATGTTTTTTAATACTTTTATAGGAGAAGCTGTACAGAGAGCTGGAGGAGGCTAAAGCAAGAGCAGCACAGATGGAAAAGACAATGCGATGGTGGTCAGATTGTACGGCCAACTGGAGAGAGAAGTGGAGTAAGGTTCGAGATGAAAGAAATAAGGCCAAAAAGGAGGCAAAAACCTTAAAGACTAAACTGGAAACTGCTGTGAAAGATCTTAATACGTACAAACAAGAGTCTGAGGAACTGGAAGTACAAAATATACAATTGAAAAAAGAAATGGAGAAAATTCACATGATTCTCCTCAAGCATGCGGGGCAATTTGATCAACAACTTCTCACTCTGTTGGATTCTGATCCTCAATTAAAAAGTGCTTTAGGCGTAGATGAGTTAGTAGAAGTTTATAATAATATTGAACGAACAGGTAATACTACACCTTCTTCATCAAAGAAGGAGTTCAGTACTTGCAAGAGTCCACCCAAAGATAGTACAGATAGTAGGAGTACCTCTGACAAAGACATCGAAGAGTACATCTCACAAGGAGCTGTACCAAAGAATGCCGAGCTTAACAAAGATACCTCACCTATAATACAAGAGAAGCGACTTTCACACATTGACGCTTCAAATGAAGAGTTAGTACAAAAAATGTCAATGCTCAATTTGAGATTGGAAGAGGCTACAAAGACAATAACTGCTGAAAGAGAGTAAGCATGAAATTTTTATTGTAATATTTACTTATTTAAAAGCAAAAAGATAATAATTCAATAATACGTATTTAATCAATTGATAATGCATTATCATAAAAAATGAACATCAACTACAGTATCAACGAAATTAATTAAAATTTGTATTTTTCAGAGAAAAATCATCTTTGAATAGAGGAATACAAAAGTTAAGAAACGAAGTAAAGCAATTGCGAGAAAAATGTGAAGAATTACAGGAAAGTCGAACCGAGGCTCTAAAAGAATTATTAGAATTAAAAGGACGAGTACAAGGTGATTTACTTAACGATTTAATGGACGAGGGTACAAGTCGAGAGGACATGGACCAGCGATTATCAGAACTCCGAGCGGAAGTACGTCCTACATAATTCTTATCAGCTTCTAAAGTCATTTTACCCTTCTTATCTAACTTCCAAATCTTTATCGTACCCAAACTTTATGAGTTAATACTTATAAAAGTTCATTATAAAAAAAGAAAAAAATTAAAATTGCAGCTAGAGAAACTGCAGGAGGAGAACGCAGCAGAGTGGGGTAAGCGCGAGCGCCTGGAGTCGGAGAAGATCTCATTGGAGCGCGAGAACAAGCAGCTGCGAAGCGAGTTGCGGGAGCTGCAGGATCGATCCGAATCCCGGCGCAATCGGCCGGTCTCGAGCTGCGACGCCGACGCGAAGCAGCTGCAGCTGGAGCTGCTGGAGCGAAACAAGGAACTCGCCGACCTGAAGCATTCTAACGCCAAGTTGAAGAAGTTGCTGGCAGAGAAGTCAACGGAGTTAACGCACGCGACACGTAGGTCCGAACAATACGAGGCCGAGGTAAAGAGGATCAGAGCGCGCGTCGAGGAACTGAAGCGTGAGCTCGCCCTCGCCCAGGATGAGCTCGACGCCGCTAACAACAGCGTTAGGCGGTTGCAGAGGAACATCGAGGACCTCAACGAACAGCTCGAGAGCGCCAATACTCAAATTGAACATTACAGGAATAGGTACTTTCTTCATAACTTTTCAGAGAGAAACATATTAGCAATACTGTACGTTAATGTTCTGATATATTGGTTTGATAGAAAAAATTGTAATAGATTCTTTGAGTTCACTTAAGACTTGAGAAAAGCTTTTATATACATTTTTAGTTCATTTTACACTGTCATAAAATATTGTCCTTTTTTTGTAAAATTAACTAAAAATGTAAATAAGTAATCTTATAAAAACTAATTGCAACTTTTTCTAAGAACCAATTTTAATTGTTTCCAAAACAATAGCTTTTTGTAATAAATTTAGTGTGTAAATTTATGTTGACTACTTTCGCATTGTGTAGTAACACTACTGACAGGTTTATTAACGAATTGTCTTGAATTATTCGGTCAGTATTAAATGAAATAGTAAATGATGTTACTGACTACATATTTAAATTAATTAATTTGAAATTGTTCAATTGCAGTGTTACCGAGAGCCGAGCACCGGACGTAGTCGCAGAGATCTTAGACGATAAGAGCCGCGACGAGGACGAAGATGAATTGGTCGACGGTAAAGACAGTTAAAAATTTATCAAACGAATTAATGTTGGTTAGCGACTTATCTTTCTGAGCGTCGTGAGACATAAATTGCCTAGTACCTGCACGCAATAGAAAATATATTTAATCGTACGCAGTATGCAAAGTGCAAAAAATGACAAAATAAAAAAAAAAAAGAAATAGAGGACTATTTAAAGATGTATAAACAAAATATAACGAATATATTCTCCAGAAGCGACCTTGCGAGGAATCCCATTACCGTTTCTGTAAATGTGTATAAAATGTTTCCAAGAGTATTCGAAATGTTGGAAGGTATAAGCTGTGCAGAAGGATGAGACTACTTTAAGTAGGTTAATTTTATTTAAGCGTGTTAGTGATGTAATCATATCGTGACAATTCTTAGCAAGAAGAAAATTGCAATTTGTGTGACTGCCGTAATTTGTCTGTGACGCTTTTATATGCTCGTTTTGTGTATATACAATTTGTGATTTTTTGCACGTTTTACAGATTTCCATGTACGTGATAATTTATATGATTTTTTTTATACTATATACTTTTTAAGAGCACATGAAATGATATTCTTTTAAAATTCACTGCATAAGTTATTTATTTAATTTTTTTGACGTATCTAAAAATTTATAAAAGCCATTGTAAATGCAAGATACTGTTAAATAACTCATTATTTATAATTTAAATTGATTCTTTTAAAGACATAATTGTTAATTCTGTTATCAATGATAAATATTAATTAACTTTAATGATTGTCAATAGTTTAATTGCATTACGTGTACATAACTAATGTACTCGGTATATGTATATAATTAAAAAAATAACACTTTACTGCATTTGCAGTGGATTACAAGACTTTCCGTAACCGGCGATTTATTTTTTATGTAATTATGTAATACCTCAGAAAAATTCTCATGAAATAAACCGACTGATTCGCTTAACTGCAGTAACACCATGACACCGAGCAGGGTTTCATTTCAATATAGCACATCAAACTTCGAAATATGCAATTTGTAAAACAAATGTAATTTGTAATGAATAATTAAATTTCAATAAGAATCCTGCAAACATTGTTAGTGTGAATAAGTTGAATCGCCGAGAAATAAGTCGTTGATCGAATTCACGAAGTACCTCTTGTAAACTCGGAGCACGACAGGTTTCTTATTTTGTTGCTTTTATTGTCAAAGCTCCCTAGCGAAGCAAACCGATTTGCGTACTATGTGCTGATGTTTTATCGTACATCTATTGTAATTTTAATTTTTCTATTTATGCATTTATTATTTTTTTTAAATTGCAGAAAGATCTGCAAGACATTTTAATTTATTAATATATCTATTTAAAAATACGCAATGTATAAAAAAGCTTTATTTATGTATAAATAGTTACACTTAGAAAATCGCTGATTACTAATTGTATGATTTTGTGATTACATTATTTTTAAAGCTTTACAACAGTCTATCGTTTTTCATTTTGTTATTACAGTCTTAAAAGAATGGCAGTGTTCCGTATATTAATAATGCAATATTTATCGTTTATAAATAAAAATTAGACATTTCAAAACTTTGAGCTTTGCATTGCATTTTATCCTACATTCTTAAAGCTTCTTAAAATCGCCATCCTCATTTATAAAAACTTAAATTTTCGACATAGCAGATTCTTTTATACTGCACTCAATTTAAATTTATATCAAAATCAGTCTCTTCACTTGTTATACGTATACAAAACTTATAAATTTTCCAAATTTTAAAATGCCTACGCTCAATCCCACATGAAACGGATACTCGCGCGGTTAGACCTAAGCAACGTTAAACATCTACGCCTAAAATCTATCGAAGCCTCCGGCCCGATCTATCGGCACTTTGGCGTGCCGTCAGGATTAGTCGGCATCCTGGGCTTGCAGATCTTGCGCTTGCCGTTGGATCCGTACACGATGTTGCACGAGAAAGTGAAGTATCCGCAGGTGGAGCTCTTCGTGTAATACCTGTGCTCGTACTTCTTCGCCGGATTCTTGTCGTCCATCTTCCCGGCGACGCTGTTCGCCACCGACACGTAGCTGCTCTTAGGCGTCGACGCCTCGTCCTTTCGGACTATCCCTTGCAATCCACCGTAATACATCCCTCCGGCGCGTTCGCCGTGGCCCAAAGACCTGGTGTCCGAGGAGGGCCTAGGCGACAGCGTGGTCGTCTTTCTCCCCCCGAGGGACGTCATCCTGTCGCGATTAACCGCGTAACCGGGCAGTGAATCCTCCTGCTTGACGCTCACGTCGTAATCGCCGTCGGTGACGACGCGCATCGTCTGCCTCGGCGTCGGCGTCGCCTCCACGTACTCCTCGTCCTCGTACTCCTCGTACTCCTCGTCCTCCTGCCGGTTCTTCCTCTCGGGCTGGCGCGGCGTAATCGCAATCACCGTCTGTCGGGTATTGCTTGAGGAGCCCTCCATCTGCTCCCGCGGCACTTCCGTCGTCGTCGTCGTCGTCTCCGGCTGGATCGGCTTGAAGAGGCCGGGATCGCTGCTGAAGTTGAAGGGTCGCCGGAGCGCCGCGGCCCCCGAGCCTGAGCCAGCCTGCGCTGCTCCCGTGTACGTCACCCCGTAGTGGAAGGAACCCTGCAGCTGAGATTGCGACTGGCCGCGGAAGGTCCCGCTCTGGGCCGAGGCTGTACCGCCGCCACGGAACGGCTGCTCCCTGCGTTCACCCGCGGGCTTCTCTTTGCCGCTGGAGACGTACGGTTGGAAGCCGATCTGCGCCTGAGACGAGGTCTGACCCTCGCCGTTCGCCTGGGCGTCGGCCATGCCGCCGCGTGCGCTTGCCTGCACCTGCGAATTCGTGCCGTGGTTCCAGCCGCTGCTCTGGGCGTTCGTCGAGGTCGCGCCCGACGTCGAGTCCAGCTCCACTTGCGTCTGACTGCGACCCAGACCGCCGCTTCCCTGTGCGCTGCTCTTGGCGCCATCCTTTCCGCCGCTCACCTAAAGAGGTAAAAATAATTTTACTGAAATATTTACTATCTATATTTTTTTTTAAATTTTATAAATTTGTAAGCGGAATGTCCATTTACACTGTGTATTAATATTCTCACGCAAGGCGTTGTATTTTACTATAATTTACGTTGCAAGCGTTAAAAACTATAATCATCTAAAATCAGGCGGACGACTATTGCCTTGTCATACCTCCAAAAAAAATATAAAACAATTTCAAAGAAAGTGGATTTAGTATTTCATATGTTATTTTACACAATATAACAAAAAAATTTGCAGATTCAAGTAAAAATTTTGTTGAATCCTCCTTACAAAATTGTTTTATTGATTTAACTAAATATTTAGTTGCATTAACAACATTTGTAGCTAAAAAATACTTTGTCAATTTAACTAAATCTTTGCATGATTAAACTAAACGGTTTTTCAAGGAGACATTCAGTTTTATCTACAAAATTTTTTTTCAGTGTGTATACATTGAAAAAAAAGTAAGAAATCGAAATCAATGGTTAGTTGTTTCAATTAATATTTGATTGAAACAAATAAATTTTGATTGAAACAAGTAAATATTAATTAAAGCAAGTAATGGTTAATTGTGATTAGTAAACTTTTTTCTCAGTGTATTATATATTTTTTTCTGAGTATAATCAATTAGATCAAACCTGAGTTTGGGCGCTCTTGGTATTATCACTGGTACCAGCTTGAGCGGAGAAGGAGCCGGAGCCAGTGTAGGTACCGCTGACCTGTGATTTGGCTGTGCCCTGTGCGTGTCTTCCCTCAGCGGTAGCACTCGCCTGAGTACCCGCGTCGCCCTGATTCACGGAGCTCAAGGCCTGAGAATCCGAGCCGTCGTCTCCTCCGACGACTGTTCCGCCCTGTTGACCCGTTACCAGAGTCTGGCCTCCGATTTGGCCTGTGACACCTGCGTTCATACCGGGGTACTGCTGACCGCTAGACGCGCCTGGGTATACCGTGGTTCCCGTAGTGCCTGGTGGGAATACAGTACCTATACATGAATATATTCGAGTTACTTGCTGACACAAAAAATTAAAACGGGTGAAATTGAAAATTTAAGGATACATACCTGGTACAACAGTTGGTACACCTCCAGTACTCGGCGGACCAGTTTGAGTGCTGGGATATATAGCAGTTCCTGGAATATCACCTCGAGTGACAGGTTTTTGTTCCTCTCTAATGACGGTACCGGTTCCACCTAATAATATTAATACATTTTTTAACAATGACTTTTTACTTCGCCTGCTAAGGTAATATACATAAGTAAGTAGATAAATTAATTAAAATTTTCATAAAAAAATTGATTAGGCTTTATGCCTGTATAACAAAGTAAGTTTTAAATATACATTAGTAAAGAATTAAAATTTTTTATAACTACCTGATACAGTACCAGGGGGGTAAACAGTAGTTTGAGTTCCACCTCCTACTTGTGTGCCGGGCGGATATTGTGCACCCCCTACTTGCGTTCCAGGTGGATAGGTTCCTACTCCTACTGTCGTACCAGGTGGATATGGTCCAACGCCAGTGACCTGAGTTCCTGGAATGCCGCCCACTACTTGTGTACCTGGTGGATACTGGCCTCCAGTTGTTTGCGCTCCAGGAATATACTGCCCGCCACTTGGAGGATACAAACCGCCACCAGGCAATTGGATACCAGGAAATCCTGCTCCCGGTGTTCCAACTGGAGTAGTTACACCTCCACCGAGTTGCGTTCCGGGTGGGTAAAGTCCACCGCCAGTAATTTGCGATCCTGGTACACCTACTATTTGACTACCAGGCGGATATGTACCACCGCCTGTTACTTGTGTACCCGGTGGGTACTGTCCACCTCCGGTAACTTGAGTTCCTGGTTGATATTGCCCACCTCCGGTTACTATTTGCGTACCCGGCGGATACTGTCCACCTCCAGTTAATTGTGTTCCTGGTGGATATTGTCCGCTACCAATAACTTGCGTACCCGGGGGATATTGGGCACCTCCAGTGGCTTGTGTGCCAGGTGTTCCTGCTACAACTTGCGTTCCTGGTGGATATTGTCCGCCTCCAGTTACCTGCGTGCCCGGAGGATATTGGGCACCGCCAGTTACTTGAGATCCTGGAGGATATTGTCCACCTCCTCCAGTCACCTGCGTACCCAGGGGATACTGTGTACCTCCTGTTATTTGAGTTCCTGGCGGATATATCCCGCTTCCTGTGACCTGCGTGCCAGGGGGATATTGTGTACCGCCAGTGACTTGTGTGCCTGGTGTTCCTGTTACAATTTGCGTTCCTGTTGGGTATTGTCCGCCTCCGATCACCTGCGTACCAGGGGGATATTGTGCACCGCCAGTTATTTGAGTTCCTGGAGGATATTGTCCGATTCCAGTCACCTGCGAACCCGGGGGATACAGGGTACCTCCAGAGACTTGCGTTCCTGGTGTTCCTCCGACAACTTGCGTTCCTGGTGGATATTGTGCACCGCCAGTTATTTGAGTT
>JAWWEN010000001.1:8149721-8178551 GCA_035582955.1 Sycophila texana | reverse complement strand
CCTGGTGGATATTGTCCGCCTCCAGTCACCTGTGTACCCGGGGGATATTGCGTACCTCCAGTTATTTGAGTTCCTGGTGGATATTGTCCGCCTCCAGTCACCTGTGTACCCGGGGGATATTGCGTACCTCCAGTTATTTGAGTTCCTGGAAGATATTGTCCGCCTCCAGTCACCTGCGTGCCTGGTGGATATTGTCCGCCTCCAGCCGTCTGCGTCCCCGGGGGATATTGTCTGCCTCCAATCACCTGCGTCCCTGGTGGATATTGTCCGCCTCCAGTCACCTGCGTGCCTGGTGGATATTGTCCGCCTCCAGTCACCTGTGTGCCTGGTGGATATTGTCCGCCTCCAGTGACCTGCGTGCCTGGTGGATATTGTCCGCCGCCAGTCACCTGCATGCCTGGTGGATATTGTCCGCCTCCAGTCACCTGCGTGCCTGGTGGATATTGTCCGCCGCCAGTCACCTGCGTTCCTGGTGGATATAGTCCACCTCCAGTAACTTGTGCTCCCGGTGGATACTGTCCACTTCCGGTTATTTGCGTCCCTGGTGGATACTGTCCACCTCCAGTAACTTGTGAACCGGGCGTTCCTCCTATCATTTGTGTACCCGGCGGGTAAATTCCACCTCCACTTACACGCCTTTCCTGTCCACCTTCTCTTCCTGTTCCTGAAGGATAAGGTCCACCTACTGTCGGTTGCGTTCCTGAAAATAGCATATGCCAATTATTTTAATTATCAATATGATTGTAGCCGATACGTTATTTCTAGAAATATTGCACCTGGTATACCGCCCGTTACTTGAGAACCTGGAACAGTTCCAGTTTGGTAAGTCCCTTGTCTGCCAGGTATCTGGGTACCAGGAGGATAGGGTCCTCCTCCAGTAATTTGCGTTCCTGGAGGGTACAAACCGCCACCAGTAACTTGGGTACCAGGTGGATAAGTAGCACCAGTCGTAACTTGTGTCCCTGGAAGATATGCCAAACCTCCTGGAATCTGCGTGCCAGGTGGGTACGTTCCACCAGTAACTTGCATGCCTGGTGGATAAACTCCTCCACCAATAACTTGAGGCCCTGTTGGATAGGGAACGCCTCCTGTAACCTGCGTTGCTGGTGGATATGCTCCTCCTCCTGAGACTTGATTTCCTGGAGTAGTACCAGTTACTCGTGCACCTGTAAAAATATTTTTTTTTTTTGTTATTTTTTTATTTATTTCTCCTAATACAATATTAGTATTATCTGATCTGATGAATACCTTTAAAATATAGTATTATTACAATTAAATTTTTGCACTGGTTTTCATTGACTTTTTTATTCACTGTTATAAAAAAAATAATCCTTAATTTTTTAATATCTTTAAAAAGATAAGTATCTCTCAATAATATAATAAAAAAAGTAATAAACAAAAGATACATAATTTAAAAATATTACAATTATAAAAACAGTTTCTATTTTGAATTGGCTATACCTGGTGCAGTCCCTGTAGGATAAACTTGAGTACCAGGAGTTCCTCCAACTACCTGCGTACCAGGTACGTATCCAGGACCAACAGGGTACTGTTGACCCGTCCCTTGCACTCCCGTCGTTCCTCCCGTTACTTGTGTGCCTGGTACCTGCCCAGGCTGGTACGTTCCTCCAGTTGTCTGCCCACCGGGTCCAATTACTTGTTGACCTGGTATCAATACTCCAGGAGGGTAGGACCCACTTGGTATCTGCGTTCCGCCTGGTACCGTTCCAGGTATCCCACCGCCTGGATAAACTGTACCACCCCCTGGAACACCGGCGCCAGTTTGGGCTCCAGGAGGATAAATTCCAGGAATTTGCGATGTACTACCTTGATAGATTGAAGTACCGGGTCTAGCTCCGGATACAATTGCACCGGGTACTATTCCACCTGGATTCAATTTTGCTGTACTGCTTCATAATTTTAATCGTGTTAATGTTTGCTTAGCGAAAACGTTACTTTCTCTCTCTCTAGTGAAATGTTTAAACGGCAGTGCACTTGAAGGAGCTTCATTAGTGGTTACAGGATACGGACTTCATAAGTGGGTAAAAAAATAAGAAAATCCAATCGGTTTCGCTCAAATCAGTTTTTATTCCGATTACATTTATACTTTTTCTCGTTTAGAATGTTAAAAAAAGTATATCTTTTTGATAAAAAAAAAAAAGAAATATTCTGTAAAAAAATTGCGCATGTCATCGCCACGGTTATAATATTAGTAACGTGCAATCGCATTAAACGTCAGCCGTAATCCACACACACTCTACCTAATATGCTTCGATTATATATTACTCTCCTTTTTTTTATTAGTATAGTACACTTGTTCCTCTATAATAATGAGTCAAAAAAGCAAGTATTAATCGGGTGCTCTTGTAAACAAATCAAAAAGGACAAAGAACTACGAGAGCCTAAGCGAGACTCGCTAGTCGACTGCTACCTTGTACGCCGTATCCGGGGCATCCCTCGCAACCGTCCGCCCCCGACGACATACTCTGAGCCTGGCCCATTCCGCTCCTCCCACCTGGGGATCACACGTTCTCCAATTTATAAAGCGGCAATGCGTATAATGCACTCTCGTCGAGAGGATCACCCCGTGGGCTCGCAAGCGGCGAGCCCTCCCCTGCATTCTTTCTGTTTTTTTTTTTTCTCTCTCTCGTTATCTGAACTCACTCGCCTGCTCGCGAACGGACGGCGAGGCTATAGGGAAAAGCGATTAGAAGAACTCACTGACGACGGCGCGAGAGGACTGCTGGGTGGCCTCGGCCTCGGCCTTGCCGTCGCCCTGGCCGCCGGACCCCACGCTCAGGTACTGCGACTGCGTCTGACCGCGGAACCGGCCCCTGGGCTCGGGCGCGGCCTCGCGCCTCCTGCGCTGCAGCTCCTCCCCGTTCAGGCGATCGCGCTCCTCCAGGACGGCGCGCCTGCGCTCGCGCACCTTCAGCGGGGTCAGCACCATGTCAGCCACGCGCTTCTGCACGATGTCGTTCTCGTCCTCCGGGAGCTCGTTGTAGAACGGGTCGTCCGAGGACTCGGGCTTCGTGTCCTGGAGCAGGACCATCGTCGTGCCCTTGCAGAACTCCACCACGCGGCCGCCGGCCAATCGCCATGCCTGTTGATTAGAATTGCAATTAATATTATACAATGATTCCTGACCTTACTTTGTATTTTGTTGTAATTTGAAGGACATTTATGCTCGTTTATTAATTAAATTAATAAACAATTGTGAACAATTTATAATCGTTGAACGATAATAAAATTAATTTAAAGAAGAGAACTGACACAGATTCTATTTTGGTGTGAACATTCCATACACCTGATCTCACGTTATTTACATAATAATTATAAAGAAGAGCGTAAGTTTTCTTTTAAATAAACAATTAAAGAAACTTTTTATTGCAAATTTGCACGGATTTATTTATCACTTTTTATATAAGATTGACTAATCGATAACTTACTGGGAAAATGATAATGGAATTATCAAAGAAATTTTTTACGATCATTAATTATATATTCCTAGTACCTTAATTACGACTATTAAATTAAAGACTTTTCATTGAAAAATTTTATGACTGTTTTTTTGTATCATAATTGCTTGTTCAAGTTAAAAGCGGCGCATTCGACAAAATATTAAGTTGTATTCGCGGAATTAAGCGTAGAGTCACTGGGAACTGGCGCCATTCGCTTTACGCAAGGTTTTGTTTGAACTCTCCGACTGCGTTTTTATATAATCTACTGAAGCGTTGAGAATTAGAACAACAGTTTCATTATAAACGAAGACTCGATTACCAAGAGATGGCACACGCATCTCGGAGACAATTTTCCATTCCACTAATTCTTGCACTAGAATTACGTAATACTTTTTCTCCAAACGATTCGAGCGCACCGAGAGCCTTACACTGGAAATTTCAAGCCTCCCATTCTAATCTCACGCTCCGGTTGCTCTGAGGATTCTGATCGGAGGAAATCGGCGATAAAAAAAAAAGAGGAAGCGGCTCCGGCGATAAGTTACCTCGATTTTGGTGAGCGGATAATCGAAGGCGTAGAGAGTCTTCTTGTTATTAGCGATCACGTCCCGCCAGAATTTCTGCATGTGGATCTCGTTGTTTTTGAGTTTCTCTAAGTAGCAGATGTTTTGGGCCGCATCGCGATAGGCCGTGTAGAACTGAAAAAATTATTAAATTGCACAATTAAGATTTTTTTTTCAAACAATGGGACATTTCATGTGGTGCCGTTGTCATACCGTAGCTGCATCCGTGAAGATCCTTGGCTTCTTGTCGATCAACTCGATGTGCGTCAACGGGTCTTTGTTGTCCAGCGAACGATCAAATCGTGTCTTTTCCTGTAATAAAATTTTTTTTTTAATTTTTATTATGAATGAATGAAGCGTTTGGTGACGATTCCAGCCAGTCAATGCCATTATTTATTTTCTTTTTGCGAAATAAACTTGAATCTATAAGACTGTGTGTAATTCGTTGTTGTGAACTTGACATATATAGATTATGAAAAATATATAGATATTTTTACGATGTAAGACGCGATATGAATATATTTTTTTTACATACAAAATTTTTATGAATCAATAAGGCAAGCCTTGCAGTATCAGAATAAATGCACGTATTATGGCATTCTTGAACAGAAATTTTTGTGTACTATATACAAGGGCACACTTTGAAAAATATTAAGCATATCAAAAATAATTCTTAATAGTTGATTTAAATTCACTTTTTACGTGCATATCAATCAACAAATCCTCAATACCGCAATATAGAAACTCTCATCGACTCCTCTTAAACCATCATATTACATTATTCTTTCTGACGATCATTCGTCTGCATCATCCCCGCATGAAATACCGTGTAATATAACAAACTTAAATTCAAGCAGTCAAAGTAGGTCTCCCAGCCGCGTAAATCGCCCGAATTACCACGAAAATAAGAATGACGAAATGTCGCCGACGTAAAAAGGAGAAAAAAAAAATGCGGGCCACGCCGCTTGTCACGCGGCGGAATCGGGCTTGATCGGAGCTGCGGGCGCCGACGCAACCCGCTCAATCGAGCGTGAAAAAGAAGCGACCGATACGACAGGCGCCTTATACTCTTATACTCAAACCCACACGCCCGCGGATCTATCCATTATCGAGATGAACTCTGACCTCAAGTGAATGGCGCCGCGCGTTTTAGCCCTATCCGATTCTGAGAGGCGATTTGTATCGGTCGCCTTTTTCGTCTTGATCGTTCGTTTAAGTATACACTCCTTGTCGTGGCTGATCGACGGGACGATTGAGTTGTGCAATAATTAGTCTTTCGAGCCTGCGTTATTGTTTGATTGACAGTGAGGATGTGTGCGGGCTGTTACGGTCGTTTAGCAATTGATTGTTTGTTTAACGATGTTTGTAGGTTGATCTTCTTAGAATTTACTTGAGTTTTTGCTTGCTTAGTACAATTTACGTTTTTAACACGACTGACGTGCACCGATGATGGCTAAAACGTGGTATACTGCACTTTCATTGAATCTAATTAAAAGTAAATATTATGACAAGATTTTTATAAAATTTTTAAACAGAACAGAGAGCTCTAAAGTACAAATAAACAGTGCGTGTATAAAATTCAAAATAATATAAAACACGGAACTGTGAGATTTTAAGCGTATTGGTAACACGATACAGATATGCTGATAACAGACAAGATTATAAACTTTTCTCGTATTATTCTACTCTTTTTATTATTTACATTAGCTTTAAAAAATATCTTAATAAATCCTCAACAGTTCTCAACAAGACGTTATTTTTAAAAAAGTTGATATTCTTAATTTTTTTTAATCGAATGTAACATGCTATAAACAATATTTCAAGAAATTAATTTAAAGATGAGAAGCTGTCTGAAGGTAAGCTTAATTATAAAATAGACGACCTGAAAAAGTTTCGACAATTTGACAATTTCGACAATGTGTATAATACATTCTGCAGTCTCATCGATCGAGATATCAACAAATTATGTATACATTTCCAAAATATTCAGTGCTATTAATGAGTATACAAAAAAGAAACGAAAATTAGGTATTAAAATAAAAAAAAAAAGAACAATCAGCTTAATTACAAGAGGTCGCCAATTGCAAATTTTTTCCATCGCTTATACATATACAACTTCGCGCCCGCCATATCGTCAGCGGGAAATTCAATACCCCCCTGATGTGCAATCTTGCACATGCCTCGGATAGCTTTTGCGCGAAATCTTTCCCCTGCGCCGTCGGCGCTTTGACACTTTGATTCATTGTTTAATTTAGAATTCAGAGATTACGGCTAAATAGAACGTGGCTGCGGAGCGCGTATTATCTATCGTCGAGGCTTCGCAGAGGGAATGCCCGTAATTCATATAAATTAATTGTCGGAAAAATCCAAGAGTGCGCGTACAGTCTACACTGATGATGGACGGACATGTTTTCCACTGTCTGTAGTGTACTAATGTGATCAAGATTTCTTTTTAGTTATTTTACAAGTCGTTATAAAATAATGAGAAAACCTGATATTTGCGTAATTGCGGAGGGAGACAATGTTTGTTGAGCGAATTGTTTGAAAGGGTGTCGTATGTAATTTAGTTTCGATTTTTAACTATAATGACCGGTTCTAGCTTAGTAAACAATAAAAGTACGATTTAAAACAAAAACTGCTAATGTGAAAAACGCATGTTTTCATCTCGCTACTTATATTTACTGTTTTATAATTTTGTATTTTTCTTTTCATCACTTTTAACTGTTTTTTTTTTTTTTTTTTAATTATTATTATAATATTATTGTGTTCAATGTGAGTAATATGCAAGAAGCGTAGGAGGATGTTGATAAAAAAAGTGAAAGTACACCAACTTTATGCTTGATAGTTATTACATAAACGTGCGCACTAATTTTTAGATTATCTTTAAGGAAACAGTAAAATTATATTACAAAAGAATTTTATTTGAATCAATTTTTTATGAATATTTTTACGCTTATATAAATAAAAAACTCTTCATTGATTTACAGATTACAGTTTAAATATAAAACAAAATAACAATCTAATACTGCAATTGCTTCAACTTTTCAAATATCTTTCCGTGAAAAAAACTACTCCAAATGAATCCGTAATTATTTAAAAACTAACTTTCAATAAAAAAAAAAATTCTACATCATGCATCTTGCATACTGCACATCACAATTATTGTTGATCATTGATCCTCTTCAGCGCAGTTGTGCTCGCATTATTGCACAAAAGCAATATGAAAAACTCAACATTTTCAATTCATCTCAATTAACAGAAGCTAATTTTAAAAACTTTTTGGAATCTAACAAAAATAGTACGTGACTTCCAAGGAACGTCCTTATCGCATCCCACTAAAAAAACGAATCAAACAATTAAGTTCAATGTTCTCCTCAAAAAAGAAAACAACGGTAGCCACTCTCAAATACCTATAATAAGCATATAAAAAATAAAAGACAAGAACGAACGTAGGTACTCACGTAGTGATGATGATGGGTATATCCTGAGCCAATCGTGCAGCAGGACGCGAGGATGATTGCGACTGCGAGGGGCAACATGTTGAGGCGTCGATCGTCGGCTTGAGTCGTAAACTCGTGCGCGCGCGGCCAGTCCCGTGCGCCTACTGGCGCGTTCGTCGACTTTGGCTGCGCCTTGCCGGCTCCTCCGAAGACGCTGCTCGGCGCTGCTCTCTCCCACTTTTCTTAGCGCTCCTTATGCCGGACGCGCGGCCTCTTCTCCCGCATGCATCTGCGGCCTGTCCACCCGAGCCCCCGGGCTTTTATGACCCAGCGTCCGGAGGTCGACGTGGCCGGCCGGAAAAAGAGTTCTGCTGCTCCACGTGAATGGAGCTTTCATGGTAACCTTGAGACCACTCGCTGGATGAGGCTGTATGCTGCTTGTTGCGGCTGGTGCGCTCTGAAAAATTCGACTACGTTAACACTGCGGCTGAGAAAATTCTAAGGAAGCTTTCAGCTCTTAACAAACCAAATTGCTGTTGCGTTTATCTGAATTTTCGGCGAATGCTCCGTTGTATTTGCAAAAATTACAGAGCTTTCCCTATGTAAATTTAATAAGAGAGCTTTTTTGCAAGTGTATAGATTAATATTGCAGAGCTTTTATTGTACGAAGACTTTTTCTTTATAATTTCGGAATTTTTCAGATTTAAATAACAAAGCTGTTACCGCAAAAGTTTTTAGTTTTCTAAATTATCCTATGATTTGTAAAATTGAAGTGATTATTCAAATGTTATTCTAACTGGTAGTACACTGTTCTTAAATACGATTTAAGAAAATTATTATTACTACAATTGTATATTTTATACGTTAGAATAACTTTATTAGAAAAATTGTTTATTAAGATTTATTGCATTTTTCAAATTTTTTATTAAATTTATTAATAATAAAAGATATGTTCTGCTACTTTTATAATCATTCTTTTTAATAATTCAATGTATCGAAATATTTATCATTCATTTTCAGTCTTATATTGCTTTAAAATCGTTATCTAAAACTGACTTAAGATATCAAATTCATAGAATTCTAATTGTTTCAGATAATGCCAGTGGACTTGCAAAGCAAGTTCCATCTCACTAGCAAAGTCACTTCCTATCAATACACGCCAAATTCTATCGTCTGCTTCACTTTTCACACGGTTTAAAAAACAACATCAAATGTACCCTAAACTTTGAGAATGAAATGCCCAGAAAAAGCTTTACCTACAGCAGCTTCTGTACAATGGTCAGAAATTTCTCCAGATGCACTAATCTAGAACCAAAAGATCGGCGCGCTCTTGTCCCCGATTCCCCAAGACAATGGGTCGACGCGTGTAGGATGTCGGGCCAGCTCAAGCCAGGCTTAACGGATCCAAGGTTCACGCGCGGATCCCACCCAGCTCATAGGCGTCCGATGGCCCAATTGCGATATCGTCCGGGCAGAAGGCTCCTAAACGCCGTTGCGTCATTCGCGCTGGCCGCGACAACGCCGGTCATTCAGTCGAGCTTTTTCTAGCTCCAGCGAGATAGCCGTCTACTGGGCCGCTCATGCTCCGCGGCGGACGTGTGGCAGCCTTTCAGGGGGATATTTTCAGGAGGAATTCGCTAAATCGCCGCCGGGACCGACCGGGTCGTACGACGCCATCAGAGATGCGATCGAGAAGATCTTTGCGATTTTAGGTTTCGCATTCCTCGTTTTTTGTAGGACGTTGGAGGGATGATTCAGCTTTCCCATTTATTTTAACTCGAAACAGTTTCGCGAAAATACCTAAAAACAGAAGATTTTAAAGAAGTGTTTAAAAAACGAAAGAAAGAAAAAAGAAAAGAGCCAACAAGGCTTTGTTTGTTAAAGTAAATGAACACATTATTTTGGTACAACCCGATATAGAACAAAAAATGCTCGTATTATTGTCACTGCATTTTCTAAATTAAAGAAAACTACAAGTAAATAATTACTGCGATTTAATCAGATCCTTTTGCTCTTATTGCTATTGGTTGGAAAGTAAAAAATAATCAAATTTCGTATCCGCATCAACATTTTCTTAGCGAAATATTTAAGTTCAAAATCCCCGTTAAACAGCACTTTTCCTAAATCTGGCCGCCGAAGGCGGAAACGATCGGGAACGGAAATAGAAAGTCTTTCGCCTCGCTGCAAAAGTTCAATGGATTAGACGTGCATCCACAAACAAAGTGAAAACAAACCTGGCGAACTTTGGCTGTGCTTGTTTTAATAACGCCCGTAGCGTAAGCAATGGCGTCATGTAAGTACGCTGAAAAGCTGTTATTAGACTGTCCGTAAATAGAATAGGCCAGAATCATGCAGGAGAGTGACTTAAATTCCAAACACGCGATTTTAATTGTGCTCGCTTTTGTATCTGACTTCTGTCGTTAATATCCAGGGCTGGTAAAATTTTTAAGCTCGACTATTTTGTCAACTTAAAATTGATGGAGCTGGAAATTTCCTGAAACATTATAATATAGTTTATGAAAATATGCGAAAAATCTGGTGCTCTCAAAGCAATTGTAATTATTCATCAAATTTTTTTATTTTATAGTAAAAATAAGTAAATAAATAAAGAAAAAGTAATTACTGTTTGTATAGAAATTATTAATGTAAACAATGGCAAACGTGCTGTAACATTTGATCTTGTATTCATTATTAATTTTAAATATTTCATTTTCCAGGATTTATAAATTTGTATAATTGAACATAAAAATGTAATACTATTTTTTAAACACCTTAATTTATCCATTTTATAATTCTTCTTAAACTCTCCTCGTAATAATATAAGTTACAAGTCAAATTAAATAAAAAAAAAAATTAAAAGAATTTCAGAAAGACTATAATCATAGCGTTCATTGCTTTCTCTTAAAAATAATAAATAAAATAAGTCCAACACCATTTTATAAACAACAAAACGCACAATTACATTTTCTCAATTAAGTATCCTAACACACGAACGATGACTCCCTTTCCTTCTGCAATTTAAAAGTCGTCATTGACGAGCGGCTGGTCGTTAATAATTCCCGCCGTAATAATAGCAGCCGTCCAGGTAACGTTCAATCAGCACTGTTTATTTACGTCCATTAAATCTAGAACAGCCGAGCTTCCACCGCCGATACAATCAAACTTACTCCCAAATCCACATTCCATCTACGCAAATGTACCAGCCCTCCCAGCACCGACTCCCTCCTAATTAAACAAAAATCGCAATCCAAACAAACAGAAAGCGCCCGAGTGAGATCCCGCGAGCGTAACTCGTTAAAAAACAGAAAATTATGAAAAATAAAGATTTATCGCGACGACTTTATGAATGAATTAGAGACCCAAGAGGGAGCAAACACGACGGGGTTGTTTGATCATCACACTTTTCAGCGGCGAGGCCGTGCAATTTAGCTCGCGGACGGCGGAACTCTTCCTCTGTTATTATTGAACTTGAAAAAGCAGGCGGTTGTTTTTACGGCGAGACGCGATGGAGGCCTGGGGCGTCGTCGCCGGCGAAGGTATAAGGGCGCTACGCTTGTCACGCGGCGGCCTTTTTAATTGCACTGTGGTTTTTAGCTTGGTTGATATATTTTTTTTTTACTGTAGAGAAAGAAGAGAAGAGTATTCACACTGTCATGTCGCATTTGGCAATTTGCAAGCACATTTTTAGAAGTACGTGGGTTCTCGGGTGTGATGAGCAATAATTTGTTGTTTTTCATTTATTCTTCTTTTAATTGTATAATTTTTTGAGTAATCAGTTGAATACTGTGACTTCTGTATACGTCGTTAAATTATCAGTAAGAATAAATTACTTTTAGTTGCTTAAAAGTAAACTATACTTGACGTCCTTAAAATTAAACATTTAAGGAACGGTCAAAATGTTACGTAAAATACATACGAATTATATAATTGTTTACTTAATCAAGAAAACAAAATAAAACAAAAAAAAAATACCTGTTTTTGACCGTAGAAAAAAAACTTCGACAAAGGACTAATGAAATTTCGGAGGCAGGTGAGAAACTCGCTGGGAACAACTTGGAGAAAATCAAATCGGATGTATTCTACACTCTAGCGCCGATGTATCACATGAGCAAAATTTGCGGGCTACTACCCGTCAAGTTCACCCAGGACAAGTCAGGGAAGTACGTGGGACGCCTTGATGTACCTCAGGTCATCTACGGGTAATTACAATTTCTATATATATATATATATTTAATAATATTACATTTTATATACTAGATTTATAATTTAAACAATCTTATTATTTTTAATTTTTATTCTAAAAAGTACATATATTAAAGAATGAGCATTCACAGTGGGTCCTTCGATAATATTAACTTTTATCAGTACATATTATAACATTCCTTTTAGCATAGAACAACCCTCATTTTCCTTACAATAATTGTTTAATTAAATTAACTTTTATAAACGGACCTTAAAAGACGTTAAAACCTTTAAAGCCTTTAAATAAATAAATAAATAAAAACAAAAAATACATTTACGTTGAAGTTTGCTACTTCTACTGGCATTCGTCGCTGCTCAGATATGGGGCTTGTACCGAGATCTTCGCAACGGCTGGCAGAATAGCACTCGGTTATCATCAGAAACGGCTATCACCGTCACCTGCAGTGACGTCGTCGCTGTCATCAGCGTCGTCTTTGCAGCCATTCTGGGTTCCTCTTTTCGTTGGCGACACATCCAGAGTGCCCTCCACAATATCGTCGAAGTCAGATAATCTCCTTATTTCCTATATTTTTAATTGAAGCTGTTAACATTTCAATTTATTTACATGTCTTCAAATTTTAATTGTTAAAACTTTGCTTGTTAAAGAATATTTAAAAAATTATAAATATGATTAAAAAATTCTACGTACAGGTCGACGAAAAGTTGAACGTGGTAACGTCGAAAAATCTCCGCAAGCTGTCGATAATCGTAATCTCGGCGACGTTCGTGTACCTGGTAACACTGTCGATTCTGGATTTCATTTTCTGGAGCATGGAGTTTTCGGCGAAGAATCTACAGGGCTACGGCGATAAGGGTCCGATTAATTATAGTCCACTGTACGTCATGTACATCGTCATTCTCACCTTCGAGATCCAGTATGCTCTAGTGCTGTTTAACATCGGCGAGCGATTTCTGAAACTGAATAAATCAATTGAAAACCTTACGAAAGCTAATCACATCATACAATATTTTAAAAAAGATTTGGGACTTGGTTAGTAATTTTTGAACTTATAACACTTATAATTATGAATGTGAACTTCCTGTCATTTAATTTTAATATTTCACAATCTCACAAAAGATTTTAGAATTTTATTACTTTGTTGAATAATTAATCTTACTTGAATTTTTACACAATATTTCACACGTTATAATCAGTTTAATTTTTAAAATAATTTCCATAATACCGTGATTAACATCAAATCTAATCTGTGATTCAAAACTTAAAAGAAAATGCAAGAAAATAATAAAAAATTTCTAAGTAAAACCTATTCAACGTTGAACAAATTATAGCGTAAATATTTCAATTGCCTAATGATGTAATTTCTTCAAAGCAGCGGCGGATCCTCGAAGGGAATTATCACAACCACTTTCCTTCGTTGCCTCCGACATCGGACACAATAGACATCGTCGAAGTAACAAAATTTCCGATTTCGTTGCAGTCAATGAAGTTACGTATCAATAATTGCACTACACTCGAACACCAAAATATTATCTGCAACATAAAATAACATTCAATCAATAGTAACATTTATACAATTTTTTTAAAATTAAAACATTTCAATGATTAGAAAAAAAAAATATTTAACGATCGCGTTTCACCTTATTTATTAAAATAAATATATTATATTTATTAAAATAAAATCATTCAGGTGGTGGGGGGACATCAGAAACCGTCGACCAGCTGATAACGTTACACGGAATACTATGCGACACGATTATTCACATCAACAAGGCTTACGGCGGAGCCATACTCATCGGCACGATCAGCTGCTTGATCCATCTGATAATTACTCCATACTTCTTGTACAACGTGATCTTTAGCACGAATAGCAACAGTTCGTTGGTCCTCTCTATCCAGATCTTCTGGATCTTTTTTCACGTGTACCGACTGTTGCTATTCGTCCAGCCTTGCTACATGGTGGCTGTTAAGGTCTGATAATTTTTTAAATCGAATGCTATGAATTGCAATTTTAACAGGTTACGCTTTCTTTTTCATTTTGGTGTCTGGGCAATGATGTGCAAAAGGCGAGGACAACTGGTGCTTTGGTAAGTCAGGCTCTGGCTAATAAGTGGAATCCTGATGCGAAGAAGCAGTTGGAGATCTTTTCACTTCAGCTCTTGCAGAGACCGGTCGAATTCAGTGCTTGCGGTCTCTTCTACTTGGACAGGACCCTCGTTACATCTGTGTTGATTTTTTACATAATTTAATTTAATATAATGATGTGCGTAATTAAAAAACGAAAAGAAAAATAATCAACTTATCATTCCAGATCGTGGGAGCAGTCACGACGTATCTTGTGATACTTGTGCAATTTCAAAATGCTGACGATACAAAGGGTACGAAACATATGCTTCTAAATGCAACAGAGTTGTTAAAAAACGCATCTACAATTAAGAATATAACCGCATTGAAAAACTAATAATTGATTTTTACAAAAGATGATAATGATTACGTAGTAATGGTAATGCTTATTATATAATGCAAGGTAATTATTTTGTAAACAGAGAAAAGCAAAATTGTTACTGTAAATAAACGGTTTTATTTTTTTATTCATTCCGCAGATGCGCACGTGCAATTGCTGTCTGAGAACTACGCGGTTAACGTCTAAATACAGTAAAGAACGCGAAAATACTTTTGACTTTTATTTTTGCCTTCGATTTCCTTTATAATTCTTCCTCGTATATACATTGCGCAATCTCCCGCTGCGTAAGATGTCCGTTTCGCTCATTCTAGTGTCCCAAGTACAAAATTGTTTCGATTCACCTCCTTACTTTTGTTTTATCTTGTTACTTCATTTTATTTTCTGTTAAAATCGGCGCTCGTCATCTAAATGTACCATACCTAGTCATGCCGAAGCATTCGCGCGCAAGTCATCACGCTCGATGGAGCGCCGAGAATTTTTATTTTTTTTGTTTTATCCGGATAAAAGGCGCCGGGCCGTCAAGAAGAGAAGTAGTACTCACGAGACCACCCGGAGACACGAATAAATAACGAAAAAACATCGGCAACACACTGAAGAATAAATTTCCTGTTTTTTTTTTTCTGTATACGAAGACAATATGCGTGAATATTATGTACATAAAATTTAACTTCAACCATAGTTGATCTAGTTATTTTTCTTTTATAAACGGCCAACAATTAATAATTAATTTTTTGTTTTTCATTAAACGTTTAAAATTAAACATCATTTCACAGCCAGTCCAAAATCGTGCCCACACTCGTCTCATTTCAAAGCCGAGAGTTTAAAAACAATACAATTTTATTTTGTCTTAATTTCTCCTTAACATTCAATCATACATTCTCTCCCACCCGTATGTTCTGAATACATACTTTGATGTAATGCCGTGATTAATTTGCTGTCCATCCTCTATCGTGCACACATTTTCGCTATCATTCTCACCCCATCGCGCACTTGCTCTACTCACCACTCACTCTACGGATACACCGCCTCGTATAAATGATTAATCTAGAAAATAAATATTGTAGCTCGCCGAAAGGATTTATAACGTAGCTACATACCTGACGCACTATCATTATCATTCGATTCAGCCACGCAAACATTGCTACATATACGATACAAATTATGTATAAATTCGACGAGAGAACGATCGACGCGTCGTCGGTGTGCGACTGAGCGCCGGCGCTCAATTCGCGCTGCTCGCCTCGACGATCGGCGGCTGCTGGCTCTGCTTCTGCTGGACGATCTGGAATGACGACTCACAGCAGTCGTCTTTGCTCGTTTTTCGCGCCGAGCGGTGACAGCCCATTAGCGGTGTTTGAGCAGTCATTGTCATCATCGGTGCCGCCACTGCTAGGTCAACTTCGGCCTCAAGCTTACTAGACTGACGACTGGCGCACTGACATGGGCTTGTGTGGTGGTGAAGCCGCGAGAAGCAGCCGCTGCACACGCGTACCGGATTATACAATTGCTCGCTCGGCAGCGGCGTCGAGTTCTCTGAACAATCCGCGCAGAATATTTTTCCGCAGCACCTGATGTAAAACGATTAAATAAATAAATTAATGATACACGTTCATCGTGAAACGGATAAAAGTACAAGAAACATATGATGAAAAAAAATTACCGGCAATGATGTTTACGCCTGCCAAGCCAAAATTCTGTGTCGCATCCCATACACCGATTGACAGCGTGATCTGGTACCCACAATGTAGGAGCAGGACCAGGCTCGTCTAAAGCTTCCCAGGACATGTCAGAAGGTAAAGATTCTCCGTGATCTCCTACACTGCCCACGGAGTCTGGTAGAGATCCCTATTCACATATAAAATTAGTACATTAATTGATAGCACAATAACATTTGTGAAATGTATATTTCATGATGACCTACAATTTCATCTACTCGATCGTTATCTGTATTGTGATTGCAAACTTGCTTTATCAGAGCCATCCTTGTCGTATGCAGTTCCTTCCGGAGTGCTTCTTCCTTGAGCTGGAAATAACCGAATATTTAATAGTTATTTTACTTTTACGCATAATTAAGTACGATTGATTTGTATTTACTTTGCCCTCGACGATAATTTGTTGAACTCTCATTTGGACGTCGCAGTGAATGACAGGAAGGCCGTCGACGTCATCTAGTCGATCGAAGTTATCGACCACGATGTCCTGATGAATAGGCGATGCCGGGCAAATGCTGCTCGGTGTGCGCGACGCCATTGGCGCGCTAATTTCACTTACATCACTTCCTTCTGTTTGCGTGCGATTGCACGTGTGACGGGTACCGTTCGCATCGACCCAACGGGTATCAGATTCTTGCACTGAATTCGTCGTTGGTGTACTACGCAATAGTCATTTTTTTTATTAATTTATTATTCTCTGTAGTCATTGCAGCAGAGTAAATTATTTTTTAAATGCTTACGTTTCTTTTTCATCGTTAAGTTTAACCACAATCACTTCACCATTTGGTATAATCGTATCCGTAGAGCTGTCAACCGAGGTGTTGACCGGCGCCTCGATTGGCGTGGGATCTCCATTTGGTATATTTTTTGTCTCTTCAGTCTCTTTGTTACTCTCACTAATTGCTTCGGGTTTATCACTATCGCTACAAGTCTCAACTTTTTCCGGTTCATTCTCCAAATTAAGTGAATCGAATTTTCTGTAAATAAGTATTTAATCAATTGTCAAGTTTTTTATATTCGAATGCTATCCCAAAAATAATAATTAAGAAACTTCTCGATCTTTTCGTGAAACAAACCATTTGAAAAGACTTTCTCTGAAGGTTTATGTGCACCACACCAGAACTGACAAAATAAAGAAAAAAAAAAATAACAAACAAAATTATTTTGGTTTTTAGTTTTCACCGCGAAAAGTTAATATTAATGTTTTATTAGCAATTGCAATTTTAATTAAAAGTAAAAAAATATTAAAATAATAATGCTCATCATAAAACAAATCAATTTTTCTACAGTAATCTAAACAAATGCATGAGAAATTTATGAAAAGTACAAGATCTTACTTTTCCATTGAAATGCTTGGATCGCTCAACCTGCGAGGCAGATGTGCAGCATGATCCTGAACTTGAATAAGATCTCCATAAGATCGCGTTTTCGTCATCTGCCCCTGGGTTTCTTCATTTTCACCAGATTCGATGTCAATCATCGATACTCGCGATTTAATATCACTGATACCTAAAGGAGCCTCGACGGTACCCAAATACACTGCAGTCCAAAGCTTGAGATCTCTTACATTGCAACTAGGCCATAATACCTGCTCGAAAAAAAAATTTAACTTAGCTTTATCGAATGTTACGAAATAAAAAACATAATCATCGGCAACGTGACTTACTTGAGTTTTTGAAGGAGAATATAGATGATTAACGAAAGATGAAGAATTTAGAAAACGCCAGACGGAAAAAGTGCGATCACGTATCCTTAACTGCAGCCTCTCTTGCCTTGTATTACACAAAAATGTGCCGAACAACTGGGAGTACGTGTGCTGAGCCAACTTTACCTAAGAGCAAATGCGACGCATTAGCAATTTTAATAGTCAATAATTAACGACCTCGGTAAACGATTAAACTTACAAGATATGCCGGCGACATCTGGAAGCTACACTTGAATTGTCTGGTTAACTGATGCACGCAATCGAGCCACTGCAAAAATACCGGACACCTCTCATTGGGATCTTCGCATCCCACCGTCTGTCCGCAACGGTCCGCAAATTTATGTCCAAAGTCGAGCCACTCCCTTTCGCACAAAACTTGAAAACCCTAAGAGCATAAGTTATTTTAGCTAAGGAAAAAGCTAATTTACATTTTTTAATGAAGTCTGCAATAAAAACATAAACTGATGATGACTTTGGCATGTTCTTTTACAATTCAAAGAGAAAAACGAAGTGAAAGTAAAATATTAGAAAAATACAAACCTCCATTGTGCGGTAGTAGGGGTCAAGGAGAATTTGAGCAAGGGCGACGATCTGGGGCGTCCTGTCCCAGCCATCGCTGCAATGCACTAATACTGGCCTCCCCTCCGTTTCGACCGCCGAAGCGACCGTCACGGCTGCTCTTAACAGACCGGACATGTGCTGCAGCCACCTCGTTCCTTCCAGTAAACTTAGCCAACTGCGGAAAAGCAAACGCGATCGTAAGCAGTTGTAAAAAACAGTAAAACTTTCACAGACGGTGCACTTTCTATCGATGCTTTTCGAAACGCAGCTCTTAATGATGATAAAATAGAGTTAATTACTTTAATTTAATTAACATAAGCTTAATTTAAAATTTTATGTAACTTCTTTTTTTAATTTTTAATAACAATTTGTCTTACATTGTATAAATTTATAATGGATACACAAATAGATACTTCTTTTTAAACATACTGCTAAAATTCAAAGTTATCTCATGAAATCAGTGTATTGTGTGCTTGATAATAAAGTTTTCTTTGATATAAGAAGCATACATTCAAGGGTAAAAACGATAAATTACAAGTATCTAAAAACGATTTTAACTCACTTGCTCTGATCAGCATCGGAGGCACACAATTGACGCACTGCGTGGAAACTCTTTCTTATGGAGTGAATATTTGGAAGATTCATGAATTGTATGTCGCTGCTCGGATAATACTCGGGACATTCGCAGCCGCCGCCGCGAGCTCTATTTGCCACTGCTGTCGTGTATGATCTTGCGTCTATTATAAGGACTTTCTGCAAAATTTGCAAACATATATTTATTACATTTTGTTCATTTAATGTCTAAGCAAAGAAATATAAATTTTTTTACGTCATAACACGATTAGTTGAAGAAAGCTGTAGTCTTAAATAATATTAAAATTAAATATGTTTATTAAATCTAATTGAAATGCTATCAAATTAATTCTTTGAGAAAGGATATAGTCATATTATTTAATTCATGTGTATGTGACTTACATGCCTTGTTAACTTAATTTATATAATAAATTTCAGATGGTTAAATGGTAAATAGAAATTACCTTTGAGGTAGCCACTTTCGAGGTAGCAGGTGCAACGGGCTCGTCTGTTGGTTCGGATTCATTTATCGGCGAGTCGATCATGGTGGATTCGCCGCGATCGTAGGAACATGCATCCGCTAGAGCTTTCAGGAGGTCCTCGTCTTCCGGACTTCGCCACCCGAGCCAACCGACCTCCGGCTGGCTGCTACGGGCTATAACGGCGCCATTTTTTGTGTGTCTAAAATTTTTAATTAGAAACAGTATTTACACAATTTTATAAATTCGTTGTTGCATTTACGCAGATTCAAAAATCTACCTCCAAACTACGGTGGGAATTCTTTTGAAACTTCGGAATTTACCAACGGCTTCTAAAATTTCATCGGAAATGCACGCTGGGACTAAAAGCTGAGGTGGGTAAGATGGGCACATTTGGTAATCTTTGTTCATTTGACTAATTCGCCATGTTCCATGTAGATTAAACTTCAATCGCTCTACCTGGAATTTTAAGAAAAAAAAAAAGATTAAATATCGTTCATCACATGATGAAACTTGTACTTTGATAAAGTCATAATAATTTCGTACTTCGGCATTAAAATTCGTGAGGAAAGAAGTACTGTCTTTTCCTAGCCTTGGATAGTCTTTTCCTTCTTCTATTGTCCATGCATAGTAAGCAAAAGAAAACATGTCTTCAATGCTTCTCTTTGGAAAGGTGACTTTATGAAGACGTTTAAACCATTCCAAACAGTGCTCGTTGGTAGCAAAAGCACAGCTACAAACAAAGTAAAAAGTGATATTTCTTTGTCAATAATTTGCCAAGTGGTTTAAAGTGCATACATTCTTTGTTACAGACACGGCATTTTACATAATGAAAAAGATATACATTATCAGTTTCATGCACAGTTAAATGCCTGATTAAACCAGTTAAGAAAAGATTAATCAATGATTTATTGATAAAACGTTTGTTTAACAAATTTTTTGAATCTTTGGCATTGAAAGAAAATGTTTAAAATAAATATTTTTTTTGCCCATTCAGTTAAGATCAGCAAAAATTTTATGTTGCTCGTAAATTTGTATACTTCATTAGAATAACAGTAAGAATGTTTGAAAGAAAAATACATCTTATCAATGTTGCATTGTACGACTTTCGAATGTGCACACTTTTCTGGCTTCAAAGTACATATCTTTAACTAACCTTATTGAGCGAGCATCTTTGCAACTGATGTGTAGGTAAAATATTTCTTTTACTTCCAAATGCTCCACTAAACCTAGAGGTACATTATAACATCCTTGACTGAATTGCAAGTATAGTCTGTAGTTAGATAATGCCAGCACTCCATCTGATGTTTTTCCCAAAGCTACAATGTATTCTCCACTTAAGGGTATAAAAGGTACAGTGATAGTAGGATCATCGCAATCAAAATGCGCCGGCTTTGGAAACAGCTCTGAAGCGCGCAGATGGCAAATTGATTGCAAGCTCGTTGGTTCTTCTGAGCTTTCCATTTCAGTCTAACAATAGAAACAAAAACAAACAGAAAAAAGAAAAATAAATAAATTTAAAAACAGTTGATAATTATACAGTATTGATCTTTTACAATAATAAACCTTTGGTCGCCAATAAATCAAAGACCTGTTTACTTTGTTAACAAACTCCACAGGGGTAACATTGATAGTCTCTTATCGTGCAATTTCAATGTACAATTTCTCAATCATAACGGACACTCTCAACGGACCAAAGAAGTCTTAAAAATCCGACTAGAGTTTATGACACCAGTACTCAAGAGGAAGGATACATCAACAAAAGGCAATGAACAAGAAAAAAAAATAACAAAGATTCACACTCCACTTAATAAGATATCTCATAAAAACGTTACGAAGAGCAAACGACAGAATCACATACACTACATTGATCTGGAACTCTTTACCAGATATATACCAAACTGGGGAGAAAGTGCAATGCTGCTGTTGATAAACAAAACGTCATTACTCACCTCCAGAAGTGGTCACTCCGCAGCGAATCCAAGACTCCGAGAATCCGGGAAATATTCTCAGCGAAATATTTTCAGCGAGCTTCGAATCCTGCGCAGATCATTTAAAAAGAAAAAATTAAAAATAATTATATATAAAAAAAAAAAAAGTACACGCACAGTAAACGCACGAATCGAAACGCGCAACTCAGCCTCCAGCGTGACTCGTAGCCGTCGACCGGAGCCGTTCGATCACTGGCACTTTCTAATTCCTCGAGTTTGCGGCGCACGTCCCCGCGACCACCTGAGCCTGCGTCGCCGCGAAAAAAGCTACTGGCCGCCGCCGCGGAAACTCGGGCGCGCGGCCATTGCGCCGTCGAATTGCCTATACGCAGCGCGAACGTCGAACATAACAAAAAACCAGCAAAATAAAAAAAAAAATCAAGAACCCAAGTATATACACACCGGCGACCAGGGACCTTTAAAAACCACCGCGTCGCCACTTCCTCGCGGACGTAAATAAAGGAGAGAGAGAGAGCCACTCGCGCGGCCGTCGCTCTCCCGCGGTTATTACATCACCGCCGTGGGCTTTTATTCTTTCCCCTCCCCCGCGCGCGACAGCGGATACCTCCACCCACGGACAACGAGATGAAAAAAAAATAAAAAAAAAAAAAAAAAAAAGAGCGCACCTCGGCTAAATATAGACACGCTCGGGCGCTCTCCTCGGCGTCTTTTCGCGCGCGATATATTCACCACCTCCTCGGCCTCGTCGGGCAAAATCGATGGGTAGCCCCGGGGGGTCGGTCCAGCCTCTCTCCTCTGCGTCACGCTACGTCCATTGTACACAACGTACATAAACGCTCGGAGGCTGCGGCCGTGTATGACAACACACAGGCGCGCACAATGACGACGCGGTCCTCGGCGATTTAAAGATCCCAACGCGTATATAATAGCCTCCGTGTGTATATCGCGCACATCATCAACACGGCCGCCCGCGAACTGACATACACACACACATACACACACACACACACACACACACACAGAGAGACGCGGATGCACACGCGGAAATGGGACGTGCACACGGATTAACCACTTACGGGTGCGTGACTGCCGAGGGACGCGCGACTGTTTACTGCAGCTCGTCCATGAAGGCGGCCGTCTCTCCCCGACTCGAGGTGTGCTTCGCTATGCTCCTACGGCGACATCGCGCCCTCCCCCCTCGCTGCTGCGCCTCCGACTCCTTTCTCTCCCCGACAGGTATAATTTGGATCGTTGATTCGTTGCTGTTGGTGTACTGCTGCTTGTCGCAGCTCGAGGAATCCTTCGTCTAGCGCGGGCTGCGAAGCTGACGGCGTTATTGTTGCTGCTGCTGCACCGAGAGGCACATATGTCACTCGCGACGCGCCAAGATGACTCTTGGAATTCCTCCGGTCCCCCAGCCGCAACTCGATCGCGCCTCCACCACCAGCCGCACGACCTTGACGTCTGCGCGCGCGTGTGTAGACTGCTGCGTGTTTGGGTGTACGTACGGCACAGTGGGTATATATACGCTATAACTGCAGCCGTTTAGTTGCTTTTTTTTCACTCGAGCGTCCGAGCTAGCCGCTGCGTACGTGCGGAGCGAGGTGTACGCTGTGGACTGTGTGTGCGGGGACCAGTGCACGTAGATATACGCCGCGAGCGCCTTCTTTTATTTCACGCCGTCACCCTCCCCCGCGCTTCCTTCCGGTCGGCGTGCGCGCACTCAGCGACACTGGATGCACTCGGCACACTGCCGTGTCAAGCGCAACTGCATATGTGCATGTATATTAGGTACATGTCTATATGGTGTATAGGTGGACGGAGAGCGTACAAGCGGTACAAGAATGTGGAACACGGAAAAGTGCGACCGCCGCGAGCGCGCGATCTTTTAAAGTAGTTTTGTTTTTGTTTTTGAGAGAGGGTGATAGGTATTTTGGATAATAATGAGGCGAGGTTCGTGTTTCTTTTTTTTTTTTATCTTAAATAAAAGATTGGAAGCGATAATAGTTGAGAAAGCATTTCGGAGCAGAGTGAGTGATATGGTAATGTCTAACCGAAGTCGGTGTTGTACTACTTGAATACTGTTTCATAAGTGATTAAAACGTTTGGAGTACGTTAGATTAAAAAATAATTGAGGAATAAAATAGAAATTATACAACTTGATATAATATTGCCCTTAATTCAGAAATTATTAAAAATAATTTATTAAGCATATAAATATAATTAAAATAATTAATTATATAAACCTGGTGAAAGTGTATTGAGATTCTCAAACAAACTTACTCTGTAAATGTGAACTGTAGATACAATAAAAAAAATACCACCACATAATTATATTTACCTTAACTTCAACTAAAAAATTAAAAAGAAAATAATTAAAAGACTTTTTAAATAAAAACAATATATAGACATAATTGTCTAATCATAGCCAGTCTTATTCCACTGATCTATCTCAGAAGTATTTAATTAAAAAAAAATTATCTATTCAAGTTAGAGAAAGTATGTACTGAAACATCTAAGGAGGTAGATAAGAAATAAAATAATGATCAAAATAAAGTTTCAGTATAAAATTTGTTATTTCAATTAAGAAATTATTGAAACTAAATCAAATCACATTACAAAATAATTATTTAAATATTCAATTGTTTTCTTCACCACCATTGTATAGTGGCATCCAGCATACTTATTTAATATATTAGTGATTTTAGTAGCATTTTTATTATCACTTGATGCTACTTAATTCAACAAGCAACACGAAGTTTTAATTTTTACTTATTCTTACTTTTACAAATTTACAAAGTCAGTACTTTGTTTTACAATTGTTAAAAATCTATTAAGTATAAAAATGCTATGCTGCTATAAGTAATTGACAAAATAATAAAATGCAATTGGCTTTCTTTTTTCTTGATGTAGTACTTTCCGTGATGATCAAGTACTTTTGTTGCTTAAACGAAGTAAAGAGTATGTATACACTAAATTCCATATATCAATCATCTTAGATCACGATTTCCAAAAATTTGGATTCTGTTGCAACCGTCTCTCAAATGTTTCATACCATCCTTGTATACTAGAAAGAGGTACAAAATTTTCTGTAGGATTTGGAGTCATTTGTGCTTGTGTCACAGAAAAACTGGAGACATAATTCAAAAAGCTAGTTATCATCTTCTGTGCAAATTCCATGAAAGAATTTGTTGCATTGGCAGTTGCTACAGCTGCTTGCTGCTCAATAATATTGAGTGGCTCAACGGAAATACCTATCTGAGCAACGTGAGAAATCTTAGCTGCTCCAAATATTCCTAAATTACTATTTTCAAACTCGTGGTTTCTCTTCAAGTTGGAGATCTTAAATATTGCAGAAGGCTTAGCATTTGAAATATATCCCAAGAACTGCCAGTTTGGTGGTGCATTTGGGTCCGGCCAACTAAAGTACACTGTAACATGTAGAAATAAATGAAATGAAAAATTGCTATACTTGTAACAAATGTTAGAAATGTATATGAAGAGTAGCTTACCTGCGCCACCCATTCCATCCGTGAATGGAGCACTTCCTGTGAGAAACACAACAATATGATTAATATCGTCGGCATCAGAAACTGTAATTAAGAATTGATGCTCTCCGATTTGTTGAAAGTCAGTCTGAACCTAAAAAATGCATACAATAGAATAATAACAACCGATATTTGAAAATATCAAACAAAAAAAAAAGCAAAAAGAATTAATTAAACTTATTTTATTTGTTCAAGCAATGTATATGTATATCAATTATTCTCCGTTGATAAATATCTCAATTAAAAACAAAAAATCTCTAAGCTTAGTTAGAAAAATTTAAAATTCAACATTTAAACTGAAGAAAAATATAGCATTTGTGGAATATTCTAGATTTCATGTATCGGTCATGGAAACCGGAGATTTGAAGCCCGGCAAAACTCCAACAAAACTGATATAGTACTTAACGTTAAAAACAGATGAAAAAAAAAATGAGAGAAGGCACACTTACCAGACGACCGGAAACGATCAAACCCATCATACTCATCTTGGAGAGTACCTAGATAAATTCGTTCGCGCTTTTCGCGATGCAATAAAAAAATTAAATAAACTACTTAGCGCGCGAGAAACGCGTATTTATAAAGAAATCATTTTGCAGGGCAGTGTTGGTGAGCAACGCGACGCACCACGCACGGCTGCGAGAACCGGGAGACGGCGACACGACTACCTATAGAACAAAAAAGAATCTTCTCAGCACGCAGGCGCAGTTCGCTAGATGCGATTTCGGCATGTTTTATGTACTTTTGAAATGCAAATTTCCTGGAGAAATTATTTTTAAAAACAGTGAGGAAGTTTCATTTTGAATGTTGAAATAAACGTGAAAATTCAATTTTTCTTAAATACAATGTTCTATAAATAGACATTTTATATTGATTTTAATGATTATCTTTTATCGGTAAGGAAGGAATGACAAGTGGCGGTAAATTTGACATTTCTGTAAAGTTTCTTTTACAATTTAAGATTTTATTTCTTTGTCAACTTACATTTAACAATACAAAAACGGATTTACAACAGTGTGAATTATAAATTATTTGGTAGGATTGTAACTAGAAAATCCATATACTGGAAACTTTTCAAAGTATTCTTTCAGTACATTGGGAAACATAGAGACAACTTTGAAGCAAGAACCCATTTCATCGGTTCCTACAATTTTATTGTATCCAAATTCTAATTTTCTTTTTTCCTTTACACTAGCACCTTTACAAAGATTCAGTAATCTTACATTGATACCCAGTTCTATCAAAAAGTCTCTTTGAGACACAGGGCCATAGCACAAGAGATCATGACTTTCTTTGGCTACTTTTTTAAGCAATGAAAAATCAACATCAGTAGTTAAATCAGCTGATCCTGGATTTGACAGAGGGTCGCATTGCTTGTGTTTCCGAAAAGCTCTAAATGTATCGGTTTTATCACCATCGTGACCATAGTCAATGATAAGAGAAAATCCTCCATTTGTTGTTATAGCTGAAGAAATATACTTCATGATATTCATTGCTTCTAAACTAATTTCAACATGATCTCTTTTTTCATTTTTTTCGACTAAAACTTCACAAACATCTGTTTTAGACAAAACATATTGGAACTTTTCTTCCTTTGAATTCGTTCTATCAATGTCAACTAAAACTTCAAACCAACCATCCTTGGTTCTCTGAAATTTGTGCACTGGCAATGCATCGAAAAATTCTTGAGCAATAAATATACTGAATGCATGTGGTAGATCAAGTACTGATTTGTACCAATACACATCTACATTTTCTGCAGTCTTTCCTTTTTTATAATACCTTCCTGCAGATTGTTGTTCATCTTCAAAAATTGTTTCTGGTTTGCATAAAGTTTTCTCCTGAATTTTTGATAATACTGGACTAACTTCTACTAAATGAAGAGAAATTTGATCACTCATGTGCAGTTGTTTGAATACCCTAAGAATATCTTTTGACAAAGTACCTCGACCTGGCCCAAGTTCAATCAATTGCATTGGTTCATTGTGTATTTTTTTGCACTCACTTATGATCCAAATAGCAATCATTTCTCCAAACAACTGACTTATCTCCGGAGATGTAACAAAGTCACCTTGTAGACCAAATACATCGTTTTTTATATAATATCCTTTTGTTGGATGCGTAAGCACTTGCTTCATGTAATTAGCTACACTTATCGGACCAGCCATTTTAATTTTCAAATGAAGATCTCTAGACAGTTCCGATGAAGTATCCTTTAAATTCAATTCAGTTGCATTTTGGTATAAAATATTGTTTACAGCAGTGCTGGTAAACAACAGTTTGTTTTGTTGAAATTGGATTCTTGAGTAACAGGTCAATTTTTGAAAAAATGTATTCATTACATTATTCATTATAAATACTTTTCTTACAAATTCAACTTTAAATCATTTTCTTACTATAAAAAAGATTATATATTATTATGTTATTCTGTTTCTCAGTCGCTAAAATTCGCACTACTTGATGTTTATTTTTCACTGATTCAAGATGGATTAGAAAGTGGTCAGGTTACGTCAGGTTAGGCTATATATAAATTGTGACAGTGCACGAGTGCATAAGCATAATGCATATACGTAAAAGGTAGAATACATTATTTTAAAAACTATATTTGTACTTTACATGTATAAAACAATAAATATTTGTATAATAAATTATAATACGAATGCTATAAGTACCTTAATTTTATAAAAAGATCGAAAATTCAAGATCCATATTATTTACATTTATCTTATACAGATAAAATAGGAATCTTCCATGCAACAATCAAGCGTGAAATTTGAATTGAACATGAGAATGTTTTCGAAAATTATTTCACAATTGAAAATGTACGGGCCTACTTAAAACAAAAATTGGCACATAAATGATTAAATTATTTAAATTTAAAAACATTACTTTCTATCAGGTGCACAAATTTGTAAATAATCTTAATAGGATCAATCAATTTTATGTTAAAATTTTGAAAACTATACTGTCTACATAAATCGCAAATGTATTAAAAATATTTCAACGATAGCAATGAAAACGATAGACGTGACTTTTTAAAAGTGCAGCCGTAAAATTTCTTATCGATCTTTAAGCTTTTTAACGCTAATCAAGAAATGAAAAAAATACACGAGGCTCCCAATAGATCACTTATTCAGGAGGCGGGCGCCGCGATGTCTATCGATTTAACCGCTTTGCGTACAGGCACGGCTCATTTTACTTTCTGTCGGCGTTAGGCTTGACGATCGGCAGAAATAAACACGTATTCCTCGCCAAGAGGAAAATATTTTGTTTGCTCTACTGACTTGTCGAAATTGTAAATAGCAAATACAATTATTCGACAATCAATTGTACTTAATGACAATTTCTGCCTGTCGAAATTGTAAATAACAAATACAATTATTTGAAAATCAATTATACTCAAACGAAACTTTCCTCGGAACATTTCTTTGCCATCGTGAATTATTGATGATTTATTGCTACAAACTACGAGCTTAGTCAAGAAATGAAATCATTTAAATATTCTTAAAAAAATATTCACAAGTATTAAAAAAAATTTAATTTAGCCTAAAAATATGCTCTATAACTTTTTTTTTAATTAATTCAAAATCACACTCAAATTTAATTTATCTGTTCTATAAAACTACATTTTCTCTAGTCTATAGATCGTTTTTCTAAAGAATTATGTCAAAGTATGTTAATAATTTAAAAAGTATAAGAATATACTCTCATCGTCTTCGCCTTAATGCATAATACTTTAGTTAATTGGACAACCATATATGTCATGGACAAAATCCTTGACCGTCTGTAGAAGAATGATTACTTCCAGGCACTTATATGCGGAATTTAAACATAGAAAAAGCGGTTTACATTTTTAATAATTTTTATTAAGCTACTAGAGTGGATTTAAAAATGTATGATAGATCCATGTGTAAGAAATAATGTTACTTATATTAATTAATTATTAATCTACGTGTTATTGGTAAAATAAAACCACAAGTATTTTTTGCGACCTACTTATAAATTACCGACAAAAGTAAATATGTTTGATGTTGTCTGTTACGTCCCGTTTTTTTTGCTTTACTTCAATTTTAATAATTATTTAAACATTCCCCACATTAAAAATTTATTTAATTATTACTCGAATATTACATTCACGCGCACGTCCACCGATGCTTTTCCGCCTAGAAAGAGACGA
>JAWWEN010000001.1:8112304-8141176 GCA_035582955.1 Sycophila texana | reverse complement strand
CCTCGGCTTCGCCTCGGTCGACAATTACATGTGATCTGAGACACTTTCTTATTATACAGGGCTAGGTACGTAATATAATATTCACAATTTTTCAAAAAATTGATTTATCAGATTAATGTACTCTGCTCGTTGATTACGCTTTTTATTGCAATATTGCGTTTAAATGGCTAACAGTATGAATCCTCCAGTTGTGACATCATTGCACATTGAACCTCAGTATTGGGAATTTCTTACACCTTACACTACATTGCACATTTACATATAACATTACGAAAATTTATTTAAAAGTAATTAAATCAGAATCAGAAATAAAAGTGAAAATACACCCGTTCAACAATAATTAGTCGCTTAAGAACCAGAATCCACCATTGAAATAAAAGATTTATTCGTCAATCGTAAATTTTTCCATAAAGAAAATAAAAAAAAATTCAGTACTGACTCCAGCATTTGAATTTCGCGCCATCGCAAGCCCCCCTCTACGATTGGCCATCCGCCGACGGCAGAGGTCGCCCGTTCCACTCGCGGCGACCTCGAGTTCGCGCAGGCGCGCGCGCAGTTTTCGCGCACTTTCGTCGTTGAAGCGCGGACGCTCCGTGGTGGGGGTAAGCGAGGCTATAGCCCAGCCGCCGCTGTCGCCGCAGCCGCCAGTGCACTTGAGAAAGCCCACCGTTGGCTGTCTCACTGGTGTATGCGTTAGGGAAACCCGCACGTCAGCCACCGCGAACAATGTTAATGAGCTTCTCCGAGGTCAACCAGAAAAATCCATGCAGTGTATTCAGTATACGAAGGAAAATTAATAGTGCAAGACATTTACCCTCCTGATCGTCGAGGAACGTAGGCGCCGTCGTTTCGTTTCGCTAAATAGCCCGCGTGTTCTGTTTTTTCCTCCTTCCTCGCGTGTCGCCTCCGCAACACTCCGTTGCTCGTCCAAGTGCGCGCGTGTAAAGTGCCCGTACGCGCGCCTTCATCAGCGGCTCGGCTTTCTTATTTTACATTTGTGCAATCGGCCCACCCAGGCCCAGGAGAAGAGGCGCCGAGATGCCAGGCAAAGGCAGTAGACGAGGAAAGTCCGGTGAGTCACGGGGGCCAGGGACCTCCCACCCTCCCTTCTTCCGCTCCTCCTTCCGGAGGCGTGGAATTAGCTCGAGGAGAGAGATAAAGTAAATAAGAAAAAGAAGATGCTATTTCGTGCAGAGAGCCGAGACCTCGCCCCGGCCTCGATACCCATTTAGACGCGAGGCGCGCTTTTAAAGAGCCCAGGAGTGTAATGGAAATTTCTGGGCTGTCCACATGTGACTCGCACGTTGTTGCGGCCCTTCCAATCGATCTCCTGCGCGACGCGCGCGCCTTCTCCCTCGCGTCAAAATGGCAGTGAGGGAAGTGGCGGGACGCGCTGAGGCCCCTCCGCCGAGAGGAGAGCGAAATTCGACCGAGTCATCGAGGCTCTCCGCGCCTGGAGCAGCTGTTCGCTGTCATTTTATTCCGGCGTAGAGCATAATATGCTTGCGCCATTTAATTGCCGTTGAAGCTTCGAGGCTCGTGTTCGCCTCCACGTGAAAAGGCGGACACGTGCGTGCGCACCTGCGGGGCACACGCCGTACAATCGAGTTATTTCGTGTACGTAGCCGCTTTAATGCGCCGTCCATGTGTAGAACTGCGCCGCGCGGACGACACCGAGAAGCCGCGCCACGACCTTGCACACCTCAATTCCCTTTCGCGTGCACGCGGAACTCGCCGATCGAGGCCGCGGCGTTTCGACGACTTTTTTTTCCTTCCTCCGCCGAGATATAGGTACGCGCCACGGGCGAAAGGGAGAGTATCGCGTGCGGAGCGTTGCGCAATATTTCGCGGTGTGATCGATAGCCTCTGCCGAGCTGTGAATCGGGTCTTATGTGGCTAGTTTTTGGATAACTTTTTTTGTTGGTCGGCTTATTTTTTTTTTTTTTTTTTTGCTTTTGGCTGACGAAGCAACAGCTGGTCTTGGGAGGATTACGTAATGTTACTTGCGAGAACGAATTCATCAGTTTGGAAAGTAACGTTTGGCCGAATTTATTACGAACGAATTCCAATGGGTCTCTTTGATATGATCGCGTTATTAAAATTTTTTTTTAATGAATCAAGGATATCTATTTACACGTGCGGAATGTGGAAGTATGTTTATGTAGGCGATGGATAGAATGCATCATGAATGAATGTGCTTTTTTTTAAAGGTCCAGTGGAAGACACGATGAATGCTTCGAGTGGCAGATGCTCGAAATTAATGAGTGCTAAGGAAATTATCTTGTAGTACGGTAAAATTTCCGTCGACTGTATTTATCTTCTGTCTCGTATGGCAGCGTGAAATGGCCAGACTGCATTTTTGTACGAGATAATCCGATTTCGCCTCTTGCAGAATGCACATGAGATATCTACTTTGTTTTTTTTTTTTTTTTTTTTTTTTTTTTTTTTTTTTTTTTTTTTTTTTTTAATTAATGATATATTTTTATTGTTTTTTTATGTTTGGTAAGGGAATTGATGTTCTTTCTCAACCCGCATACTTTTCATTGTTTAATGTATTCATTAAGCTCCACTGCTCCATATGGAAAGAAAATAAATTTTAAATATATTAATATATTAACCAAAATTTTGGTTTCACTCTGAAACTCTTAAATGAAGTCAATATTTTGAAGTTGATTTAGAAATAATATGATTACATTTTTTCTGGTATGCCAGATGGAAGGGGCATTTTTAACTTTGACTTTCTAAATGTTATTGATTGTATAATAACAATTATTTTAGAAGAGAATGAAAATGTGCTTATTAATAATGACTAGCAGATATTATTGTTGCTTACAATAAAATCACAAAAATTATGTAATAAAGAAAGCATTAAGAATGAAACTTGTATGTTTTGTTCAGCCTTTTATGTAACCATATTTTTCAATAATAAGCCTACATCTAATCTAGTTTTAATAATTGTAATATACTTCATGCCTTTTTTCAGTTTTCTATGTGTCATTGAAAATGAAAGTTGCTTTGAGTTCTAACAATTTAAGCATATGTCTTTAAAAAGATATTTAAAAGCTATTAATGACTTATTACTGATAAGAACCTGAATGTATACACATATATATACATATGGTATAATTATTTTATAATTTGCTTTAAAATATTTGTACTTTTATAGTATATTTTTTTATTGAAATAGTAAATAGTAAGAAATGAGATAAATGTTACTTTCTTATTTAATATACTAATATCTATTATTATTTGCTAATTTATTAATTATGAGTATTTTCAGTAATGTTAATCTAATCTTAAATTAATTAAAATTATTTACTATTACACTGAAAACACTAGGTTATTTAAAATTAATATTTTGAAATTGAGTATGACAATAATTATTTAATAGTAAATAAATAAAAAAAAAAAATAAAAAATTAAGAATTAAGCATGTATCAAAATTATTTTTTTTTTTTTTAGTAAACATAAATAATAATGAACAAATTTTTTTCAAAGGCCAAGGGGGGAAGAGAGTCGAGGTAACATCGGACGACGACTCTATAAACGATGCATGCAGTGTGACCAGCGGCCTCTCGGACAATCGCAGCGTCCTAGACGACGTAAATGACAACAACGAGATCGACGAGGTGAACCAACAAGAGACTTTTGAAGAAAAGCTCAAGGAGGCTATCGATGGCCTAACTCAGAAGAGCGCCAAGGGTAGAATACTTTGCTTCCATGGAGTTGAAAAGATCTTTGCCATCAAGCATGTGCCTGAGTTTGTTGAGGATAGGAAAATGACCATCTCCGATGCAATTGAAAAGGGCCTGAAGAAGGGCAGGGGTGATGAGCAGTCCTCTGCAGCCAGACTCAGTACCCTCCTGTGTGTTCAACTAGGCATGTATGATAGTGCAGAGACTGTCTGCAAGGATCTCAAATCTTCGCTTACCTTCATTGCCAATGATACCACTGCCTCTATTGCTGGCAGATCTGAGGTAGGTTGTCTAGACATTATGTGATAAAATGTTTTCAGTAATTTAATTAATATGTAATTAATATCACTTTGATTACAAATTCCAAAAACACTAAAAGAAGAAAAAAGAAATTCATTAGATTTTGTATTTTTTCAGTGCTGTTGGGCTTTAAGTATGAATCAATTTCTCTCTGGAAACGAAGTCAGCGACACCATTGAAATTACACAGCTTCTCTCGACAATATTTTCTGGATCTTATTTGAAAGGAAACGGTGCTGTGGCAACAGTTTCAACAGATGTGGCTGCACTCCATGCTGCAGCCATTTCTTCCTGGACTTTGCTTTTAACAATAATGTCTCCTGCAGATGTTTACAATTTACTAGGAAGTGGTAGATCAAACAATTTTATGCCGTAAGTTACAATTTATAGATTTCGTGTTAGTCACTGCATTATTTCAATTTGCACAATTACTCACAGTAGTATTGTCTGTATAGGTCGCTCGATCGATTGAGTGAATTGCTTCAGTCGCCTCACCTGGACGTTCGTATATCGGCTGGTGAAGCATTGGCTGTGATTTTCGAACTTGGACGCGATTATTCCGAGGATTACGAGCAGGATTGGGCTCTCGATTTGGTTGACATTCTCCGGGATTTAGCTACTGACTCAAATAAATACAGAGCTAAGAAAGACCGAAAACAACAGCGCGCCAGCTTCCGAGACATTTTACGCTATATAGAAGTACGTCAAATTCATTTTGTATATTAAAAAAGTATCTTCTATGTTCTTCCGAATAGGTAACTAATGACTAACAAAATTGAAAAAAGAAAGGTTGTTAGTAACGGTATATTGATTAAAATATTTATTTAAATGAAATAATTTAATTTTTCAACCAAGGAATAAAACCAGATCCTGACCACTGATATATATTAATTTAAAAAATTATTTTCAAGGAGGACATCATTCCAGAAACGCACGTTAGATTTGGAAAGGAAATACTGTATCTAGAAGGCTGGTGTGCGCGCACTCAATACAACGCATGCTGCCGATTACTGGGTCCTGGTATAAATATACATTTGGCTGAAAATCAATTACTGCGTGAAATTTTCCACCTCGGCAATCGAGTCATTGGACCGGTCGGTGCGACACAAAAAACTTCCAAATTGGAAAGAGTAAGTCACAAAAATATTTCGTTTTACTACGTTATTTTTTAACAAAGCTGCGCAGATTGTAACAAAAATTATTTTTTCTTGCAGACGTTAATGAATGCCGCAGCATTCAAGGCCCGCACAATCCAGAGGAATAAGGTTCGTGACAAGCGATCAGCTGCCTTGGCTATTTAAAATTCTCCTGTAATAATTTTCTTGTAATTTGATTTAAGTATGGCGCGGTACAGCTGTAATATTTGATTTTATTTATTGCAATATTTGAGCGAGAAATATAGTCTTACTAATTTTTTATTCTACACCTATTCGAACTTTATTATCAGTCATTCTATTTTTTATATGTTGAACTGTACATGCTTAGAATCAATTTCGGAAGCGACTGACCAGATTCTCGTTTCCTTCATATTTAGCATAATATTATACGTATTTACTACTTTTGTAAACTTGACGTACACGAGTTCGTGTATAATTTATTGTATATACATTATGATGAAAAAGAATCTTTTTTTGATCAATTACAAGTTTTGATCATTAGATAGACTAATTTTGTTTTATGATATTATATCGCGGAAACTGTTACTTTGCTTGGAATTAAGCAAATTTGTTTTTTTTTTTTTAAACTAAAATCAATGTTATTTTGTAACGTTACTGTGTATTTATTGAAGTAACGCGAGTCCGGCATTTACATCAAGTTAATCAATGAATAATAATAAAATATATGTAATATACTCAATAAATAACAAAAACGTGTCTTCATTACTACCCACCATTAAATTGTCAAACTCTTAAATAATCATTCATTATCTTTGTAAATTTAAATAAATATTTATTATCAAGTAGTTTTAATGTACAATTTACTGAAATTATACTTATCAACAATCACTCAAATTATTTACAAATAAAGCATGAATCCGGTAGATTTACGGATAAAAAATCATGCTGCCGCAAATTAAAAAAAAAATATAGATAGATGTAACTAAAAAATACTGCTCGTGGACGAAAGTAAACGGATGCAGTAATTCGAAACGCAATAGTAAAAATTGTAAACAAATGAAAATAATTCGAGAAAGTGTTAAAAATTAAAATTATATATATTAGTAAATAAAAAAGAGAAGCGAACGTTGAGAGATATTGACGCCAGAAAATAAAAAGGAGATTCAAAAAAACGGAGAGTCCTCGTTTAGACGTAGGTTCACCGTTTGACTAGCAAATTCCTTTTCCGAAAGCATGTGCCACCGATAACCGAGTATCCTTGAGATCTCCTGCTCGGTCTTCTTGTAGTCGTTGCTGTTGTCTTTGATCCATTTGTAGTGGCACGGCGACCAGTCGCTAATGGTCAGCCAGTCGGCATCGCACTTTTTCAACACTACGTTCCGCCGAACGTACAAGTAGCGCAACGACTTTGCCGTCGAGGCGATTTCTAAAAGCGTCGCCGTCGAGACTTTGTCGCGTATCATCTGCGAATGCAAAAGTTTCTTGGTTCGTCAATTAAGTTCTCGCGTTTATAAGATTGAAAAAAAGGTCAAATGCAAACAGGAAAGAACAGCAAACAGAAGACACATTCATAGTACGTAGAAAAATGTTAATTGTATTATTTTATGTATTCAGTCTTGATTATCACAGTCGCCGAAAATACGGTACACACTCTTGTATAACCCTTGAGAAAGCTATTTACAGTTATAAAATACACATACACTGTACTGTATACAGTTGCGTGTATGTGCATTTTTGCACTTGTTAGTATAATATTACTAGTATTGAATTAATAAAAACTACAGCAACCGTTAATTGATGCTAAAAGTCAAACTGAAATACGAAGTGTTCTACCAGTGTGTGTAGGTTTGGGCACAGTTTGCAAAATTTCACAATCGTTTCGTCTATTCTCTTGGCAAAGGCTTTTTGCAAATAGTATCTGGTCAAGCCCTTGGTAGCGTAAACTCGCAACGTCTGGCCGTAATATATAGCGTGGCTTAAAATGTGCGGAGCGGCAATCTAAAAACACAATACGTATTTAGAGCGTATAATCGATTCGATTCGTACTTATAAAGATAAAAATAAGAAATTTTTTTTTTTTTTTTAAATTACCTCCGTGTATGGATTATCTAAAACTATACTTTGACAAGGAACTTCACTATGTTGCACTGGACAAAAAGGTAATATGAGATCAGTCGATTTGTGGTGCTCAATTTCAAAGTGAACTCGCAGTTTAGGATTGTTTTGTTTCATTTTCTTCCACACTAATTTTTGAGGCTAAAACATAAATCACTTATTAGAAAATGTACTTTTTAAATTTGATATTTTATATATTATAAAATTGTGTATGAATTTGGTCAGTCTCTCTTACCAAACCTATGGTTGACTCTTTTGGACTGTACCGATTTTGTACAATATGAAGGTGTTTTAATTTAGTATATCCCAATAATTCTATTATATCTTCATGAAGATTCTGGGGGCTTATAACTAAAACCTAGTAAATATTGACAATTACAGATTATATTTGCGTAAAGTACTAAGTACATTCATAATTACACACATACTTTTAAATTTAAGAATACTCCAACATGTAGAAGAGGACACTGAACTCTTGTTGTATTAATTAATACTAGTTTTGATAAAGATTGAGTACATTGTGCGCATACTTCATCCATCAGATGTTGTGCCTCTTTATTATCCAACATCAGATCTATTAATTCCAAACATTTTATACTTTCAAGATTACTCATTAGTCTCTTAAGAGCATCTAATAACTTTCCTCCTGTTCCAAAGAGTCTAATAGCTTCTGGATTATCTCTGTTTGCCATATTACAAGGAAAAGTAAATTTTAACCTGCGTATTTGTGTACCAACCTCTTTGAGTTCTTTTTCCACGTACCAGGATATCATGTTCATAAATTCATAAAGATTGTAAAAATTCATCATTGGCTCAAAAATAAGGCACTTGAAATTCTTTCCTACTTTATTCAAACAAGTTGAAGTTCTCATGTGATCCAATACATACTGCCATCCACTGTAGTAATTAAATTTCCCCCTAGTAAGAGTTGTATCGGCCAATGTAAATGTAGACCAAACATATGGAAGGTTGAAAGCTCTATACCAGCTCCGACACACAAGAGAAGCATAGTACCGTTCTTTTATTGTTAAGTAGGAAAATATTTCTTCAAGTAATATATCTGGTAGTTTATCCCAGTCACTGTAAACTCTGTTTTTCCTTTCATCTTCAGGATCTTCTTCAACATCGATGTAGAGAGCTAAAAAATAATTAAAAATATTAACAACTTTGTGTATTAAAACTTATGTCAGTTTAATTTCAAAAAGAAAAAAAAGCATACACATTGCATACACACTTAAATGTTATCTATTGTATTCTTCTAATCTTTAAATAAGAACCATTACTTAATTTTAAAATTAAAAATTTGTGCAACACTTTAAATGTAAGTCATTTTAAATATTTCAATTTTAACTAGTATCTAACACTTAATTGCATTATAATGACCATCAATGTCTATCACTGTAGCAAGTTTCTGCACCGTTGACTTTTCAATGCACATGCATGCTTTAAATAAAAATTGTTGCGCTGTATAATAATACCTAAACGTTGCAATCCACTTTTAATGAAATAGTCTACTTTATTTATAACTTGTCCCAAACACTAAAACCGTGTATATATACGTGTGTGTATACACAATTGAAGTAATTACATAAAAGTTTTTACTCCAACACTTAAAAAATGCAACAAATACAAAATAAAACATAAAATCGATCAAAAAAAAGAATTCTGCATATCTAAGTTCTAAAAAAGCGTCTAACTGTTTACGCGTACGAACTTTCGCGTGACGTTGCCACAAAAAAACAGGAAACCCGAAAATCCGTTCCCTCCAAAGAAAGCAAACAAACGGCGACTAAGCAAAAGGCACTTAAAAAAGCGTCGACGTGTTGCCGGAAGATCGTTCCATCGGACACAAAAGCTGCGCAAAACCCGTTCCAATTATAGGTCCGAGCGTTAACGGAGAAAATGGAAAAACTAAATTATCTATCAGACAAAAAAAAAAAAAAAAAAAAAAAAAACGGGGAGAAAGGGGAGAGTAAAGGGTGCAAAGACTTGCCAAGAGAGACACTGATGGTAGCACTCACCCTTGAGGTCTTCGTCGAGCTTCCAACAGCCGCTGTTCATTTTTCTCCCTCCGACAGCCAGTGCTGGTCTCGCGCCGCACCTAAGAGACGGGGACCGCGCGGTTCGCGAGGCGTCTTCTAAAAATACGAGCAGAATAGAGGGAGGAGAGGAGTCTCGGGCGGCCGGTCGCGCGCACCTGAGATCCCTCACCTCGCGCCCGTCATCGGCCCCTGCAATCGTTCATTTATCTTCGTCCCCCGTGGTGGAGGGAGGGGGACCTCGCCTCGCCGATGATAGTGTGCTATGCGCGCGTCCCTCGATGACGCCCTTCGAGGTTACTGCCCGGCGCTACTCCGTTTCTTTTTATTGCATTCTCTTCTACTCACCTGGCGCTGCGCTACTGGTGGGCGTGTGGATCGGACGTAATTATCGCACGTGCTGACGTGAGCATAGCAGACGCGAATCCTACGCTCGGCGATAATGAGTGGAGGACGTGGTGTAGTGTCCGACGGGGCAAACGCGGGAGAGGCGCAGGTGATGTTGCTACTTCCACGGTTGTGGCTGGGAAATGGGAAAAGCCTGGAATTTTGGGTGCGGGAAATCTCGACTATTTATACGATTTGATGGGTGTTGCATTTTTTTGGGGGAATAGGATAAGGTAGGGTCGCTGCTTTATCGACCATTGATAGGAGTGAGTGTGCGGCGAGGTTGAGCGCGCCAAGCGGCGTACGCGGTACGAGGGCCGAGGCACACACCTACAAACATAACCTGAAAATGTGACTTCTTTTGGTTTTTTGCAAAATTGTAATCGCGGTAAATATAGTTGAATTAAAAATTTTTATTGTGAAAATAAGAATTTCGAGCGATGGAGAGGACAGAGGAAGACTGGAGTGTCGAGTGTTCCGACGAGGAGAAATACGAAGTTGATCCAAAGGTAGCTTGTGTTTTTATTAAATATAATATTTATGTGCATGCAAATAATCGTTTTCTTGTATTGCTTGTTTAAACTTACTTTATTTTGGTATAAAGAATGGCTGGATACAGAAAGCCGAAGATATAGTCAGTCTTATAGAGGATTTGGAAAGTAACAATAAAGTTTTAAAATTGGAATGGAAATGTCCAGGAAGGCGTGAACCATCTCCAGTGACAGTGAACAATCATCAACAGGACCTCATGCATGAGTACAAGTAAAGTTTCTTTTCATTTTCGTAATTTGTATTCTTTTGAAAAATCAATTCTTAAAAATTTTATAAAAATCTTAACACAAAAGTTAATTGTAAACATTTATTTTTCAGACCAAAAGAAAATACAGATTTTGATTTTATGGATGAAGTATCTTCCCCGAGGCTACCAGTCAGAAGAGTCGGAGAAAGCACCCCAAAAGGGAGTGCAAAGAAGAAAATAGCTAGCTTCAATGGAGTGCTGACAACAATGCTACGTCATCGAAGAATGGAGCAACAAGAAATTAATTCGAGTCCTAAGAAGACAGAACCAAATTCACCAGGAATGAAGTCTTAAAGTTTTTTATGTGTCAAAGAAGTGACAGTTCTTAGGAAGTGAAAAAATGTGGCAAAGCCATTGAACAGGACGATGAAAAACTGATTTATTTATGATACTTTTCTTATCTACAAAAAATCTTTTTAGTTTTTTTTTTATAGTCTGTAATCGAGATTCAAGACTATGATTACCTATTGAAGGTATGCCTGTAACTATCCTCTGTGAGGATACAGAGTAATGATTATCTTTAAAGACAAAGCTTTTTAATCTTTGTCAGTGTAACTGTAGACATAGTAGGTTCCTTAAAACTGAAAAATCATTCTTCAAAGTATGCAATATTGTAAATGATTATTTTTAAAACTTAGATGTTTGAAGATTGTGAATTTCTTTTTTTTTTTTTTTTTTTTTCAAGTAACAAAACGTAAGGTGTACAATAAACATTTTTTATTGATGTAAGCTTCATAATTACTTTAACAAAGTCATCTAACAAGGTAATTTACTATAACTACTTTGATTACTGCGTTTAGCCCAGTCAGGAAAGCCGTTAATCGTGAATACATAAACACCCCAGGTATTAAAAATTGCAATAACAATAAAATAACCATAAAATGCTGGTCCACATCCACCGATCATTAGATCTTTTGCTGATATGTCGCCAGCTACAGAGACAATGGCATTGGGTGGTGTTCCTACTGCCAAGCGAAATGCGTAAGCACACATGATTGTTGATGGAATCATCAAATACAAAGGATTGACCTCTACTGCCACACTCTAAAGAAAAATAATTTACAACACATTGACATTAAAGTCGTTCATTGTAAATAAAACAAGGTGACTACCCGAGGAGTCAACTTTTTAATTTAAAAAAGCTGCAGTCAAAGTTGAAAGAAAGGAAAGTGCTGCTTACTATTTGGGCAATGACGGGTAAAATTATGTTGGCCATTCCTACATTGGAGGTGATTTCTGTGACAGTTCCAACAAAGAGGCAGATTATGCAAAGAATAAGGAAGGGGGGCATCTGCTTCAATGGAGTCATGAACTGTCCTATGGTGAATGAGAGGCAGGTTTCATTGGTGCCTTTCGATATGGCAAAGCCACCACCAAGCAAGAACATTAGACTCCAGGGCATTTTCTTATGAAAGGCTTTCCATGTCAGCAATCCCTCCGATGCTTTGTAAGGTCTTTTATTTGCTGAGATGAAAATGAAGAGATTTTTCTTATTACGAGTCATTAACTTTCTTTGCAAAAGTAATCGAATGAGAATTAACAGGTTTTACTTTAGAAATAGTTTTTAATAATAAACGTACTTGAAACAAAATAGATGTAAATAAACATAAATATATTAAAAAACAAAATATTAAACTTTAGACACCTGAGAGTTTGTGCAACAAGCATCTATAAGCTAAATAAGTGCAATTGAATAAAAAAAAAATATTTTCGTCAAGTGATGAAAGCTATTTTCGAAATTCAATTTGTAAAGTGAAAGTAAACTGTACAAATTATTTGAAAAATTAAAAATAAAATTTTTTTAACGATCAAGCGTATTTTATTTTTATTAACAGTGCACCACAATTTTACGGAACCTTATATAAAGCTTACTTAAAATCTTTTTAAGAATGAATTGAAATGAATCTTTTCCAATGAACCATTTTTAATAGCGATTGCTATTAAAAAATAATTGCAAATAAAAAAATCGTATAACTATAACTTGACATATAATTTGCTGTAAAAAATGTAATTCAAACTCACGGTCTTTGCTGCAAATATTGATAAAGTCGGGATCTTTTGGCACGACAAAGAAGAGGATAGTCACGAGAATAACGGGCGCCGAGTCTCTTATGTCACTTTAAAAATAAAGGGATAACGGACAAAAATATCCTTCGTTAATATCGAACAAGATAGCAAGAATCAGGTATCAATGAAACTCACACGGTGGCCAGCACGTCGGCCCATCCGGTCATGAATCCCGGCCGTCGAAACATCCAAAGAACCACGCATAAGCTGAACAGTACGCACACTCCTTTCTCGTGGAAAGTCATCCTCCCTAAATGATTGTACTTGGCCTCTACTACCTATTTTTTTACGAACAAAAATTTTTTTTTAATTATGTACAAATCTTTCACTCATAAATTGCTATTTTTTTTTTTTTTTTTATTTAAAAGTTTGATCAGCCGGGAGTTAATGAAATTCGAAAAAGTCGTAAATTCAAATATTACTAATATTTTGTAATAATTTTTTTTGCTAATGCTAATTAAGAGTAGTCGTAATAAATTCAATGGGATCCAACAGATAGAATGTCAAACCACAATTTACAGGTGTTTTTTTTTTAATTTTGTTAAATTAATCGATCTCGTCATACTTTATTTCTTCATATTTATGTATAGCAATTGTATTATCTGCAAGAACCAGTATTTTCAATTATATAATCCATCGAAAAATTGTAAATAAAGTTTAAAAAATATGCGCGCTCAAAGATAAAAATGGTAAAATTCTAAATTAATCGTCCGGTAAACACCAAACCCGCGAAAAAGGGGACGATTTATAAGAAAAAAAAGAGAAGTACGTTCGAACCCTGTTAGCGACAGCCTCGCCTTCCTTGCCGATGTGCGCCAGTTGAGCATCCGCACTATTGGGCCTGAGGAAGCCGAAGTAGGCGACGAGTATGTAGAAGTAGGTGCATGATACTCCGAATATAGACACTGGCAAGGCCCACATCAGCCACTGGGTGAAATTAATGCCCTCCGGACTATCGGGAAAGGTGCTCTCGAAGATGCCTTTCAGCGTCAGGTTCGTGCTCGTGCCAACAAGCGTGGTCGAGCCGCTGAACGTCGATGCGAATGCTGTGCCAAGCAGGTAACCCTTCGTCACCTTGGTTGGTTGTCGATGACTGATTCCAGATTTATTTAACTTTTGTTTTATTCAGTTTATCGTAGTAAAGTGTCGATTAAAGTCGATTATTTTTTATGATTTTGTTTTTTATTTTTGAATTAAATAAATATTATTTCTGATTACCTGTCAGGATCGGTTGGATCTGCAATGATAAATACCGTCCCGAGACCTTCCTGGAATAAACGATGTACCACTTTATTATCGATTAGGTTCAATATTTACGATAGCGCAGTTTAAATTTTAAAAAATTATTTCAGGCATAAGATAGAAATCAAGAGATCAGATTCGATGAATTGTACATGTTGCTCAGAGGGAAGCCTACTGAGTCATCCAGTTACGATCTCGCATGTAGATAAAATACTCAGCTAAGGGATTTCCCCTAAACTTTTTTTGAAGTACAAGCTAAAAAAAAAAGTTTCTTTCAATAAAATAATAATATATGAGTATATTAACATTATAAAATGGACACATAAAATAAAAAATAAATCTAAATTAAAGTTTTCCTCCTTCTATTTACTTCAATTTGCGTAATTTCTTAAAGGAATTGATTGTATTCTAGTTAATCTTATAAGTTTAACGAACGAAATGAGGTAGTACCAAAAGTGAATAAGAGAGACCTTCTCGAGCTCGTAGAGGATGGCGAATATGATGGGTACCATCATGGCAGTGGTGGCCGTGTTCGAGACCCACATGGACAGCAGGCCGATGACGATGAAGAGGCCAGCGAGGAGGCGTCGGTGGCTGCAGCCGACGAGGCGCATCACCACGAGAGCGACGCGCAGGTGGAGCTTGCAGTGCTCGATGGCGATCGCCAGGACCATGCCACCGACGAACACCACTATCGTGTCGTTCATGTAGCAGATGCACGTCTCCACGGAGTCCATGATATCCAGGGCAGGGAACAGCACTATCGGCAGCAGCGACGTAATGGGTAGTGGAAGCGCCTCCGTCACCCAATACATCGCCATCAGCAATACCACGAAGCCGCATCGGACTTGCTTTGAATTTATTTTTTTTTATTTTATTAATACTATATTGATTTATTACTATATTGATATATTCCATTAATAATTATATTTCTTTTTTATGGTGAAATGATCTGTATGGTGGATCTAAAGAATTTATAATGTTAACAAAAATAAACAACAGATTAACTTTAATGCATATGAGTTTCTTGAAGTATTTCTTTACAGATTAATTCAGTGAAATCAATATGTTAAGCACGAAATTGCAATTAAATATTGAATGTGGACGTATTTTATAATTGACTTGAATTCATTTAAATTAAAATCAAAATATAATCAAACGTGAAATTTCAAATGTTTAAATATTATTGTGTTCCTTGTCATATTCTGTGACTACATTATGCAGAATAAATTTTTTTAAACGTCACTCGTGGAATATACTGGCCTATTTAAATCTAAATATCTAAAATTTAACATATAGATTTCGTAACGTAACGGAGTTTAATATATTGTAAGTTTTTTTTGTACCTGTCCTCTGTGTATAAGTAACGGAAGCAAAATCAGCGGCCATGCTATTACGATAATCGTCCTCCAGTAGAATTTAAAAAAATCCTTAGTTTTTTGAAGGCAAGTCTTGTTTTCTTGAAACCGTTGGTTGGATAACCTGGAAAATTGTTGTCGTTACTTTTTCTCAGGGATTCTGCTCTTTGATCGTCTTCTCTGTAGAACTACTTACTCTTGCTCCCGGTGGTCTTCATAATTGTCATCACTGTCGGACGGGTCAACTTCATTAAAGCGGTTCCTCGATGCATTAGCATGTCTTTGATTTTGCACGTTGGATTCGTTGTTCATTAAAAAACTTGGCAGATAACTAAGAACTTTAGACAAGTTCATTGCTCAGGTTCTTCATTCGATTTCGTTCAAAAAATACAACTTTCTTTCCATTATTTTATTGGTTGTAAACACTATGATCATTGTAAAACTACAAGCGTGTATTTCACACGTAGACAGTTGAAAAGCGAATTAAACGAAATTCATTCCAAGCTAGTTAATTATTACACATTTGATTTTGATTAAAATAATTTAAAATCAAAACGTTACATTGCATTTAATCTCCATAATTTTTTATGCATTTGCAGTTTGAAGTATGATAATTTACAAGTGACGTTTATTCAAATAAAGAGAATAATTACTGCGCGTTAAAATGTTTAATCAAAGGTATAGAATCAAATACTTTAGAGTCGGCTGATTCACCATTTTAAAATTTAAAGTTTCCAGCCCCACTGAGTAAAATTAGCTATTCACCCTCTATGCACAACGAATTAATAAAATCCTATCTCTGAATTATTAACAAAAGTCTTAATCTTTGAATACCCAGTACATTCCATTCAACGGCTGTTATTTCGCAATTAATCGATGCGTTTCGATTGGTCCGAATCGCGAAATCGGCTTTTTATTTACGAGCGACACGGGGGTAGCGCGAATTTCACGAAAAAAAAGCGAGGCGAGGAGTAGGCGGGATTGCGTGATTCAGCCGAGTAGTAAGCGTGACTCAGTTGCGGCGTTTCCCCCTGAGTCGCGACCAAAGCGCGTCCAAAGGGTAAATAAATGCGCTTTCGCCCGAGAAAGCCATTAAGGAGATTCTGGTCGACGCGCTTGATCGATGCTATCAGCTTTTTTTAATAAATAGCAGGTACAAGCTGCTCGCGGTGGCCGAGATGCTATAAATTACTTGTACTTGCAATTTATTTGGACGTTTTACGAACATAAATATGTTTCTTTTTTTTGCACTGATTCTACTTAACTTTAGTGGAGTTACTTTTATTAAATAACTAATGTTCTTCTGTTACTTACAATTTAATAATTACACTTTATTTTAACACTTTTAAGAGCTTTTAAGTAATAATTCTATAGAGAAAATGTAAATTACAGAAATTTTCAACAATTAAAGTTGTTTAAAAAATACTTTTTCATTTATCTTGCTTTTACTAGACAAAAACCGATTCAATTTTCAAGATAAAAAGCCAATAGTACTCAATAAATCAACCCGTTTTTTCTTATTTCAACTTTAAAAAAGGAAAACCCGTAGAAATTGCTATATAAATTTTATTTCGTACAAATCACTCTCTCACAAATGTACTTCCCGTCCTTCCTATCAATCGAAAAAGGGCAGGGAAAAACGCGAGAAAGTCCATTTCCGCGATGACACGGAAGCTTTAATGTACTCCCTAAGTACACGCTCGCCTTTTTACGAGGCGCGATTTATTTTCCACCGTTCCATCCGCCGTCTCCACCTTTTTCCCGCCAAAAAAAAGAAAAAAAAAGTAGAAGTAGCAACAAACAATCCGCTGAAAAGCAAGCGAGACGCGCGCACTTGGCTGGATTTCGACGGATAAACGCTCTGTTCCTACGGAAGCTCCGGGAAATATTCGTGTGAAATTTTTATCGGGAAATTAAGCGGAGATCGATTCGTATACCTATGAAAAAAAAAATAATAAAATAATCCGTTCCGGAAGGTGGTTCCGTTCGATTGCAGGCGATTAAAAATATTCATGACCTCCCCGAGTTTATCATCACGCGTTTGCCTAATAATAGCCCTGGCAAGTGTATATACAGTCACCGCGAAGGCGCGCTCATGATTTATGTGCCTTAAAGGAGATTGAACGCTATTCTTGTCGGCATGGAATAATGTCTCTCATTGAAAAATGTTCGAGTCAATTTCGCGGGGGGTAAGGTTTTAAGAGTGAGTTTTGGAGTTATTATACTCCCTCCTCGTTACGCGAAGTAATGAGAAATTACCTTAAATGCATTACGAAGTTGAAAGGTTTTTTTATGCTTTATGGTGCAATTTAAATTTTGTTTTCTAAGTAGGAAAAAAATTCTTTTGCCTTTGTACTTTAATTAATTTGATTCGTTCTACTCGTTCGCGGACATAAATGAATTATTCATTTAAATTGAAATTCTAATTAGTCTGTGAATGAAAAATAAATGTAAATTAATGACCGTTATATTGCAGTTCATTCGTTTAGTTGAAATTAAATGAAGAAATATAAACAGCTAATTGCCGTGGAAATTAATTCGTCTTTTGATCCTGCAGTTAAATTTTAGAAAATTAAATTGAAGAGAAACCCTATACATAAATCTGTATACCTGCGAATTATTTAAAATTTAATTTGTCGTTTCATTGACGTCAAGTTAAAACATTTTTTGTTTTTCTTAATCATATTTAATATTGTTGAAAGGAAATCTAAAAGTAATACTCTCTTTTTATTACCTACACGTGCTTATTATTTTTAGTGATGGATGAATTACTTTTTCTTGGCGTAAAAATAAACAAAAAAATTGTTTTCGACGAGATAACATCGCGGCTGCTCCTATCGACAAAAAAGTGGGTTGAAAATAGCACGCAAAAGAAAACGAATATTCCAGTGTGTCGCGAAAGAAAACGCGTGACGCGCGTTAGTCGCGAAGAAAAATGCATTTCAAATTTTTATAGCCTACAAAAATACACCCTTTTCGAGATATCGAGAAAGAAAGAAAGGTACTTTGAAAGGAGTAAATGCATTTCAAGAGAATGCGACGGTAAAAAGTATCCGTAGTAAAAAAGAGTTTAAAGGTTTAAACTATTGTTATATTGCTGAGTTATTTTTACAACTTTTAAATTACTTCATGCTTAATTTGTATCTTACATTATTAAAATTTATCATGATTTATTGATTAGATCTAAAAGTTATAATAATCTTTAATTTAATCTTAATTTTTTTATTTATTTATATAATTTTGCTGCGAATTAATGTACCATTGAATTTTGAATGGTTAAATAATCAAATTGTTCTTTCAGCGCAATTAACACAACTCGTGCTGCAGTTGCCTGCTTACATTATTCACTTAAAATTTAAAACCCCATTACTCATATATGCTAACAAAATATTTAATCTCTAATTGACATATGTGTACACATCTGTAATGCAATGTATTACTCTGGTTAAATAAATAAACAAATAAATATGCCTTTATTAATTATAAATAAATATTTATTATTCTGCTGCTAATGTACCAATCCAGTACATTACACTGCCATAACACTTTCGTGCAAAAAGATTAACTTTGTCGAAATGTTCTTTTGCACTGCATGTCATTTAAGCTAATACTTTTTCAGCGGGACAGCCTCAAGTTGTTCAGCAATCGCCTGTTTTGTGCGCTACCTTCTTTAATCGAGTCCTGCATTTCAGCATCCAGCTAAATAAAGTCATCACCCCCAAGTGGGCGATCCATCCCCAAAGCAGCTCGGTAACTCGAGCAGTTGCCTAACAAGAAGCGCGCGCGAAGTCGCGGGAATTCCGCGATGCGAAGAGTACATGGCCTAGCGTCCCTCGTCGACGCGGGTACCTACTATAGCTGAGTACTCGCCGAAGGTGGGGGGTAAGAAAGGCGAATGATATCGGGGGTGGCGCGCGCATCGGCCTCGCGAACGACGGCGGCGGCGGTGCGGTGTGGGTCTTCGAACCCCGTTCGCGCGCGCCGCCTCTCAGTCTGCATTGCGCATCCGAGGGCCGCCGCGGGCGAGCCGACGACCAGCGAAGACTTTCCGGGCACCCTTTTCTAACTGCCCACACAAGCAGCCAACGCACTCGACGAAGCCGCCGACGAGCCGTTAAGGTCGATCAGGTGAGCAAAGGGGTTTTGGTCGGACGGCGGGGTGCCTCTCGAGGTCGTGGGGCCGCGACAATTGGAAAGGGAAGAAGAATGACACTGCGCTCGGGGGATCTTTCACTCTTGGCGAGATTTTTCTTTTTTATTTTAAATTTTTTTGAGAAATTACTTTTTTAATGTACAATTTTTACTTTTAAGGAATTTTTATTTAATCCTTTTTTTTTTTTTAAATAGTATTGTTTTTTATTATAATAAATTTAATTGAACTTGAAAGCGAAAGAAATTATCGATTTAAGAATGACTTTCCATAAAAAAAGAAATTCAATTTGCACCAAATTGAAACAAGCACTCGACTGTAATCGATAAACAAATTAGCCTCGAGTCCGTTCCTTTAGCTTTCAAAGAACCTGCGGAAGTACCGTAACATTGATTCAGCTCAAGTGCAATCGATGCCGGCCAGCCGCTCCAAAAAAGAAGGAAAAAAAAACGGGGTTACGAAATCGCCCGGACTGCCCCGCTCTTCCCCGCCGCGCGGCGATCGTATAGTCACGCGACGGCCACCCCACGGAGAAAATAAATCCGCGATCCCGATCGCATCGAATTTGCAAGTCAGCCGGGCGTCATAAACAAAACCGGCGTCCTTAGGTGTCGTGAACGGCTGGCTCGGAGGTAGGGTAGGAGGGGGGGGATCGTCCCTTGACATTGATCTCCCCCGCGTTTTCGCCGGGATTTGAATTCGAGGTGTACGGGTGTGCGTCCGTGTGCGCGAGCTGACGCGACGCGCGCGATCAATCGGACCGTAAACTTTCCCCAGCCTGCCGTTTCGGAAGAGACGCGGGAGCGGATTTACGGGTGTGCGAGTGTTTGCCTTGGATTGAGAAGCGTCGAGGGATTTGCTCGAGAAAAATTTTCAGCGACCTTTCCCGTGTTGCCGAGATGAATGGGCCGCTCGATTTTTCTCGCTTTGATGTAGAGATTACTTATTTCTTTCCGGGGGTAGATCCGATTTTTTAGCGCACTAATATGCTATTATTTATTCAGATTTCTATTTGATAAGGTACAACGCGGAGATTTTTAAATAAAAATATTCGGTCTTTTTGTGGAGAATAAAAAGTAAAAAATTACTACTTATTTGATGTAAATTAAAATGAAAGGTTGATAAATATTACGAAATAACATTGAAAAAATGTCTGTAATTGTTGTAAAATTGTTAAAATAAAATAAGATATCTAAATAAATTTTTTAGTGTAAAACCCCAATTTAGAAATAGAGCAATTGCTTCTGCGCGTCCCAAATCTATATGACACTACAACCTAGTTCAAAATTACACATGCTATATATTGTTCCATCCGCATCTCGGTACGATTTTCCACCGTGTAATGCAACCCATTGCAGTATTGCCGGTTCACATCGACGAAATTCGATTAAGCGGTAGAATTAAAGGTTCCTATAATTAATTTCACCCGCGTTTCAAAATTTAAGAAACAAAATAGGACGCGAATATCGATTGTCAACTCGCGTACATTCCCACTGACGCGAAAATAGCTACAGCGTTTAATCATATCAAAATTGAATTTTAATTTAGAAAAAGAAAACTGACACCCAGAAGTATCAATCGTCACCTTCATTCCAGTAAAAGCCAATTTCGCCCAACAACCTAACCTAGTAAAATGTACCTCTGGAACTACCCTCACCGAGAAAATCGCCCCTAATCAACCACAATCAGCCTCGCTCGAGCCATTGATACCTCACCCCGAGAACCCGCCGCGTCCCGCAACCCCAGCAATATAAAACAGATTCCCCCTGCTCGAGCGTCATTTCACGCACGATATCGGCCTGACAAGGTCTCCCCCACCTCGATCGCACTCTCATCAAGCACCCAGCAAACAAAAAAAAAGAAAAAAAAATACGAGAAAGAAAATAAAGGCGACGACGCGTTCGCGCCCGGGGGGAGCGCGAGTGCCTCGGTTTCTCGGCGAAAGTCAAACAGAGGCGGCGGCGGATGTGCCGAAAGGGCGAGAGGATACACGCACACACACAAGTACACTTATATTGTACACACAGACTGGTACGCAAGGCGGGCACGTGTATATGCGCGCGGCCCGAGACGCCAGAGGGGAGGGTCGACCGCATCGATTGTTCCGCTATCGCGAAGGCGAGGAGGTGCACCGCTCGGAGACAATGCGCGCGGGGAGGGGAGGGCGCGGATGCGGCAGAGGCACATGCACACAGGTGAAGGTACGCGCGGGGGGCCGATCGATCTCCCGCGCACGCAATATTCGCGCAAAACGTCCGAGTCCTGCGGGAGCCTTCCAATTCTGCGATGAGGGAGATGAGGGTCTCCACTCGGTTGGGAGGGATCGCATTCCCCTCAGCCTCTCTTCTCTTCTCCTCCGTCTGCCCTTTTGGCGGCTATTGTTTGCTTTTTGCTGCGCGGCTCGGAGCTCGCAATTGCGGGAGTTTCGCGGCTCGAGAGAAGAGGTGCTACGCGCTGGGGATGTTGGTATTAACTTTCGGTGTGAATGAGGATATTTATCAAAGTTACTTTATTATTATGACAGCGGAGCCGTGGGTAATGTCACATGCAGCTTTGATTTATGTCGGCGAGGGTGCATTTATCACGAAGTAGGATTTTTGTTTCTATACCTTATCCTGTTCTTTTGCTTTTTATAGGAAAAAAAGTAATTAAATATACTTTTTTATTATTACTGAAATACTGCAATGATGTACGCTGAAATGAATTTTTAGTGGGTTATATTAAAAAGTTGTTTTGCTACCCTCGAGCATTTAAAAAGTAGTTTATTTTCTTACTTGGTTATTTACGAAAAAGGAATATAAAATGCAGCGCTGCAGCAATATATACTTCGTTATTTTGTTTTATGTTTAATCGATATAATCACAATTTTTAGCTAAAGAAATATTCTACAATTTTTTTTATGTTTCCTTTACCGAGAATTACTACAGGTAATAAATCCAGTGTTTAAAAAAAGCAATATAAATAAGTTAGGATAGAGAAAATTCCACGAAATAATTAGTTTTCTACAGGCCGCTTTCAATTTTTGTTTCACGACGCATTATATTTTTCGCGGAAAAGGTACAACGACCAAAATAGCATTATCTTTTCACGTCTCGTTTTCTTCACTATTTTAAAAATTAATGTACTCTGCTATTTATTACAGCTTGTAAGTATTTTATTCAATTCAGCAAAAATATTACAGAGACAGTAAATTTCGCAGAACTATTCTTTAACAAAAAAAAAAAAAAACAAAAAAAACAGACTTTAAAAAAAGTTATGTTTAATAAAAGTTATGAAACTTGGAGTATAAATCCGTGTATCAAACAATACACAGCTTCTCGCGACATCATGTAAAAAGGCAGGAAAACGTTACGGCAACAACACCCTCGGCGGGGATAAAAAGAAAAATTAAGCAGCGACTACTTTTATTTTACCCATAAAAAGAGGCTTAAGTGTTCTTATGGTCGAGCGGCGACTTTCGGTTTATCGGGAGGGCGGAGAGAGGATGAGAGAGACTAGCCTTCTTTCGCGGGATTACGTTTCTTCTTAACGCCCCGGGTAGGCTTTTTCGTCGCCCCCTTTTGTTGACGGGCGACCGAAGCTAAGTGTCGGGGATTTGAAGGATGCGGCCCGACGTTCATTGTTTTGTGATTGAATGGATTTCGTAAGCACTGGACGATGGGAGCTTGAGTAAATATCGATATTCGAGAAAGTGTCAGCAGTTATTTATTTATCCTTAAAATACACGACGAAAAGGATTATATTGATTCGAATTTTAAGCATATATTTAATTTAAATTGACAAAATATCAGCAGCATCAGGTAGCAGCTTGATTAAAAATTGATACTATTTATAAACTTTGTGAAGTTTACTTTATAAACGTAAAATGTTTACCAAATGAATTGAGACAATAGATGGCTTATAAATATTTCTATTTAACAAAGTTAATAGCTTAATACAAATCCGTTTTAGAATAAAAAATCGACTTAAATTGAAGCAATTACAATAATAAATAGCATCTCTCCTTTTAAAAAGTTATAAAAAATTTCCTACCTGATGATAGTGATTAAAATAAAATCTTATCCATTAAAGCTTGTACACAGTTAATTAATTAAATACCTCCCTACCTTAAAAAAAAAAAAGAATAAAAATCGAAATCTCCCTTGCGTAAAAAAAAAACCAATTGATCGCTTAGCCGGACAACCCGGCAACCGAAGTTCTGCTCCGGTTCTCAAAGTTGCTCCCAACTAGCACGCCTGTAAAAGAGTACAAAAGCCGCCAATGGTTTATCCTCGCCGTCGTTTAAAAGTCGCGGCGTTGACGTCACCGCTTCGTTGAAACTACGAACGAGCGACGCAAAAAAAAAAAAAAAAATTAAAATCGAAAGTCCAGTTAGAGATCCGTGGAATCTCGCATCGGAATCTGATATCGACGTCGAAAAAAAAAGGAGCGAAGAAGGGTGTCGCCGCCCTTCGGAGTCCCCGGTATGGCAGACGCGCGATCGACGATCCTCGGGTGCGCGGCCGGCTCCGCCGCGAATTTATGTAACCGCCCGCGGCAGGGAAATGTTGTGGGCGCCGGTTGCCAGGAGACCGCGGCGGAGGCACGACGCGCCCGGCACTCGAGAAAATTCACCCCCCGGGGCCACCGCCCCCCCCCCTCCCTCTGCTTGAGTGCCTCGCGATCGCGGGATATTTACCCCGCGGCCTCTCCACGGTCCCCTCGGCCTTCTCGGCTTCGAATTTAGTTTTGTTTTTGGTCGCGGGTTTTAAGTTCGCCCTCGAGTGCATTTCTTTTTTTTTTTCGTTAAGTGGGTTGGGGTAGGCTTGAAGGGATGTGGATTTGGTTTCGAGGGAGGTTAATTAATTTTGTACGGGGTTGGAAGACAATTGAGGAGAATTTCGCTGGCTGTTAAGTTTTAATTTGGTGGAAAAGGATGGGAAATTCAATTTTACAGCTGCGAAAAGCGTGGCTGAGATTGTTTATGAAATTTCGATGAAGAAATTGGTTTGACTTTTAATTTGTCCTACTTTCTTCGGGAAATCTGGTGCTTAATATGATTATTAAAATGTTTCCAACAGAAGCTCCAATTCCTTCGGAGTAAGATTAAATTTTTACTCTTTAATTGTGCTTTTTGTGCAGAAATTAATTAGTTTTTACTGATCGAAGATAATTAATTTTATTTTACCTTGTAGTATCCAATTTTAAACGTGGAAAATAGAGTTCGTGTAAGTAACAAATGCGAAATTATTCTTTGCATTTAGTTTAATACACCGGCAAAATGTGTTTCTTAAAATAATGAGATCGACTGAAAAACAAGTTACTAAAAATATGAACACAAGGAAAATAGTTGTAATTTTACAAACTAGAGCACTAGTTAATTGATTGTTAAAATGTAAACATTTTGTTTCATTGACGTTACTTTAAATAATACAAAAATTCTTAAGGTTTCTGATTTTACCATGTGATCGTTAAAAAAATCTATTGATTGGAAGACTTAAAATTTTTAATAATTTATTGCAGCATGCTTATTCTATAATTTATGAACTAATAATATTCAATTATTCGAAAGCTAGTTTTAACCCATTTACGTACTAACAACAATGTAATGTTCGCTGAAATGGGGGCATTCATCTAAAGGACTATTATTGGGACGCTTTTGCATAACTTCATTCAACAAAACAATTACTGGAATTCAATAATTTACACACACTACTGACTCTAGTACGATGCAGTCAGCGTACTAATGCGTGCCTCATTATAAATTAACGAACGGAAGCCACGATGAAATGAAAAAAAAAACGAGTTTAAGGGGTGGTATAAGTACCTACGGTAATATTTCATCATCATATTTTATTAAGTAATTTTTTTATGGTGATAATGCTGGTGAATTATTAAAATCCATCAGTGGAGAATTTCACCGGTGGTGTATGGGTGAGCCGGCTCTGTTAGTAAAGAAAACCAATAAAGCGTGCAATATTTATCGAGTCACTTCTATCTCATAAATAATTTTTGGATGAATTTTTCTCTTGAATTTTTCTTTTAATGCCAGAGTAAAAAATGCAAAACTGATATTGTCGTCAATTTTTGTATTAAATTTTCATTCGGTATGCATTTAACAAACTGTGCAGACGCAAAAAAGGACAGTATTTTTTATAACAATCTGGATTGTATTGATATACTAATAAAACGTTTGCAATTTAAATTCTATTTTTTAAAAGTTGTATGGATATATTAAGTTTTTAGTACTAATTAAAGAAAAATAGAAAAAAGATCCAATCTTGTACATACACACGTTTACCATGGCTGACTATACACACCCGTTACTACTGAATCATGAGCAGCAGATATCTTAAATAAATTGTTAAGTATATAAGCGAAGGATGTCCGTTTAAATACAGAAATACCATTAAACGTTTGCATTTTATGTCCTTTTAACAATTATCTTTAACAATATAGAAATATTTTATGTTTTTAGAATTAATCATGTATTTATTTCTAAACAAATTCTGGTTGGCGTACAATATATTATTTTACATTATAAGAATAACAAATGTGCCGCTTATCTTTCATAAAAAAACTGAACCTTATACACCCCAAAGGCACGCATAGATATATCATAAACCGGTACCAAACCCAGAAATACAACCAGTTCAGTAGTTACTAACCCGTACAGTCAGCCATTAATTCGCACCCATCCTAACAAAATGATTTGAGGCGCGAAAAAAAAATAGGTCTGCAGAGTCTGAATTTTACCGACTTACAAACACACTTTAAGCAGTTCAACTGTACTCTGAGAACCACAAAATGAAATGTAACATAACATACTACATTCGGCAGCAGAGGGTTAAAACAGTCTAAACACAGCCGCTAAACGGACCGCACTCGAGGCCCTGTAAAGCGGGCATCGCTAGCAAGGGCAGTGCATAAACGAAGAGATGCTCGCGCCATTTTTTGCCGCGGCGTCGCGCGCGAGGAGCTAATTACCGCGCGGCGAAACATGGAACGGAATTAAATTCCAGAGGCGAAGAGAGGGAAGGGGGTCGGGAAAGAAGGAAGGGTATGGAGGACGCGCAGCGTCGACTGAAAGTTTCATCCCCGACAGGCCGGCTAATTAATCCCGGGCCGCGCGCGCCCCATCTGTTTGTCCGCAGAATGTGGAGCAGAGCGAACATGGCGGCGGTGACCCTGCTCCTGCTGCTCGGCTGGATCAGCGCCTTCGCCGACGCCGAGGGTGAGTACACTTTTTTTTTTGTTTATGAACTTGTCACACATCCCGGACCTACCCTTCGTCCCCTACGGTCTTTTGACGTCCGTTGCTCCCCGTCTCTTGCGGCTGCTTGGAGGGTCCTCTTATAATTACCGCGGGGGTGGAGCGGCGCGATGTTTATGGGATATTGCCTGAGTGGAGTGATGGAGCGGTGAGCAGGTTTTTTTTTGTAATTAGCGGAGATGTAGATGAGGAAGTGCCTGAAGCGTTGTGGAATGTGTACGTTATAATAATTACTGTAATTATTATATTTCAATTTAATACTTGAATTACTATAACTTTTTGGGTAAAGTATGGATATTTTTTACAGAACTTTCTTGGCGCTACGGCGTAAAATAAAAGAAAAATGTGTAAAGCCCATGAATAAAAAATTGCTTTCATGAATAAATGAAACTCTAGTCGTTCTTAATCATAGGGATCAAAGGGATGTCGCACTGTGTTTATGGTAATTTAAAAAAAAAAAAGTGCAGTTTAAGCGTAATTTCACTTTTAATATCGGGTATCGCGCCACAAACAAAAAAATTATCGCATTAAAATATTAAATGATAATAATTAATTCTAATTAAGAATTAATGACAGTTGATTGCTTATAAACGAAAAGTATTATCTGCTTTAATAAATTTATTCTGCTCGAAACAATTTTAATTAGTAATATAAACATATTTTTCTTTATCTCGTATAGTTTATTATGAATGAACAACATACTTGCATCTCATCAAATTGCTGTAACACATTCTCCTAAATATTTAACAAAATCGATTTAATAAGAAAAATATTTAATCTCGCCTACACATTTTCCAGCAAAACGCAAACAAACAAAACCCAACAAAATTTTCCAGTCGATCAAACTCGCACGTTCTTTGATATCCGCATAACCACCGCACCTTTTAAAAAAAAAGTACGTGCCAACATTTCACTACACATTTCTCATTCAGGAAAAAAAAAATATATACTCCCTCAGCTCGCACCGGTAACATAGAAAATCCGCAGGCGGGCGTCGCACGCAGCAACAGTCGCGCGCGCGCCACTGAATAAAAACCCCGTCGGATAAAGGAGGAAACGAAGTCACGCGAAAGAATTAACGAGCCGCGTAGTCGGAGTAATTAAACGGCGAAAAACTGTCGGGGGAAAAAAAACGGGGACGCGCGCGTCCGCCGTTGAAAGGGAGGTGTGCGCGCGGGATATGAAAAAAGCACGGGATTACGGAGACGCGCTTCGTTGTGTCTCGCGCGAGTACCGTTTTTTTTTGTGGGCTGAGCGTCGTCGAGTCTGTTGCAGTTCGTTTTTTTTCTCACTTTTTTTTTTAACGCGAAGAGTAGGACCGCTTTGTAGTATATTAATAGCAATATTTTATACAACAATTATTCATTATGCGTTTCTAAAATAATCCACTACACTATTAAATTTTGACAATTGAATTTTATTTATACCAATTCAAAATTTAAAAAAAAATGTTGAAACGATCTGGTAATTTTGCGAAATTGCCGCGAAAAACAATTTGATTTTCTTTGCGATAAAAAAACACCGAAATATGCGCTTCTTTTTTATTATGAATAAATGAATTCTATTTTACGTTTCAAAGTATGTTTTATGGCGTTATACAAATGCATACAATGGTTTGAAAAGGATTAACGTAAATTCCCTAAACTAAATAAACTATACTGAATCAAAAGAGACGAAAGCCTTTCAATTCGATTTAAAAAGAAGCTGTATTGTATACTCGAGCCTGAAAAGCCGTAAACCCGGCGGGAAACGTCTAAAGCGCGGGGCATAATTCCGTGCGATTACCCGAGTATCATCGCGGTTCGCGCGCGGAAATTTAAATAGCGCTAATCCGAGATTGTCCGTATACGATTACGGGGGAAACCGCGCGTCCACGCTCGGTCCGCCTGTTTCGTGGTTTCCGCCTCTGGCTGAAGCAACACTACCAGCGAAGCGTTTCTACCCTGCAGCGGTTCTTTTTTACTTCGCGGCGTCACGAGGTTCATTTGGAAAAAGCGAGGGAAGTAACTATAACGACAGCTGCGATTTCATCTATGAACCTCGCTGTGAGACTTGATTTTTTCGTGAAAATTGCGTTTTAACGGCGATCGTTGTTCTACGTTTCTGCGAAACGGTAATGCATTGTGTCAGTTAGAATTATAATTGTATTGATGTTACTTTTTCTAAATGTTTGTCTCGTTTTAACACTGAGTTAATTATAAACACTTTTGCTTATCGTTTAAATAAAAAGGTGTTCCTTTTAAATTAAAACGTACACGTATTTACATAGTATACACATATGTGGGATTCTACGGAAATAGACAAACAACTGGGGTATTAAAAATAAAAAAAAAAAATTTGAAAGCACACCT
>JAWWEN010000001.1:8073665-8099303 GCA_035582955.1 Sycophila texana | reverse complement strand
CACTCGCTTCGCTCGTGCGCAAACGTCACACGAGGCTGAAAATCACATTCTCGCACTTGTATCGAAATGTACTATAAACGATATATGTTATCATGAATAAAAATAAAATAAAAATATATAATAAAAGGATCAAAAATTAATAAATAAATTAAAAAATAATAAAAACGAATGAGTTTTGTAAAACAAAAATAAAAAAAAAAAAAAAGAGGAATCTGGTGGGATCGAAGGATTTAATAAAAACACTGTCGATTGCGTAGTTCAATATTTGCGTGTATTGACTGCGTCACTAAGTACACTGAATAATGTAGACCGGATCGCAATATATTTTAGCAATTACAGACACAATTAAAACGTTTGGAATCACGAAGTAAATATCCTACCTACATTTTCTTACTTATATCAGTATAACTCACTTGCGTTATTTCTCTCTCTCTCTCTCTCTTTCTCAATTTCCCACTCGCACGACGAATATACACGCTATACGCCCGACACTGGCGTCTCACTCGCACTCGCGCTCCGATATACACCTAGATAACATTAAAATAAATCTATGCATCCTCGATAAGTTCAATAGCGCGCTCGCGGAATTCTATATACAGGTGCGTATGGAAACCGACTACATTATGCATATGTATAATACTCGCTAGAGGCGATAAAAAAAAAGTAAACAAAGAAGGGGAAATCGGGAGGGATGGCTGTACTGCGTATTCGTTCGCACGCATACACCTCCCTAATCTACGTTGCGTGACTTTCTTTCTTACAATGTGTACATACATACAGTTTCGTATATTTTTTTTTTATTCATTTGTCTCCTTCATCGTCGTACCGTCGGCGCAGCTATACATAACTACCGGGAATCTTCGCTATCGCGATTCCCGGTCGATTTCTTTTCGTTGCCTCTTCCCGTTTTTATTTATTTTTTTTATCGCAGGTGTGTCTAATTACAATTGATAGCAGGCGTGATTCTGTTATAATCAGGCGGGAATCACGCCAACGGTACGACGCGAGCACTTCTAATCTACGATGCAACGACGCAAGCCTTAGAAAAGAACAGGAGACGTACGAAGGGGGAGTTTGGGGCGCGCTCGGTCGAAGACGATTTCGCTGTTTAAGTCGTAGATCAGCGGCCGCTTTTCTCACTTTTATTTTATCGCTTCGATTTTTATCTCTGAGTTGTACTTATATAGCTGCATGAAGTGCGCGGCTGAATAAAAGGGAGAATCGATCGTTTTGGTGCTTACTTTTATCTCGTCTGCTCGTCGAACGGTACGACTTGAAGAATGAAAAGGTCTTGGGAGATGCACTTTGCGTAGGGTAAAAAGCCGTGCGTCAGACTATCTCGCCGCTAAGATAAAACGTTGACGCTCGTTGCGCTTTTCTATACATACGGTGGCGATTCCTTGTCGAGTCCTGGGTTTGTTTTTTCTTCGGTTTTTTTTTACAAGGTGAGCTTTATAATCGAATCAGTCTAGTCACCGACGAGGAATCTGCTTTATATTCTTTTTCGCCTTTATACGATAATTTCGACCGAGGCGCTTAGTTCGAAGGTCGGCGACTAACATCGCGGTCTACTCTATTGTTTAGGCTACGGTTAAATGGACACACTGCGCGTGTCTCGGTCTTCTATGCAGCTCACAGCACGACGCCGGAGCTTTCGAGCTTTTCCGGCGGCGTGGGAATTTTATACTTGCAAACTCTTCGTTGTTTATCATTAGTCAAACTTCCGTTTGGAATTCCGCGTAAGTACTCAATTCTCTTCGATGTCTGTTACAATATTACTTGTTTCTTTAATTCTTTTTTTCTAGAGAAAGTGGAACAAGGCGTACTAACGAACAGAAATAATATAACCAACGCTTAAATCAATAACAATCCAAACGTATTCGATATCACAATAGCAATGAAAAAAAATTGTTCCGATCTCTAAGAAGAATCCTCTATCCTATTCTTTATAGGAAAGCGCGACGCGAAAGATTCGACGAATCACATCCGGCATCCAAGAGTCAAATAAATCACGCTCTATATGGTCGCGCCATCAACGTGTCTACCAGGGTCGCCACATGCCCTCCTCGTCCTTGACAGGCTGCGAGGCCTCCTGTGCGGGTGGCGTCCTCTCGGCCTCGCTCATCGGCGGCTCGTACTTCTTCTCCTCTTTAGTGCTGACCACGTCGATGGGCTGACTAGAGGGCGGCCTCTCCTCCCCAACAACAACCGCGGCCTGCTGCTCGGCCTGCTGCTGGGCGGCCAGCCTCGCTGCCGCTGCCTTGAGCTTCTTCCAGCTGCTGGTAGTGAAGTCGAGGGGTTGCTCGGGTAGCGCCGTCGCTGCAGCCGTTGGTGCCGGTTCCATGCGCGGACTCTTGCTCGGCTTGATGCCCATGCCAGCCACCAGGCTGGGGTCTACCGGCGTCGGCCAATCCTGCAGTGGTTCCTCGCACAGCGGCCTCTTTATTAGTTTGTCCGTCGCCTTTAACAGGGACATGTTCGTCGTCGCCCAAATCGCCGTGGGTGGGTTCGGTCCGATGCTGATTCCATTCGCCGCCGCCGCCGCTGCCAGCTGTACGTAGTGGCTCGGCAGCAGGAATACCACTTGACCGTCCGGTAGTCGCGATGGTATCACCTGCAAGCAGAAAACAACATCGGGGTAGGGGTTAGTTGTGGAGTAATTTAGAGTTGATCCAATTTCACTAACATTTACACTGAACTTAAATAATTAACAAATGAAACGTACGTCCGCAGTAATTATCAAATATAAAAAATTAACTAATACGTAAAAGTTAAGTAAAATAAATAAAGTTAACTCATAAAGCACGTACTATACTATTTCAAATCTTTGTAGCGGAAAATTAACAGAAAACATGCTCGGTATACGCCTAAGTAGAAACAGACGGGTATCGAGAGACGAGATTAATTTTTCGCAAATTATTCTAAATTACATTCATAATTATCAAGTTAAGCAATTTTCGTTAAACCTAATGCATTACCAGACGCGTCAGAATACCGAAATCAAAAGAGTAAAAAGATGCACACAACGAAATAAAAATTCACCTGAACAACAGAGAGCATATTAGGGTTGGCCTGACTGGCGCCGGGTTGCTCAATCCCGGGCAGTCCGGCCACCGCGGCTGGATGTATCTGTCCGAAGGCAGAGGTGGGCCTGCTGCTGTTGTTATTTTCATCCCCAGGCGCGGTGCTGCTGTCAGGCCTGGCGGCCTCGAGTTCGGGTATCTCCTGCTTGATCAGGGCGGCGCCCAGCGCGGCGCTACAGTGTGCTGCTGCCGCGGCGGCGGCGGCCGCCACCGCGTGGTGCTGGTGGTCCAGGGGTACCGGACTGCCGGGGCCCAGGACACGGTCAGTGACGCTGCCGGGGCTGGAGCCTAAACCCGAGTCGGGCCTTGAGCCCAGGTCCAGGTCCAATTCCGAGACGCAGCTGTCCAGGTGACGCAGCAGGCGCTGCTTGAACGCAGGATCTATGGGCGTCGTGTTGCCCGTTATTATGTCCGGGGCGTCCAGATAACGGCTCACCTGAAACCAGAGGATTTACCGCTGCGTTAGCGACTGGTACTGTGCGGTTGTACACGTTTTGTTTGCGCTCAGGTTTAGCGGAAATTATAAGGGGGTTCGGCGAATTTGCAGGTGACTTTTAGGGTTTATTTATTCGTTGAATAACCCGTGGTGATTAAAACTGATCCCAGTTTAAGAATATAATGTGCCTCAATATGTGCCCTTCTCATTTTTCTTGCAATGATAAGAACGCATTGCTTATATTTTTTTTTATAAAGTAAGTTCGCATTGGAAATTTGAAACAGAAATATATAGATACTTATGCGAATGAAATTTAGAATAGTCTAGTTTTAGATTCATAACAAACTTTATAAATTCTCGAAGATATAGTCAAATATCAAAGAAAAATGTAAATATCGCAGACGTAAAAAATCTAAATAAAGCGAGAATCTAAATAAAGCGAGATTATAAAATTAACTCCAAAAAATTAACTCCAAAAAAAAAGTTTGCAACGTGCAGTGCAAACTATCCAATTTTCAAAAAGCCTTCATCCGACCACTCTCCAAAATCGATCAAATCCGCGAAAGGATAGCCATTCGGCTATTTCCTTTCGGGCAAAAAAAAAAAGCTGCAGCGAACGTGCGGCGAGCCGGAATCCGCGCGCATTATTAATCGCTGGCGCGAGGCGAAAAGTCCGCTCGTCGACTGGGGGGGAGGTGGGGGTGCAGAGGGGGAAGGGGGGAAGTCGGTCGCGCTGCGTGCCGCCGAAACGCCGCGCGTATAAATAGGCGAGCGGACCGAGCGGCGTTCGATCGGTGGGAAACGACCGGAGCGGCGAGCGAGAAAGAGAGAGAGATTGAGAGAAGCCAGCGAGGCGCGCGGCGCGTCCAAGCGCGGGAAGAGGGGGCGGGGGAGGAAGGGGGGCGGACGAGCGTGCCGCCGACCGTCAGAGCCTCGCCATCAGCGGGAAAAATAGAGGCGCGCCGCGAGCCAGCCGCTTTAATAAAACAGAACTTCGGCTGCGCGGGGGCTGAGAATTAGGGATTTTAATAGATATATCGGTGCAGGACCGGCCGAATTTTTATAACTTTTCGGATGAACAATTGATTACTTTCACGAGTTTTTTTTTAGATTTTTCGCGTTTTTTTTATTTGATTTTATTTAAAGAGAATTTTTTTTGTTAAAATAATTAGTCGAGTTTACTGAGGCTTATATATATTCTTGAATCTTTCATACTCTATGTCAAAATAAAAAATTGTAATGTTTGCTTTTTTGGCAAGAGAAGTGTAGGTTCACGATCGCTGAAGAATTTTTACACCGAGAAAAAAAATTCAATAATCACATAACTAACCATTACTTGCTTTAACTAATATTTATTTCTTTCAACCAAAATTTATTTGTTTCGACCCAAATATTAGTTGAAACAAGTAATCGTTTATAGTTGTGATTAATGACTTTTTTTCCTGTAATAATTAGGATCAAATTTATAAGGGAATTAGCAAGAAACACAGACGTGTTTTTCAAAGTAATGGTAAAAATACATATGTAATGATTTAAAATGGTAATACTCGGCGAGACGGTTTATAAATTATTTAATTTTAAAGTTGTATTGTTTTTCTCGATGCGCGGTCACGAGTGCGAAAGCGAGAGAGAGAAAGAGAGAGGATACGCGTAAACAAGAGGAACAAAGCGAGAATACTAAGTGAAGTGGAGGTACCTCCACATTCTCGCTTGGTCTGCCTCGTTTACTCTTGCACCCTCTCACGCTCTCAAGAACTCACGAGTATTTTATTTTATTTTTTTTTTTTTATTTTTATTTAGCCAACTAAATGAAAATAACTAAAAAAAATTAACTACAATTTAGTATATCCATTACATATAGTAACATTCATTATAGTAAGTAAAATTTACTACAGAATAACTCAACTTCTCCGCAATAACTCTCTCCATCCACTTTGACTAACTAATCAAGATTTTTCATGCATTGTTAAAATCCAAGAATAATCGGGGCCCGGCCGATTCCACTTCGAACGATAATAATCATCCATAGAAACTTTAATTAATCTTTTTCAATTCCCCGCGCGCGAACTTCTTTCATTAAACTTCGCGAAAACGCAGGCCGCAATATAAATAACCAGCGGCAGTCTCTCCCTCGCTATATACACACCTCTCGTGCGCGGTCGCGACAAAAATTTCCTCCTCAACTTCGCGCGCAATCTCCATTGGAAAGCAAGAGAGGCAAGAAATAGAGGAGAGAGGAGGGGAAAAAAGCTCGATCGAGGAGCGAGAAAAAAAATCGGGACGGACGTAGACACGCGGAACGAGCCGTGAGAAAAGGACAGAACTACTATAAGCGCGCAGCGGCCTAGTCAGACATCAAGCCGGCGCGGGATCGTGACGCACGCGTCGCCTCGATCCGCTATATTATATGCGCGCGTCACGGGAGATTCTCGCTGGTGGCCAAAGTATTGTCAGCCGCCGCTTCGAAATAAAGCGATAACCGAGCTCGACCGAGTTTTCGCGATCGCGCGCTCCGGCGCCGATTACGAATTCATGCGGCGCGCCGACTTTTTTATATGCATGCGCCGACGCGGGCAAGCCTTCCTTCTCTTTTTGCCTGCCTCCCCTCCGCTGCCCCTTCGTTCCCTTGCTGGGGCTGGACAGGCCTCCGCCCTACTCTTTCTCCGGTTTTCAGGCTGATTAGCGGTCGGTGTCGGTTTTTTTCAGCGGCTTTCGCGAACGCCGCGCCAACGAGTTTCGATCGGCGGAAAATTTCGATGCTCGGAACGATTGTTTACGGATTCATGCGATTTCGCCAAGTTTTTCTGGCCAGTCTGTGTTATTTTCAGTTCGATTTGACGTTTAATATGATTTGAAAAGAAGATTTTCTGAAATTTATTTCAATTTAAAAAAAAAAAGTGTTTAACAATTTTAATAATATAAAAACATAAAGTTTTCATTTTGATTATAGTATAGTGACAAAAATCAAATGCATACTATATTAATGTGAATTGAATCGGATTGGTAATCTTAAAAAGTCTTTGACGGTTCCCAAGTTTCAACAAGTTACTTCAATCAATTTTATATCACTATAAGAACTTAGTTGATCTTAACCATCGAACAATAATTAATAAAAAAGCAAGCAGTTAAATCAAGGAACTTTCCCGTCGTCCACCCGCACCGCAGAAAAACCAATTTCCCGCCCATTATTTTCGTAACAAACGCGCCTCCCGATTTTTTCCCGTCGGTCTCGAGCGTCGTGAACAAAAAAAAAAACGAAGAAACAAAGAGAAGCCGTCCTCGAAAAATCCAAGAGGCGCGCCTCGAAGATTACCCCACTCGCAAAAAAAGACCAGAAGAACGAGAGGTAAAAAAAAAAAAGCGCGCGCGGCGAGGAGAAGAACTGGCTCGGCACGCCGGGTATAAATATCGGAGAGCAGCGCGCGCGGCACGACTCCGCCGCCGCGCCGCGCTCTCTCTTTTTTTCGTCGATTTACGGGCGCGCGGCGAAAGCAATTCAGCGGCAGCCCGCCGCGCGATAACCAGAGGCGTGCCACCTACTATCGTCGGCCGGCAATCTCCCCGTTATATCTCGGCGCGCGCGCGCCTCTCGCCGCTCTTTCTTTTCTCTCCTTTTTTTCACCTTCGCTTTTTTCCTCCCCCCCTGCTTGCAGCAAAGCGCGCGACGCTTTTCCTCGTTGGGTTCTTATTCACTGAAACGTGCGTGCGGTTTTATTATTTTTTAAAATATTTTTTATGCGAGGAGCGACCAAAAATTGTTTCAAGCGGCGATTATTTATTTAACTGGGATTTTTGAACTTTTTTAAAATCTTTTGGAAATTTTGCAAGTTTAAATAAAATACTGTATTAAAATTTGGAAAGATTCGACGCTACTGAAATTGATATATTGGCCTGCAAAGATGTGCGATTAATGGAGTCATGAAAAACACGTTTTTATTTGCGAGAGTTAAGCTCTTATAGTTCTTCGAAAAAACTTAACGCGTTAAAAAGTATATTTAGAATAATATATTCAAGACTGAGGAACCTTAGCGTCATTTTTACATAATAGAAGGCTGGAAAGTATATTTTATAACTTGATAAAGATCAATTAAAGCACCTGATCGATTTTAATTTATTTTCGGAAATTTTATATTATTTATTTATTACTATTTTTTAGCGAACGCTATTCCTTGTAAAACGACAAGGTAGAATCCATAATGCCTCGAATGAAAGAATGAAAATAAAAGGTTCACTCTTCTAAAAAGAATTTTGTTTGAAATACTAGAGTATTCACAGCAGACCTATAAATACTTATATATACGACATTTTTAAATAGTTGCTTAAACAATTAAAAATAATGTTCACCCTTTCTCACAGAAACATTAGTTTCATTATACACGTTTGTTCAATAAACGAACATTGTATTTTAATCGTTAGTAAAAAAAAGATTTATTAAATATCACCGCATATCTCAGACACTTGTCAAACTGAAATTAAAAATCAAAAGTTCAAAACAAATGCTATTATAATATTTATATATTAACAAAGGCGAATTTAAATTTTTTTTAAATTCTCTAAAGAAATAAAAAAAAAAAAAAACGTCGTTACGAAGAAGCCTCGCACGGCAATGCCGCAAAAGGAGAAGGATCGCCGCACAATAAACATCGGCGTCGGCGATCAGCGCACGTGTCGTCGTCGCCGCGATAAGATAATCGTCCGGCGATAAATCCGCGCTCAAAATCCATACCCATCAGCGGCGGCGGCGGCGCACACGCGCGCGAGGAGATAGCGCCTCCGCGGCCGCCCCCGCGCGCTCGCGCGAAAGGAACGACGGAAGAACATTAAGCGGCGGTGGGAGGGGGGGGGGGAGGGGGGCAAGCATTAAATCGAGCGACGCGTCACGGAACGGCGCTTTGCGATAGCATCGGCGCGCGCCGTGCGCGGTACACCGACGGCGTTTTAGCGGTCGCCGGATATATATCGCGCGAGAGCCAATTTCTTCCTTTTTTCGACACGTTCGCGCTCGCTGCGGTTCTCTCGCTCTACTCGGCGTGCTTCGGTCTTTTTTTCCTTTCTTTTTTTTTTGGAAGGGTGGATGGGAGATTTTCTGCTTTGTTTCGGGTTTTTTATTTCTTTTGTATGGAAGACTCGTTTTTGTTGTGATTTTTTTTTGTTTCTTTGATTCATCGAAAGTTTAATACTGTAGATGGAATTAGAATAGAATAAAATAGAATGGTCTTTCATTGCAAATGAATTATATTAATGTAAATATTTTTCGAGATTTAGATGTGTATTAATTATTCTTCTTTTTAGCAATAATGTTTTTGTTTTAAATAATTATGTTAGTTTGAAATTTATTAATGCCATTATTTAACGAGTGAGAAATCGTTACAGTGCACGCAGTAGTCATGACGCAAAACTTGTGCGCAAGTAGATAAGTTCCGAGCACGGTAAGACTAATTTTTCATAACGTTATTTATAGAAGTTTAAACCGCTTGATGCATACATTATTTTCCGACGGGTAGCGATTCGCAAATTCGTTGTCGCACTGTTAACTGACGATTCGGGCGCAAAGTCTTATTTTACGCACTCTTATTTACTTAATGCATGTGAAGAAGTAGTATACCATTCTCAAACTGAATTATTTGTTTATGAATCTAAAGCTAGACCATTAATTTCGTAATAAATAATCATTATTGTATCAAACGAAGCTAGAAAAGAGAAGGAAAGTAGAGAATATGGAAGACTCACCTCTCTGGAGCAGTCCTGGTAACCGGCCTTGTACCTGGAGAGGCCTGGCTGGGCAAGCGAACGCTGCCTCTGAAGGTGGCGCACAGTCAACTCTAGTATGTCGGCCTTCTCGAGCTTGCTGTGTTTCGTGTTTTCGAGGCGGGCGCTGTCGAGGATCAGGGCCTTCAGCGCTGCCAGCGACTGATTGATCCGGGCGCGTCTTCGCTTCTCCATCAGTGGTTTGTTAGCCTGCAAAAATATCATCAATTTTCATATTTACTATCTTTTTAAGTTGTCAGCATTTACTACATAATAATCAATACAAATTACAGTTTTTATTTGTGTAAGAGAGAAACTTGTTTTTCTAATTCTATATCTTTTTCATTTCTAGAGTAGATTATAATAGAAATAAACAATGCGGCAAAATATTTAACGTATCACTTGCACGTCTCTCTACAGTAAAAAGAACTCTAAACTGAAAAAGCTATTTATACCCAAGTAATTTCTCAATCAAATTTTGTATAAAATTCAAATCATCTCCACAAGACAATTAATAACACGAGGTGTGGCCCAGTACCCTAAAAATCACCCCCTTGAAAACTTCTCACCGACCCCTCTTTTTCTCTCGAAGAAAAAAGAAAAAAAACGAAAGAGAAAGCTCCGTAAAAAATGCAGCCCCACAGCAAGTGCGCGCGATCGAGCCCAGAAATTCCCGGGGGGAAAACTTCGGTCCGGGCTCTAAATTAATTAGCGGTCGGGCTTCGAGCCTATACGCTCGCTCTCTCGCGAGTCTGGCGCCTGAAAATCGCGGAAGCAAAAGGAGAAGCGCGCCGCCGCCTCGCTTCGCCGGCGGCGTAGGGGGAGACGCAGGCGGGGGGCAGGGGGGTAGAAAGAGCGGCCCGAGCGGATGCCTGGCGCGAGTCGGCCGGGATTCAAATAAGACGAGTCGCCTTCTAAAGTCTCGCGCGTGCAGTCGCCCACTCCTGCCCTCCCCACCGTTTCCCCCCTTGCCTCCTCGAGCCGAGGCTCTCGCCGCGCTTGGCAAAGTGCCGGCCCCGACCGGTTGAAGAGCAAGCCGCGCCGACCGACGGATCGAGAGGTGTGGGTTATACGGGAAACGCTGCCTTCCTACTTCTTTTTTTTTTTTTTTTCTTTCATCTTTTTTCATCGTCCGTAGCCGGCGGGCCGTCGATGCGCTTCTGCGAAACCTTGAGACCTGCCGATTTAATACTGCGTTTTAGAAGTTCGCGTCTCTCTCTCTCTTTTTTTTTTTGCATTTTGGAAGTTCGAACGCGGTCGGTCTACCTTTGTCAGGAGAACAATGGTTTAAGCAGTTTTTTTATGGACGATTTTTAAGCTACGATCAATGAATTTTTGTGACAGTAGTTTTATAAATAGCGATTGTTTATGAACATTTTTGAGACTGAAACATGTTGTTATATTTTGATTCGTAACAATATTTCAATAATTTTTCAGAATTCTATATTTCTAAAACAATACATTTTTACTTTTAGAATAGTACAACAAAGAGAGAAGTTCTTGTAAAAATTACTATATTGTTTTGTAACGCAGAGACAGACTATCGAGAAGGATAGTAACATTTTTCATTTGCCGAGTCTGTCCCTACGTTACAAAACTGCATAGCAATTTTTAAGAGAACTCCTCTCAGTGTAGAATACAAATTAAGGTTTTTTTTATTTATAAAGATTGGAGTTCCTTCAACAGGGGTGTGCAACTTCCAATAATAAAAAAACAAAACGCGTCCAACGACCTTAACCACTGGCGATCGCGTCGTTAAAGAAGAATATTTCACCGTCTTATCATCAAAAATAAGCGCGGCGTGCAGGCCCGGCGGATGACTCAGCGCAAGCGCGTCGACGAGGCGCAGACGGATCGCACTAACGACGAGCGACGGCTTCCCGGCCAGCCATATAGGAGGGAGGGGGGTTCGCTCGTCCGACCTCCGCTCGCGCGAAAATAGAAGGAGCGTGACCGTCGGACGCGGGGCCGCCCGTATGATCGGAGCACGACGCCCGCGGTGTACGGGCCCGACGCCCAGGCCTTGGGGCGGTTATCGACTCCGTCGCCGCGACGCCTCCTCGCTCCCCTTTTCTCGCGCGAGGCCGGCAGCGCGAATGAAAAAATAGCCCGCTCCGTTGTGACGCCGCGTCAATCGGCGTGCGGATCTGCGTGGTTGCGTCGGGAACTGCTTTTGGGTTGTTTATTTCTTACAATAAAATGAAATAAGTTGAGTCTTCAGTTCAGTTGTCCAAGAAAAATTGGAGCCTATTTAATTGTTTTTTTTTTACTGAATTATATCATGAGGATATGATCATCAAAGATTTTAGTAAACTATTACACGATAAACTATTTTTTTATGATCTTTATGATCTCTATTTGGTAGTAAAGATATGTCCTATGGTTTTTCAGTTTTCACGCTGTGCAGTATTTTGCAGCACTTAACTACAGATGATGTTGAAAATTAATATAGAAAATGATATACTTCTAGTGATCATTCGAATTTAATTGTATTCTTATATTAGGTATGAATAATTTTTAAAAATTTCCTTTAATTTCAGAAAGTATAAACAATATATTACCATTAAATTCACACAATTTACTATATTCAATGTAAATATATACAATTACCCGTGAATTGAATAAACTAAAATTTGTTCTTACAAAAAAGAAATCACCGCAGTTACTCCTGAATACTAACCAAAAGGATAACCAACTAAAATAAAAAGAAAGACTAAAACTTCCCATTATACCCACTTCAGCGCCAGGAAGAAAAAGACGCGCGGCCAATCCAAGCGCAACCCCCTCGCGAAACCGCATGTTGTTAAAAAAGAAAAAAAAAGCGTCGGCGCGAAGGGGTACAGCCCGTTTTCGCGCAGCTTTAATTCCGGTAATGGGGCGTCGACGCCACGCCGCCGCCGGCCGAGGAGGCTCGAATGACGCGATAACTCGCTGTAAATAGCCCAATTACGGCAAATTGCCGGGGCTGCCGGCGACGCGCGCGCGCCAGCTCTCCTCTCCCACGCGCGGCGTGAGCCGCACAGGTGCCAGTGTCGCGACGCTCCGTCTATCCCCCCTACTACGGCAGCGTCCGCGGCACGGAGTCGCTCTTTTTCAATTTTACGGATATCAGCAAGCGATTCGTCTTTTCGGCAAGCCGAATCCTTTGATATTTTGAGGCTTTTTCTTTTGTTGTATAGAATTTATATGGATATCGCAAATAGAATAAAAACATCTGACAAGAGAAAATTAAGCGACTTCTAATGGGTTTAATAGCAGACAGAATTTAATATTTACCAGATGCACCATAGAGTTTTTGATTTTATCTGTTATAAATTATATTTTTTTGAAAAGTTTAGTAGCGATCATGCTTCCATCACCCGATGAACTTTAATTAAATGACATAAGCAGTCTCATTTTCCTAAATATTTTTGAAAATATTTTAAGAAAAATTGCACACGTAAAGGAGCGTGGATGACTAGAACACAAAAGAATTTAATTAAAGCCCCCCAACCCATTTATACTTAAAGCAGCAATTTCATCCCCAAATACTCTACAATCTCACCCCAGAGAAACGTCCTCCATTAAGCAAATCGACTTGAAGAACCTCCTCGGAATTATTCAAAATTCATCTCACAGTAATTCGTCACGAAAAAAATCAACCGCACGACCGCGCGCGTCGAAAACCCCACCGCCCAACGACAATCCCCTTCATCCCCGTCGAAAGATCACCGGGGCGAGCGGCGACTTGAGTGTCCCTGCTCTCGGCGCGTCTGAACCATCTGTCATCTCCCTTAGGGTGAGTATATATGTATGTTTGCGCACCCCCGGAAAAAAATTCACGAGGCTGCGGGGGCGAAAGCGAGGCGCCGGGGTCCGGCTCATTAAGTGGCGCGCGCACGTGCATCGCAGTCTTCCCCCCCGGGGGACGCGCGCGCGCGAGAAGGACGAAAACGAGCCCCCCTCGTATGCATTACGCTGGCACGTGCTCCCCCTCTGCGATTGGATTTCCCGCTCGGTCGGAGGAGGAGGTCGACGCACGCTTCCCACCTCGCAGGTGGACGGGCGCGCGCGCCGCCAGATTCGAGGGGTGGAGCGCGGCGCCCGATTGTTGTCGCTCTTTTTCCGTGCTCCGACTGCGGGGGGATGCAGTTTTTTTGCGAGCCGCGACCGACCGTGGCGAAATCGACGCTTGCTACGGGAATTTTCGGGGTTTTCAGGGGAGATTTTTTGTTACGAATCGTTGCTTATTGCCAAAGGCCGCTGGAGCGACGCTCGGGCGATTTTAAGGGTTGATGGATTTTTTCCGCTTACTGCTTATTTTCGGTAAGATAGTTGCCGCTTTTTCTTGCGATAGTTTGTTAGAGATATTGAAGTTTCAATAAATAAAAAAAAATAATTTAATAAATGTTAATATAAAACACTATTTTGAGAATTCTTAAGAAATATGTTGTAGGGGTGAATTTTATCACAGATGTCACGAGAAAACGTCTTTAAGAATTCTTCTTGTTATAATTATTAACCGTAATATGGGTTAATTTTTGTATGCGTAATCTTTTTACCGGTTTTAGATTCTTTTTTAAATTAACTAAATCAAGACTTATTCACGATATTAAGAATAATAAAGCAATAAACGGTGGAAATAATTAAATTGCTGCAATTTTTATGCTCGCGGTAGTTAATAATATTCCCGTCAGGCATCATCAGGTGTCTCATTGTGCCTTTATTTATTCTTCATGTGTTTACCGGAAGTTGGCTCATATTTATGGTTTGGCAGAGGCAGGTAGTGTTGGAGGGGGTCTTTGACTGTCTGCTATTACATATTAATTTTTGTCTGCATATCCTTTATATATTACATTAAATAACGCACAATGACTATATTCATTTGAACGTTATTCATTACAGTCAACCTGAAAGGTATCTAGTACATTGTACTGCGATATCACTTTTGCTCTAGTTTTACAAAAAAAAGTTCAAGTGCACTATTGAAATTATCTGATTTTCGTGATTTAAACAAATATTTACTATTCATACAAATTGGTGAAACTTGCATTTTCTAATAATTTAAATTCATTAAAAAATGTATACTAAAATTACTGTAAAAGAAATAAATGGTAATTTTTTTGAAACAATAATAAGACTATCATATCCTCTAAATGTTTTCCATTGAAAGTTTCACTAATTCAAAACAGTTGCGCACTTATCACGGAAACACCGTAAATTTTCAGCAATGTGACATAATAATAATAATAATAGCGCAAATATTTTGAATCGAGTGCAATTTTCATCGCCAGCAGTCTTTCTCCAGGAAGTTAAAAACAAAATAATAAAACAATAAAAAAACTTAAAAAAAAGGTCTCTACTCACTCTACGACCGTCGGGAAGCTTGGGTCCGGGGCTCGGTGTGTTGCAGGGACTGGGCTCGGGGCTGACCGCCACCTCCTCGTAGACTGATCGCTGCTGTTGCTGCTGCTGGATCTGCAACTGGTGCTGATGTAGCCTGGCTACGGCGGCTGCTACGGCCGCCGCGGATGTCGCGGCTGTGCAGCTGTTACCCGCCGGCCTCTTGGCGCCGCTGCCGCCCTCCTGCTGACGTTCCTGCTGGTGCTGTTGCTGTTGCTGGTGCTGCTGCTGATGCTGCTGCCTCGGCGAGTGGACGCGCGCGGTCATCTTAGCAGGCCCGCGGGGCCGACTTCCTGCTGGCCGCCTCCCGCGCCCTCGGCACTTGCTCAAGCGACGCCAATACCCCTGCTACTTTCGCGCTACCCGAGACACGAGCTGACGAGATCAGCATCGTCAGTCAGTTTTATTTATTGAGCTTGCTGTTCCTTTTTTTTCGTGCTTGCACTTCCACAATTTTCAGTCTACCTTTTACTCTATGCCGTACAAGTTACCAGCAACGGGAGACTTAGTACAGTTTGTTAAATAATTTTTTGAATTAAACACCCGAGTATTCGCAGTAAAAAACTACCACTTGTTTAGTTCACAGTAGTCTTTTAGTCACGTGTAATCACTGCAGTTTCAAACAAACGACCGCGACACTCGGCCTATCTTCACCAGACACTAACGCGAGAGTCAACACTCCGGTGCGCCTTCAGCACCCGCCAATCTTTCCAACAGTCACTTCTGTAACTGCCGCGATTCAGCCATAATACCTGCTGAGATTTTCCGCGGATTCGTAAAGCGCGCCGTGGCGCATCGGCCACGTGCTCTATGCACACGCGAGTCCGACCACTTGTCGGCGCGGCAAAGTAGCTGCAATATCCGCGAGGTGCACGCGCAAAAACGGCGCTACGGCCGGGCGCCACTGGCCCGAGTCCGACGTCTGCGTCGGGAGGATGCCAAAGAAATGAAAACAAAACGAGCGTGACGCCCGCGGAGCAGGCGAGAGATGCGGGGCTATCCTGGCTGCTCGCGCTCCGAACGACGTCGACGGACTGAGGCGAGGCGTGCGCGCGCCCGCTCGGCCGGTCGCCTCGCTCGCGCGCCTGGCGTGGGGAGGCGCGCCGTCGACTCTTCCCCCCTCGCCGACCCCCCTCTCGCCACCCCCGCGGCGTTTGCCGAGGCGGCGGTCCGTGCACGCGCGCGCGAGAGCACCGCACGGGAGCCCCGAGTTCACGCCGCTGCTCACGGGCGTGTGTATCGCGCGACGTGCCGCCGCGGGCGGAGGCGCTTAGCGCCCGTAAAAAGTTGGGGGGAAAAGGGGGGAGACACGTGGGTGTGGGAGAATTCGCGCGAGAAGAGAGCTGCGGCTTCGCCTTCTCGCTCTTTCTCTCGCGCGCTGCCGGAGCGCCGAGGAGACGGCTTCGGGGGATTTTTTTTTACGCGGACCGTTGAAAGATGCCTGGTTATTTTCATGGTAAATTTTTGGAGTTTTTTTTTTTATCCTTTTGAGGGTAGGGTTTGTTCCTTTTTCTTTTCTTTGGAAGTGTTGTTTTAAAGATACGATTGGAGGTTTCAGCTGTCGGGAGGTGGTTATTGTGGGTTGGATGGTTTTAACCTTGAATAACTCAATTTACAAATTTCGTATTAATAAATTTCATGATGAGGGAGGAAGATTAATCAAATATTTTGAAACGACTTGCTTTTTAGAATTTTAAAAGCAGGTTTTTTAAAAAATAGTTTATTAGTTCTTCAGTAATGCAAGCTGTACAATTTTGAAGGTGATGTTGATATTATTACTGTAATTAGAATCTCTGTTTTTGAATAATTATAATTAATATATTTCTAAAGTTAAATTCGGTACTTTGAGTTATTTGAAAAAATACAGTTCCATATTAAAAAAGTGCAATGACCGTAATTGTCAATTCGTTTGTGAAACGCATCGTCCTTTATTACACAGTCCATGTAATCCAAAAAATCAAATAATAACCGTACGAACCTATTCACATGTTATTGAACAACAACAACAACAATGACCATTTACGATTATTTTTTAGGCAAAAGCGTAAATATTTCTCGCTGATCAACATTGCAAACCAAGAAAAAGCGTAGGATTACCATAAAAAGCATGCGAAAAGCCTTAGATTGCTCGGGAAAAGCATCGTACATCCTCGGAAATTTTTCGCGAACCCTTCATTTCAACGCCACAGCGTTTATCCGCCCGGAAAAATTTCGTCGAACAATCCGCAGCATCCCCGTCTCCCCTCGAAAAAGAAACGCAAGAAAAGTATGAAAAAAAAAAAAAAAAAATTAAAAATTCATCCACGGCTCCGGCGCGCAACGCAATCCAAGGAGAGAGAGAAGCGGCTCGCGCGCGAAATGCGCGCAATTCCACGGTCGAAGCCGAGCGAGGCGGCGGCGACGGTTCGCTCGGGGGGAAAAAAGGAGCGCGAGAAAGCCCGGGCTCGGAGAGCCGTGGCGGCGGCGGTGGCGGCGGCGGCCGAGATTAAACGCAAAAGCGCGCGCGCCGGCGCCCGATATAGATAGTGCGAGAGGCGGCTCGGGCGAAAGGGTGAGAGCGCGATAAAGCGCGCGCCTCGCTCCGTCTCTGTCTCGCTCTCGCGCGCTCTCTCTTTCTCTCCCTCCCTCCTGCTCTCGAGTGGAAGCGATGAGCCCTCGGGGGGGCTCGAGACTCGAGCCAAGCGGCGCGGAAGGCCGGCGTGTGTACGTGTGGGTGCGGGCACGCGCGCGCACGCCAAGTGCCCGCTCTCTCCCACGCGCCGCCGAGTGTGGGTGGCGCGGCCGGCTGGCACGCCGCGGCGCGCCGCCCGTCAACGAGCGACGCGCGCGAGAGCCTCGTGTATATAGGTATAGCCGAATAGGTGCGAGTCGTTCGCTGCTTTTTTTTTTGCGTCGCTCGGGTGGCCTTTTTTTGTCTTTCTTTTCTTTTTTTTTTTAAGGATGGACGATTCGACTCGCGTCTTTGTTCGCGGAGGGTTTTCAGCGATGTATGCTCCGCGAGCAGTGCACAAAATATTCTCCAATGAAAGGCTGGGGTTGCAATTTTATTCGGAATTTTGGGAGTTTGAGATGGCATTTTTAATGTTTTTCAGATAAAATGTTATTGTTTTTCAAAATAATGATTGCTGATTTCGTGATGATTAGTAATTCGGTGATTAGTTAAAAATGTATACGATCGGTGCGTGTACCTCATTTATATGGATCGAGTCCATCATTGATTGATTTATTGATTGATTTCTATACAACAAAATTAATAATTTTGCTTATTGAACTATATTGAGAAACTTATGCAAAAGGAAAATTTTTTTAATCTATAAACAATTTATTGTTATAAGTGACACATTGTGATATCGATAAGGTTGATATGAATTATTGAAACCAATTTAAAAGCCATTTGCCATAAATTCCTTGTACATTTTGCATGAAAATTTTGAGGAATGATCTGTCAACTCTTGCCAGCACGAAGTGATTCAATAACCCAATTAAATTTTATACACAATAAATCAGCAGCTACATATTTTAACAAAAGTTTAAGCGTTTTTATACAAAATATAACTTAATATTTATCCTTCTTTCACTAAGTGATATTCCTCATACCCAGAATTTCGTGATTAAGTAGCAACAGACATGCGTGTATTATTACTAAACGTCACAGCGACTATTATACCATCCGCTTTATCACTTCTGTTCTACGCACTGTAAGCCAAATACCAACTTTTATAAATAATTTAATCTTTAATGATCGTCATTTATAATTATGAAGAAAAATATTCTCAGATCACAAATTCTTTGTTCTTTAAATACGTACAGAATATATTTTTTTTAAATATTTTATGCACTGTGCAACCGTACAAAATAAAATTTCATATATATTTCGTATCGATCACCAATAATGATTCGAAAAATCAAACCGAAATACAATTAAATTAATATAATACTCTAAAAAAAAAACAACAAACGCAACGAGCCGAAAACTTGAAACGAAGCAAAAGAAAACACCTCGAAGACTACGCGATGCGCGATTCAAAGCACGAGGAAGCGTCTCCGTCCTAGCGGCAATTAAAAATCCATTTTCGCCGCGCTTCTCCGAGGTGAGCTCGGCGGCTCGAAAAATTCCGTCGCGGCGGTGCGGCAAAAACTCGTCTCCCGGCGGCGCGCGGCACAATCTCGGCTCTTTTTGCCGCAGCCTGTCCTTTCGCGCGAAGGATCTCACGCGCTCCGCCGGGCGAGAGAGGGAAGGTCGCCCGAGCGTCGTCGCTTCCGTTCGCGCGAGAGCGACAGAGAAAGAGAAAGAGAGAGAGAGTCGGGCGCAAGGACGCGACGGCTCGCTCGGTTGCGAAATTCACGAGCACCTCGTTTGCCGGCTCGACTCGTGATTTCTCTCTTTTTAGACGGATTTTAAGTTTCCGCGAGGCGGAGGTGAAATTTGACGCCGCGGTTGAGGCTGATTGTTCGTTCTCCGTGGGAAATTTTTCGTTTGCAGTGGGAATGGGGTACGGTGCATTTTGAAAAATTTCCAGTTTTTTGCGAACGTAGTGCTCAATAAAGGGATTGACACACTCTTAAAAAAGAATCATACACCTTCGTTAGTAATTTGTAACCTCATTACATATTTTTTATTCGATCGTCCATGGATTTTTCCATCTACATAATTAAAAAGATTTAACGCACTTCGTCTGTCAAACTATACGTGTTTCTCGGGGTCAATCTTTCGAGACGTAGTCGCGAGCACCTTGACGTCAAAGAAACAAAATAACAAAAAAGAAAGAAAAACAACGCGATGAGGCGCCGGGTAGGAGAGCAAACATCCCGAGCGCGAGCCGGAATTTGGCGCGACGCTCGCGCGAGAAACTCTAAATTAGCCGGGCGGCCGCGGCGGCGAGAGGCGAAAAGTCGGCCAGCGCGGGCCGCTTTGATTTACGATCGAAAACTTTCGCGCGCGGTTTGTTTGCGCACGTGCGCCGCGGCCTGTCCGGCCACCGCCGCCGCATATATACCCACGCCCCCGCGGCGAGCCGCTCTTTTCGCACGCTCCGTAGCGATTCCGCGTGGACTTTTGGCGATCTCGTACGACTGTTTTTTGAAACGGCTGCCACGCCGCATTTTGACGAGGTGCGAATTGACAAATGCGATGTATTGGACATTAACTTGTAGTTATTTTTATTATTCTTTTTACACTGTATATAAAAGTATACGTTATTTTGTGTACTATGCACTGAGAAAACGTTAATTACCTTAGAAAAATTAAATTAGAAGGAAAAAATGTTGCTAAGATACTATTATTTAAAATGTTCATGCTTCACTAAGCGACGTAGTTAAAAAATAAAATTATTAAATTATAATGAAGATAATTGAATTCTCACGGATTTGTTTTGAAGTATATAATTTTCGTATGAAAGAGAGCTTTCAACTGATAAATGCAATAAAGCGTATTTATCACATTCAATGCTGTATACTTTGCCAATATCAACGAAATTCAACGCAATATAATAAAAAGAAAAGTGGCAATACCCCACATTCCTGTTTATAAAAATTCCCTGTGAGATAATCGGTCTCGAGTTCTATTTTGAAAAAGAATACCAATGTTTTTATTTTCCTAAGTTCAAACTGCAAATCATCTTGATTTCTCCAAAATCTTTATATTATTATTATTATGATATAAAAAAGAGACTATGTCAATCTTAATTATAAATTTTTGAATTGGTTAAAAATAAGACCGTTTCGCAAGTTTCCAGCAAGGCAGCTACAGCGCGTAAGTTGGGAGTTCGACACGGAATGTCTCGCCGCCAGGCGCGCGAGCTAACTTATCTTCTCATTAATCTCCAACTCGATTTTCGCCGTCGCGTTCCAGTTTGCGGCTGCAGAAAAAAAGCGGCGCGTCGCGATGTTTACCGCTGGCTCGACTGGAATTTACACCGACCCACGTCGTAGTCACTCGTTTTATTCCTCAAATTGCCCTTAATGATCGTGCTTTTAAGTTCGATGTGTTTCGGATCGATTTGGATTTTTTTTTATCCGCAGTAATCAGAGACCTGGACGCGTAAGTAGTAACAGACGCGACCGCCATACGAAGTGAGGCAAGTACTCCCCCTTTTTAATTAATATTAAAAAAACAATTTGTGATAATTAGGATAGTATTTTACCCTTATATTTTATTTAGACCTTTTGTGTTTTAAAATCGTTCCTTATGCCGTACCGCGACCGTCTGTTACTACTGAAAATGAAAATTCCTATAAGTAGTAACAGGCACCTACATTCCTAAAGATTCATTTTTAACAATTAATCGATTCAACAATAATAACTAATCAGCAGATTTTATAAAGCTTCAATCTTTCTATAAGTTGTTTGAGTAATTAAACCCTGAAATCATACCGTATAATTGTACGAGAAGAAAAAAAAAATTAATCTCCATTACCCTTAATTTTTCCAGCCAGCAGCTGCAGACTTTAAAAAGTGAAAAAATAAACTTTGGAACTTTGAAAATTTCACCTCCGCTCGGTGAAAAATCCGCTGGCTCTCGTGGGCGGCCCGATCGTGCGCAAAAAAAAGCGCACCGAAACTCCGCAGCGTCTGCGGGAGCTGAAAAATTCATGGCGGAAAAAATTGCGTCTCCTGCCTCTCGCGCGGCTCTCTCTCTCTCTCTCTCTCTCTTGCCTCTCGCCGCTGCATATTCAAGGCGGCCACCGAAGATCGATACCGCCGGGACGTATTCCTCCTCCTCCCCCCTCGGCCCCTCCTTTACACCCTGCGCTAAATTTCGCGTATAAGAAAACAAACTGGGATAACGCACGCGGCGCGATGGTAGCTCGCCGGGGAGATGCAATTAGCCGGTGAGCGAGACGATGACGCGCCGAGGAAGATTTTAGATAGGAAAATATTTTAGTCGCGGCTTGCTGACTTAATCGTTTACCGCCTTTATTTGGATTAGACTATTTTAGGGCTCGGTATAATAGTGAATCGATTGAAAATATGACTCTATTTTTTACAAAACAGATAGAAACCTTTGACGATTGGTGTTTTGTTTTTTTATTTTAAGTATCAGTATCGCACAAATTTATATTTTAACGTAAACTAAAAGTATCTGCGGCAGGTTTAAAAAAAATTAGCTCAGTATTATTTTCAAAATGTTTTTACGTTAAAGAAAAAAAGTTTGCATTGTAATAAATGAAATATAATAAATTAACATTTATAATTTAAATAAACACTTTTACAAAATAGTTCACATAGTTCATTCAATTGAATCATTGCACTTGTAATTTCTAATATTTTTTCTCATCGCTGTATAAAACTACGTGTTACAACGCTCTCACTAATACAGCAATTATTTAAAAGCAACAAAAGATTCAAGAGTCACGTTCCAGCCATATTTGAACCTAAACCTCCAATGACTTCAGCTCCAAAAGATATATTAAAAAGAAAAAGGTACAGCCATTACCCCCACCAAACCAGAAACCCACAAGTTTCAATAAAAAACCATTCATCATAACACCAATCGAAAAAAAGGTCATTCATTCAATTTCCTTTTCAAAAAAGTTTCATCTCAAAAAAAAAAGAAAAAAAAAAAAACACCCGCGCGAAAATAAAGCTGAGCCTTGGACCCATCCTTCACCGCTAACGCTCGAATCGGCGCGTTGGGTCCATCTCGCGCGAAACGAAGAGTCACGCACTCAGCTCTACAAAAAAAGAGAGAGACGGAGACAGAAAGAGAGAGATGGAAGAGAACCGGGCGGTCCGAGCGCCCACGCGCGCCCGCGGCTCAGCCGTGAAAAGGGTAATTTCGCGCGAGCGCGAGTCTTTGAAGAGGCGCGGCCCGAGGCAAGGTCGTGTGTGCGCGAGACATTAGAAGAGGCCCCGGCGCGCCTCACAAGAAGCGACGGCCCGCTCATTAACGCCGCCGCCGTCTCCTCTTGCCAGTACGCTCTTTTTTTCTTTTTTCATGCGGCGCACGTGCGACCCCGAAAAAAGCAATCTGATATGCCGGGCGGGCGCTTTGAAGCCGTTGCGCGGGACACCGCTTTTATCGGGAGATTAGACGGAGCTTGGCTCTTCTTCCCCTTTTTACTGGAGTGTGCGTCTCGCTTTGGCAAGCGAGACGTGGCGTCTGTAATTTTTTTTTTTCGAGGAGCGCGCGAGGTCGATTGTTTTAGAATTTCGGGGAATGTCTGCTTGCTTTTTCGTGGGGACTGACTGCAGGGTCAGTGGGGTTTTTTTTAAGTAGAATGAACAGTAACTTCGTACAAATTTTCGCAGAATCATTAAATTAATTTGTTTAACTATTTCATTGTTTATTATAATAAATTGAAATGATGTTCGTAAAGTTAAAGGTTTGTATAGTAGACACTATCTTCCTATGCATAAATTTACAGACTTTTCATAAAGTAAACAAAAAAAATCGATATTTAAAAAAGTAGTACGAAGTAACACAGGCACATTCCATCAGACGTCATAAAAACTCGCAAAACTCATAAAAAAAAATCTAAAAATCTAAAAAAAAAAAACACGTCAAAACAATATCAAAAACTTTCACCCAAACACATAGAAAATTAACGAGCGAGCGAGGCACTCGTTACCCCAGCCAATAAACACTTTCCTTTTAATTCTCCTCCGCAGTATAGCGGTGTCGCGTCGAAAAAGAGCGTCGCTCGGCGATGGGGATCACGCGGACTGCGGGAAAGAGAAAAAGAGAGAAGGGAGACGGAGGGAGACTCGCGAGCGAAAAGAAAAACAAACGCTCGACGTAAACAAAGGGGAGGAGGCAGTGGGGGTGTGAGGGGGGGCGATTCGTACACGCGCGGCGATAAGGACTCGGCGGCGGAAAATCAGTCGCGAGCGCGCGCGACGTCAGCCGACGGGGAGATAGCGTCGCCGCCGCCGCTGCGACGCAATTCCCCGCACGCGAACAGACCGACTGGTGTAGCATACCGGGTGGCTCGGAATTTCGCGCTTTTTCGATTCAATGATTTCATTTTAGTTCTTTCTTTTTATTTTGCTTCCAAAAATCCATATTGATTGCTATCTACATTTATTACTTTATTACTGTCTTTTATTATATATTACGTTTTTTTTTCTTCTTCAAATTTTAAAATAATGCTGAACTAAATGCTCTGTGCAAAAAGTTTTTTCACTCAAAAATTTTCTAATGCATTTATACTAATCAATTGAAATAATGAACAAAAATTTTTTTACTTTTTTATTAATTGTTTAATTTTGTGTGTCGTAATTAAAAAATAATAGAATTTTCAGGCTAATTAGTGTTGTTATTTATTAAAGGATGCGTAGATTTTGTTGGACGTCATTCAAAAAGTTTACCTTCTCATAGTTATCCAGGTGTAGGTCATTGTGATTCTTTCGGCTGACTGCAGAATTTTAAATGCATTACCCATCCTATTGTGTATGTCTAGACTGTCGCGCGTACCTCCAGCATTGTGTAAAAAAAGAATATTGTGCTCATTTTTTTTCTTTTAACAGAATTTAAATTCACTCTGGGTGTTTAAATGTAACTATAGTCTTATTTTTAGCACCATTGATTTGGTGGGTTCTATTCACTTTTAATTTAAATAAAGCATTCACCAGTGGAAATAGCATAATTATTATAATATCGTTGATACTTTATAAGGAGTGCTTTGACAACTAAAAAGCAGATTTCTAAGATATTTTTTATTTTTCGCCGGTTCGACATACATATGTAAGCCAAAAAAAAAGCGCAACCAAAGTGTAGAGTTCAGAACAATTTAAACTCGCATTAATGCTTATTTAGCCGAGTCGATTTTCACTTGGGTAAATGGAAAAAAAAAATTATCATTGTCTCGAGCTTCATTCTTGTTGGCGCCGAACGACGCGTGCTTGCCTTTGCAAAATTCATTAAACATTTCAAGCACTTCGCAGGCATTCGTAGCGTTAAATGTCTTAATTACATTCTAGCTGGATTTGGTAAGCCGTTGAAATTTCGACTTTTCTTTAAACAGATGTTCTTTTTTGACTATAGCTGACGTAACCGAACCATCAATGAAAATTAAGTATAGCTACTACGATTCTTCTCATTTGTTTATTTATGCAAAGTAGACGCACTAAAAGAAATATTCCAGTGGTCGCAAAATAGAATTTATGACATTTTAAATCAGCATTACGCAAAAAATTTTTTTTTTTGCTTCCGCTAATTAGTCAGCCTCTCGCTACGTTTCTATAACAACAAGAGTTCCACAAAATAAAATAACATGGATATACTTAGAACAATAAAATTAGTGTAAATAATTTAAAAAATCAAAATCCAAACGCGCATTTCACATCTCAACAGCCCTAACCGAGAAATTCCTGAAACGCACCAACTCGCCCCCAGCATTTATACCGACCCGCGCCGTTCGTCCTATGGACGTCGCATTTTTTTCTCACTCGCGACCGACCTTCTGGAATTTCTCGCGTCACCGTGTACACTTACATAAAAGCGAGACGCCGGCGGCGGCAGCGCGGCTCTCGAAGTAGTAATGGTACGGAGTACGTGTGGCGGGCGGCGGCGCGCGTGGGGGGAGACCCGTATAATGCCTTTCCCGTCTCGAGTGCCGCGCCGGCAATCATCGGGCGCTTGTGCTCGCCCGCGATAGCTCCTATATATATACACGCGACGTGCGCGCTACTCGCCTATATTGAAAAATGCAGGAGCGGGCTGATATCGCGCGGTCGACCCTGTCGCCGCGGATTAACCGAGATTACTCGCCGAGCCCTCCCCTCGTTTTGTTTGCGCTCGGTTCTGTTTTTTTTTTGGATGCGCGACGAGGAACTGGTAGCTTTTTTAGAATAGGAATTGTTTTTGCAATTATATTTTGTTTTGGATGCGATGCATGAGAAAGCAGGATAGATTTTTTAAAAATTCAGTGCATTTAGTTGTTTTAGTTGTTTGGTGATAGATAAAAGGTTGATATTAGTTATATACGCATCAAGAGCTATAACGAGCGTGAGTACAGAGCGCGGCACGTTTGCGAGCAGCGGCGCGAG
>JAWWEN010000001.1:8049762-8063832 GCA_035582955.1 Sycophila texana | reverse complement strand
AGTACTTTTACGTCAAAATCTGAAGATCGAAAAATTTTGGCGACACAAGGCTTTCTCTATGAGAAAGCAAAAAGTATAATTGAATTAAAAGGTATAGTTATAAAAAAAAATTTAAACCGTGAATGAAAGTTTCAATTGTTTATAAATAAAGATTGAGTAAAAATGCTTATTATATCTTATCTTATCATATACAAATTTCTTTCTGTTTAAAAACTTATTAAAATGTAAAAATACAATTTTTAAAATAAATCCAATATTTTCCAATTCATTTAATTTACAATAATTAATGCAATTAAAAATGATTGCTCCTACAAAACAAACCACTGCTCAACATCAACAACTTTGCAACCTCAGATCGCGAATTTCAAGCGAATATTTAAGAGCTCGCGAATAAACAAATGATTTTCTTATCGGAGCTGCGTCAACAATTTCTTCACCACCTGCAAGGAGAGAAAAAAAAGCCCAATAAAACTGAAACCCTGCAACGAAGGGGTGGGAGGAGGTCCATGAAAAGTGCCTGCAGGTCGGGAAGAAAAGGCGCCGAGTGGATAAAGCCGGCCGAGCGATAAGGCAGGGGTGGGGTGGGAAGACGTCGAGGCGCGTGGCGTAACGAGGCTATAACGCGAGCGGCCTGGGTGATTACCCAGCCCCCTCCCCTTCCTCCCTCGCCGAGGGACGGCTGCGGCGGCGGCGGCGGCCGCGCGAGTCGTCAAAACGGGCGCGTGGCCTCGTTAACCCTTGCGCGCGGCCTCGCCGATAGCCGCGCACCCTTATCGCCCCGAAGGACGGCGTTCCTTATGCCCTTTTTCGTTGGCGATTATTACTATTTCTTTTTGCTGCCGAGGCTGGGATAACAGGTTGTAGGAATAATTTTTTTTTCCATGTGTGCGTTGATAGACGATGACGGTTTGCCTTCTCATTGGAAAGCAATACGTTTTTTGAATTATTTTAAAAATACGGCGGAATAAGAGTTGCAGAATCAAAAATAAATAAGGCAAATTATTGTGTTCTCGCGGGGACTGATCGACGGTACAAAAAGAGTTTTAATAAGTTTTTCTTTTATATAATATTTATATTTTTTTTTACTGCATTTCTACGTTAAATGTTAAAAGAAACTATTAACTGCAGTTCTTCTGTTGATGGCAGATCGAAAAGTATTTGAACTACTTGTTTTCTTTTTTTATACTGAAATTTCTGTAAATTAGTAGTTTCCTCAACTTTTCATTTTCGCTATAAGAAGCCTTAAAAAATGCAAGCTACAAGCACAAAAACTCGAACTTATCCATCGTTTTAAAAATATTTTCGTTTCACTTGAAAATTTTTTATAAAATATAAGCGGTACATTAATAATAAAAAGTGTACTACAGCGTAGTCGTTACGGCTGTTTGAACAAAACATGCAGCCTCGAAATGGCGTCATTTAGTATTACAAAAACTTTAATCGCAAGCAGCGAGTCTCAGTGGTTAAAGCGCAGAAGTGCAGTTGCCGACGTCTTGACGAAATCGCGTACCAACGGCAGTTTTTTCACGTGGCAAGTGATTCGTTGCGCAGCGCCACGTGACCGCCTGCTACACAAACAGTAATCCTTACCACTGACGAAAAATTTTTAGTTTAATTTGAGGTATCGCGATCCCCTCCGCAAAAGGTAGGTCGTTTTTTACGATCGAGTAATAATGGCTCGTTCGATGCTTTGCCTTTAAAAGCATTAAGACTAACATTTGCAAGTCTAGACATCCAATGAATTTTCAAATAACCTTTAAGAGCTAATCGTTTCGTATAGCATGTAAGCGTCATCATACTACTTTCATCATATTCAGATTTTCACGAACATGTTCAATCTACGTAAAGTAGCACTTTAAAGAAATATCGAACACGATTTTTACATTTTCATTTCTTTATTCAGAGCTTGTCTTTTGCAAGAATTATTAACTGCTGAATTTTTTGTACGCCAATGTTGACGTTCGAAATATTTTTCAGATTGAAATTCTACTGGCAAATTATTGTGAGTAATTTGAACAATTTCAACGATAAAACGAAGATAAATATACTGATGGAAATTTATCTGAAAAAAACCATTGTTTTTAATACTTTAATCTCTCAAAATGTGAAAGATTGAAACGTCAGAAAAATTATTCTATTTTAGAATCTTCACTGTGCTACTCTAATTGCAGGGTGAATCGAGTCGATTTTCGCGCTTCCTCATCATGAAAGATAAAAAATTGATTCAACAAATACAACTAAATAAATAAATAAAAGTTATAACATTCGCTATCTTTTTTTTTCGCAATAACTAAAAGAAAGAAAGAAAAACGATCGAAAAGTTTAGATATTAAAAAAGGACACCCAAAGAATTAGAGCAGCTCGCTGCGAACCCTCGCAATTCAAGCGGCGAAACTCCGAACCGTTCCACCAGAAAAAGAGAAAGTAGAAAAATGAAAAAAAGAAAGAAGAGAAAAAAAGAAGAGGCGCTCTCGACGAGCGAGCGAGAGAGAAAAAGATAGCTCTCCGAGCGGATCCGCGTTCAGGAAACCCGCGCGACTGGCGCTAGGTAGCACACCGGGAATAGGAGTCGGAAGGTGGAGCGACGCCTCGGCGGCTGCACGGAGCGGAGGCGTCGAGTCTCTTTTCCTCGCGGGAGTTATATCGAGAGACGGCGAGGCGAGCGAACGAACCCAAGGGGGGAGGAGGATGGGGTGGTAGCAGGAGGAGGAGGAGGAGGGCGAGGGAGGCGCGCGCGGGAGGGTTAAAGAAGCCGAGGAGGCGGCCTCGTAACGAGTCGGCACGGATGCTCGGGAGAGAGCGCCGGGGCGCATATAGACGCGGAAAAAAGAGAGAGGGAGATACGATCGGCGCGCGTGATAAATAACCGAGAGAGACGGGAGTCCCGGCGCGTTTGTCGTCGCACTCGGGCGCGCTCTCGCTATTCTCCTTCTCGCTTGCGCCCGAGAGAGAAAAAGAGAGAAGGAACGAGAGAGAAAGAGCGAGGAACCGAGGCGAAGCGGTCTCGCCTCTATTGCGCGCTACCTACCCAAGATCCCGACGCCGCCACCGCCGAGCCGCGCAGATACTGGGTGACCCCGAAAGAAGCTACTTTTTCAAAATAGTTTTTTTTTTTTATTTTTATTTTTTGCGGCGAAGTAACCACGCGGAGTAAATCACTATAAAATTTTGTAGATAAGAAAAATTTACGGCGTAAACTATTGAGTATCATCCAGCTTAATGAAATTCCGGAAAAAATGACAAAAGTGCAGTGATGTGATTATGCTGATTTTTCTAGTTACAATGCTAAATTATCTTTGTTATTCATTAAATTTATTATTTACAAAAACCGCAAATGACTACTGCGCATATGCAATTAAGTATTCGGTGTCTGACTATAGCGAGGCTATTTCTACTGAACGTGTAAAGACAAGTCTGAATAAAATTACGATATTAATTAGTTTGTACACTATTTTAAATTGAGAATCTACGTCTTTTTCAGATCATATTTATAAATAGCATTTTACTAATAATAAAATTTATTTGGTCACTTTATTAAGCTAATTTTTAAGTATTAGAAATTTTAATCAACATCTGCGCAGTAATTTATAATTTAAAAAATATAATAAATTACAACATAATACTGTACAATATAATAAATTAAATGAATAAAAAAAAATAAATATTCACTAAATAAATAAGCAAAAACTAAAAGTAAATTGAGACCTGAGAAATTGACTAAACCCCAGAAAACCTGAAAGTACAAGTTCCTATTAAAAATTCTACTAAAAAATCAGCCAAACACATCGCAAAAAAATCCGCAAAACTGTGCCGTCTTAAAAGTAAAAAAACTAAAAAAAAAGGCCGCGAATAAAAAAAAATAAATAAATAAATAAAATAAAAAGAATTCCAGGTATCAGTCACACTCGAAGTCAGCGGCAGCGTGGAGAAAAGTCGCTGCGTCGCGAGCCACCCAGTATCCCGGCGTGTCTACCTATATATCCGCGCGAACGCCGCGCGCCTAGAGGCGGTCTCGCTCTACTCTCCGGCCAGGCTCGTACTCGCTCGCTCGCTCGCGCGGCAACCGGCGCTTTGTGCCACCCTCCCCATACATATACCTATAGATCGCTCTCGCTCCCAGCGGGGGGATGAAGCTCGCCGCGCGCGCGGCGGGTCGGCGGCAGGGGTGAGCGGGTAGAGGCGGCAGGGGAGGGGGGGGGGAGACAACAGCGGCACCATTTATCGCTCGGCCTCGAGCGGCGGCGTGCCGCGCTCTCTCCCTCCCTCCCTCGCCCTCTCGGCGTAAACGTGCCGGGGGAATATCCAGACGCGCGCGCCCACCCACACAGAGCCGGGCGCGCTCGACACTCAGCGCGCCAGGAACGAGGCTATTACGCCCCCTCCGACCGCTCGCCCGACGAGGACGGAGCGCGCGCGAAAAAGGAGGAAAAACGAAGAGAGCGAGAGGGAAGAGCGAGAGGCGATTTCGAGCGGCTCGTGCTTCCAGGATCAGCGAAAAGCTCCGCGCGTATAACGTGCAGCTGCCGAGCGCACGATGGATATATATAGCTATACATATAGATACGTACATATATATATATACACACACACACAGATATACGTGTGTGGGTCTGTATGTATATATAGATATAGATATCGAGCATGTGGGAGGGAGGGACGAGGAGGGGTTGAAACGAGCCGCATCCATCATGCCCGCAGCGCTTTCTCTCGCTCCCGCTCGGGTGAAAATCCAGCGGCGGCGCTCTTTTTTCCCGCCTTTGTCTCGCTCCTCCGTTGCGCGCAGAAAGTTGGCCAAGTGCGGAGCGGAGGGCCGAAATTAAAAATCCGTCCTACCACGAGACCTCTCTCCTTTTTTTTTCTCTCTCTCTCTCTCCTTCTCTTTCCGCCAGCCTCTCCTACCATTCCCCAGGTCGGAGCTTCGGCGCGTCTCGGCCCCGTATTTTATGTACGTGTGCCGCGCGGGTAGAGAAGGGGGGGGAGGGGTCGCTTTTTTGCCGGAGCAGCCGACTTTTTCCCTCTCGGAGCTTGGCGTGCGCGGAGATCGACGATTTTCCTTCGTCGACGTCCGCGCCTCTCACGACCCGTTGGGAAATACCCCGCGCGCGAGCTCTCTGTGTCTCGTCGTTTCTTTTCTTTCGCTTTTGATTCCCGGGCTTTTTTGCACCATTTTTCTGGCTGGTTCGCTTCGTTTTTTTTTTTTGTACTTCTTTTTCTTTTCTTTTTTTTTTGTTGTTCCGAGCCAAGCTCCTCCAAGAGAAAAGGAACGAGAGAAGGCCGCGCCGCGGCGCACAGGTGGCGGAGGCATTGACGCGCTAATTGGCTGGATCGCCTGCTTCGTCGCCCGGCCTTTCGGACGTACGGTGATGCGGACATGCCCGGGCTCGAATTAGAGGCGCCGCGCCGAATTGACGCTCGAATAGTAATGAGTCAATAGTTGAGATATCGGGCTTCGTTAGGAATGGTTGCGAATTTTCTCTGGTCTATTGCGTTACGATACGGTGGGCTTTTTACTTTTAGTTTCGTTCATTTTATTCGTGATTGCATACTTAACAAAATTAAAAAAAAAAGCGATGTAAAACATTTCTATGCACTAACGCCTAATGCTCCTCGGACTCCAGTATAAGCTAAGTAATTTAAATTTTTGGCGCATTCAGAATTTCTTCATTAATTCCACTTCCAGGATAGGACCAAATTCTATTTTGAAATAAACAATGAAATAAAGATCAATATAACAGTATTTTAGAAACCTTATTATATGTTAAATCTTAAATTAAAAAACCTTATATTAACAAATTTTCTCGTATATATAATCGTTTTCTTAAATATTTTTTTTTTTAAATTAAATTATCACGAATTTCAAAATGATTACGCACTTGTTACCACCGTAAAACAATGCATTTCCATTAACCAAAATTTCACTAAAAAAAATTGCAAATAGCATCTTCTATCTGGTGATTAATGAAGAACTTATTAAAAAATATTTAATAGCGAGTTAATTAAAGAAATAATAAACAGTCAACGAATAATTTATCCAGCAAACTAAAGTTCAATTGTCTCTAAATTTAAAAAAAAAAACCTAATTGGATCAATGTCTATTCCCCAACTCAATAATACATCGATCTCCATTTATACCTACAATATCTATCTCACAAACCTCCAAGATGCTTAAAGATCGCGTTTGCCAAAGCAATCCTAGAAGGCCATACCGATTCCGACAGCACGCCGTCGCCTCAATCAGATCATAAATTTAGTAATTTCATCAACGTCGACGCGTCGCCGAGCCCAGCAGCGCACCTCGTGCAAACAATCAAACAAACAAACAAATCCGCGTGCGCTTGCAAGCGTCTCGTAGCACCCCAGAGCGCCAGTGAAAAGAGCACGACGCAGAGGGAAAGGCGATATTTCGCACGGTGGTGAGCGGGGGTGGAGGAGGGGGGGGGGGTCGCTTAGGCGCCGGGGGCGTGATGCCCGCTGATTGGAATTAACGACTTGGCGACCGTATTGATTATTCTCCCCTCGGCGGCTACGCCGCGGCCGCGTGCCGACTTTTTTTTCCTCTTTCTCACTTTTTTTTTATACCCGTCAAGCGACCCACTCTCCCCGCCGGCTCGGCGATTATTTTCGTCGCGACGCGTGAATCATCGCGGCGCTCACTCTACCGCTGCGTCCACCGATCTTGAATTCGATCTGCGCGGTTTCGAGGGTGGAAGGATTTTTTTTTAATGAGCATGAATGATAGCTGTGAAATGTAGTTTATGCCAAATTCAATTACAAATTTGTTATAAGTACACGATGAATAAATTAAAAGATAATAATTATATTTATATTTGATGATATTATAAATATTATAAATATTGCGGTTTAATATAGCCGGTAGAGTTTTAACTTCTGGGGCATGTCATTTACACTTAGTATTTTTATTGTTATAAACAGAGTAAGAAAATTATTGATGCAGTTAAAGTAGTTTAATTATTTTGAAAAGTAGTAAAACCAATATCATTTCACTTTTATAATATTAAAAATTTGTTCAATGTATCGACCTGGTGATAACAATGTAAGGTATAAGGCTATCTAGCCAGAACCACATCCTATCCTTCAAAAGTCCAACAATCATATTACAAAAAACCTCAAAATCACTACTACTTCTATAAAAAAAGAAAATGAAATCATAATCTTGCAATTTCTCGCTGCATTTTTCCGTCGTGAGGAAAAACGACAGGTCAACAATACGCAACGTCGAGGTAAATGCGCGTAGCGACGGTCCTCCGGCGTCTTCCGAATCTCGTAAATATTAATTTTCTACGAATATCCAGCTTCTTTCAGCCGCGAGAAATTCTGCAGCGCGCGTCGGGCAATAACTTTTATGAACGCGCGCCCACGCGTCTCGGAAGTTTGAAAAGCGCTTCGTTCTTCATTCAACAAGTTGCTATGCGCGACCCCCTCAATCCCAAGGCCTTTAACGAGCCCCATCCGCGGAACGCGCTTCGCGATATTTTTTGACAACCCTTTGCCACCTGCTATCATTTTTTATTTAATTCTAATTCATACGTAAATTCGCCGAGAATTTGGGTTGTAAATTTTGAAATTTTCATCCTGCAGTTAAATTAAATACGTGTATTAGTCGGTCACTGTAAAACGGATAATTAGATTAGATCGAACTATCTGAATCTCCTCGATTTAATGTCGATTAATCATACACATCTTTTACTTTTTTGTTAATGTACTTATGCAACGAAAGAGCTGAATAAAAAAATTTAAAATAATTTTACCGAAAAAATTATGGACAAAACGCAATCGTGCTCTGGTTATAATCATACTAAAGTCTTTACAATAAATATCACAAAAATTTCGTTATTTTTGCGTAAAAATTTTCAGTGATCAAACTGTCCCACGATTAAGTTTTCTTAGCAAATTGCCGGTGCACAATCACTTATAGTGAAATAAAATGATCTATTTCAACAATACACGCAGCACATCAATTTTTAACGGAGAAACCCCACCCCTAATTGTTTGTCCAAAGGACAGGAACAGCACAAACGGAATACCATCCATAACTAAGAGACCTCTTGCTCCAAATTCACACCCTCCCCGATGCATCGGAACTACGGTCATTCGGAGCGCGTTGCATATACAGACGTCGCTCGGCTTGCAGCGCGGCACGCGCGTGATATTCCATACGCGGGCGGGAGGAGCGAGCAGCCCGCGCGACTGATTGGTGCCGCTGTCAAATGAACGAAATGCAGTTCTGGTGGACCGCAGGTACGAGCTATCGCTTGATTGCCCGGACGACAGAAATAGAGCCGTGCGCAGGTAAGAATTTTACTCGTTTAAAAATTAACTTGGGTTGTGCAGAATGAGCTGAGGTTGATAAATATTATATGAATGGTAATGTAGAAATGTGTGGCTTGTCACTTGGAAGTTCTTAATGTAGCGATCATCTAACACTTATCGAGGAAGTGAGAGTTTCAAGGGAAAAATTATTACTTTACAAAAGGTAATTTATGAGAAAAATATGTAAGTTTACAAAAATGACTACTGTGACAAGCTCGAATTTTCCAGCTCGATGGAAAAAAAAATGAAGCCCGCGAGCCAAAAAAAGAGTGAGAAATTCGCGCCGAGTTTATAAGGACAAGTGGGCAACGTGCCGCATGTCTTTTCGAGCGTGACTGACGCAAACATATACGCTATCATGAACATACAAACTAAGGGGGAAATGAGGCTAATTCCGTCGTCGTTGGGGGTGGATTCTTTTCTTTTTTTTTATTTTGCTTGCCTTCAACGAGTGATCCTTGAAAGCACAAAGGCCTTATACCTTGAGAAGAACGAGGCATTCTTTTTTCTTTTTTTTTTTTTTATCATAGTATTTTTTTGCAATTATTCATCAAGCAACAATATTAATTTATTCTCGTTTAGAAGAAAACGAATGATCAAAATCCGATATAAATCCAATCCGATGATGATTGTCATTAAATTCTGCCAATTATTTAAAAAAAATTCATCAACAATCTTAATAAGAGAAAAATTTAGTGTACTTGACGATTCTTGAATTTAGAAGCTAAAGAATGTTCAGAACAATACCACTCGGTTGAATCCAGCAGAAGTGATTCAAGTATTCATCCATCCATCTACAAAACAATGTTTTTTTTTAATTTTTAAACAAATCCATAATAACACCATGGAAAATTCCCCAAATTCTAGAACGATTTTGGTCCAGTCGAGAGAAGCTGGAACTAATAATCAAACGACCCACATCGATCGCCGAACAAATACAAGCTTGAAATACACAAACACGCGAAGCAATTATAAATTAAAAAAAAAAGAGACAGACGGAGTGAGACAATTCAGTTACCAGGTCATCCGTTCGAAACCTCGAGTAAAAAAAAAAGCATAAAGTTTAGAGAGCTCCCTACTTCCATAGTTCCGTGTCGCCATCAGAGGCAATCCCGCGCCAAAAGACCGCGAGCGTCTCATTAGCTTCCGTCACGTGCGAAACGTCAAGAGCCGCCACAATGCCGCCTGCTCCTCCCGCTCTGCGTATAACGCCTTCTCAACGACCGCACCGCGTCACCCGTAATACCCCAAAACGATGGATATTAACGCCTGAGCGCCACGAGGGCGAGGCGGTTTAGTGCCGAAGACGAGAAGCGAGGCGAGCCGGCGGTTGAATAAGGAAAGAAGAAGGATCGCGCCGCGCGGCATCGATTGGCGCACGAACCCGTGCGATAACGCCGGGTGAGCGCGTACCGCGTATTATGGGGGAGCTTTTCCGGCTTGCGGCCGCTTCCGATTAGCCGAGCCGACTACCTGACTCGCCTTCGCAAACGTGCGGGCGTGAACGACGCTTCCCTTCCTTCTTTCTCTTACTTGCTCACCTGGATTTATGCGATACGAGCGGTGTGGTTTTAGTCTCAGCGATGAAAAAATGTTGCGGTAGTTAAATTTTCAGCGTTTTATTGTCTATATCGAGGCATCGGCGGGCGTAGCAATATTTCTTTAAAGTATCCTTCAATTTTAATGTGCGCGAGATAAAACTGCAAAGAGAAAATAGAGTTCACATTAATTGGATGTATAAGTCATACGTCTAAATGAAATGCTATATATATATACATATATGCTACCTGTAAAGTAGCCAGTAGCTATAGCAAACGATAGATTTCGTAGAACTTAAAAATTGATTTCTATAACATATAACAGTTGCCTCTAGTTTATACAGTAGTAGTAATATTCTCAGTAATATTCCTTCTAGGAAAAACTCTTAAGAAAACAAAATTGAACTTTAAATCACCCCCACGTGCACCCATTTACCACCAAAATCTTCAGTCCCTAAGAAAACGCATATTTAAAATCCATAATTTACGAGAAATCAGCATCCTTGAGTGGCCAGCATGAAGTAGTATCTTCCAGGCTGCGATGTCAGCCTCCCCGCTCTCCCCCTCACTTTTAAACGTGAAAAATTGAAAATATAATTTAATCCTGGTGTCGGCGAAACCAGCGCTCGCGAGAGCTATCCGTTTCCCTTTAACGACGTTTTTACGCCCCGGCTCTCTCGGGTCGAGGGGCCAATTAATGTAATTCCAAGACCGGGGGAAGCGCGCCGCCGCCTCCCAGCGTCCATTTGCAAGCCGAGGGGTCGGAAGACGCCAAGGTTTTCCGGTCCATTTAATAGATACGAGGCGGCGCGCGCGACGTCGTCGACTCCCCAATTTACGCGCCAGCGAAGTCCTTCGCTCCCCCTCCACCGACCACGCGCCCCGCTCGTCGCGTGCCATGGCATTCCCATCCCTTCCACGTCTCTCTCTTTTTTTTTTTTTTTATTAACGGCCGCTTCGAAATGAGCGTGGCTATTTTTAAGGCGATTTTATCGACGGTGGCAAGCGGAAAGGGCGGTCTTGCTTCCCCTTTTATTGATTTATGCAGCGTGAAAAGGTTTAACGACCTACTGCAAGATTAAAATCGAAAATTTCATTGAATTTCACTGTAAACAACTATTTTAAAAGATAAACAGTGGAGATTTTATACGGTACTTTTTTTTTGTATAAAAATTCAGTAGCGAAATTGACCGTTAAAATTGCTTAAGTGCGATTAAATTTTACTTTTATAATTAAACAATAGATGCAAACTATAGAACTTGTGAAATATACTCTAAAACGAGTAGAAAATTATATAAGATTGCATTAAAATGTTTAATCCGTAACTGCAATTTAGTAATTAACTATTCATTTCTTTTATGTGAATAAAAAAATTACTGAAAGTTTTATCAATACACACGACTATTTTGCAAAACGGTCAAAAATGAACATTTGAAATTAAGTTCAAAGAATAAAAAAAAATCATACCACACTATAGCGTAATCCATTTTTATGAAGCGTTAAATTGGAGCCAACCGGTTGGTCGGAGAAATGAAAGGGGAGGGAAGGGTCCGGGAGGTCGATAGGCGAGAAAAAATTCATCAAGCGAAGGCGCGCGACTTATCCCATTAACGCGGAGCCGACCGCATAGCCGACGTGACGTCGGCGGTGGCGGCGTGGCGAGCTAATTCGTGGAAATTGGGAAATTAGCGGGGAGCCGTGGGCTCTGGTCTCGAGGGCGTGCGTACCACTACCGTCATACGCTTAATAGCTGTGCGTCTAATCTTCCGTTATTAACGCGATTTTTTCAATTTTTTTTTATCTAAACTTCTAAATTTGAGAGTTTTCTGAAGGTTATTTTTAGAGTTTTTTTAATAAAAGTAAAAACTCTAAAAATATTTAAAGTGAATTTCTGAAATTATTAATAAATAAATATATTTTTGGTAGGGTTATTTTGTTATAAATTTCGTTGAAAAGGGATTTACTGTATAATTTAGGGAAAATTGTGTAAAAAAGTATTTAGATAAAAGTATTTAGATCAATTTGATTCAATGTTATTAATTATATTGATTTAATCACTTTACTTACATATGTTTCCTTGACTCCTTACTCCTTGATTCCTTGATACATCTGTATTTCTCTGAATAATGATTTATTGCTATTCGTTTACTATTGTCATATATTACTATTGCTCGTACAATTCATTGTATCACTGCACTTAATATCATCTAGCCTATAACACAATATGATGTTTAATTTATTTCATGAACGTAAACAGCAAAAATAATAAATTAGGTTGTTTATACGAAAGTTAGTTGTATTTACTAAAGTAGGTAATCTTTTTATATTTAAAGCGAGATTTTTTTTAAATTTCGTGTAAACAACCCAATGATGAATGACTATAGAATTCCTTACCGTAAATAGAATCTTCTTTCCTTCTTCTTTATATAAATAGATACATGACACATACAGATAAATGAATAAATAAATAAATAAATATTTTTAAAATGTCAGTAATCAACTGATCGTTCGAGGGATTATGGGAGTAAACTACAAAGATCACTGTCCTTGTCACAGTAGCGATGCAGGTGATACATTGCACACGTATGTGTCTGTACCGTCGACATCGGACAGTGATAATTCTTCTGCTGAAAAAGCTAAAAGGGAAGAAGCTAAAAGTGCAAAGGATAAGGGAAAAAAGCTAAAAGGATTGGTGAATTTATGTAGTAAATAGGAACAATGACTAAGCCTAATTTAATGTGGGATATGAGTGAACAATATAAGATGATCCTTACATCGACAACAACTTAAAATATTATCCCTTTGAAAACAAAAGATTTTTCACAAATTCTAAATGGGTGCACCGCGAATGTCACGTAAAAAAAAGTTGATTATGTAACAAAAAAAAATCACTCACGCAACCGCGGATTCCCTCGGTGTAGACAACGACAGCTTGGCCTCCATTGTCAACTTCTTTATTGAGACATCCAGAAAATCGACGAAATTAATGAACTTAAAGAATGTAAGTGACGATGTGAATTTTCTTTTTCTGCAATCGTGAAATAGAATATTAATATATATTGTCTGCATTATGTTTCAAATATTTTTTAAATCTAATGAAATATTAAATGAAATACAATCTTTCTGACTTTCTTTTACATTTTTTAATAATATAATCAGAAAAATAAGAGAAATTTTGTTTAAAAATTCTTTTTAAAAGCTATTATACACATATATTTTAGGTGCTCTGTGATTTCAAAAAATCAAAGAACCCTATACAGTATATCCCATTTTCACCATTATCTACCAAACGTACCAAAATAAAAAACACCTCCATATCGATAAAATCAATAAAAAAAAAATTCAAAAAAAGGGTCACTCAATAGCGATAGCAATAAAACCGACCAAAAAGCTCCGTGCTACATAAAGGACAAGCGCGCGAAATTTTTGAGCTCTACGATCGCTCCAGAGTGTCAGGTACAGCGCTCGGATCCCCGAATGATTAACCGGAAGGGTGGAAAGAGCAAACAAAGCCGCGTAATTATTTACGGCTAAAGCGAGAGCGTGCCCTCGTGGCGCAGATGTGCGCGCATATGTCCACGTCAATTTCGCGCGACGTCCGGGGTGACCAAAAATTTATATAATCCGCCAGCGAGCGCGAGAGCAAACGAACGCATACGCTCACCTGACGCCGCGTTAATGACGGCGCCGAATATCGCACCGTTAATTGCGGCCGGAAATCCCTTTTCCAGGATTTTTCGCGGAGAGAGGGTTTGACGTGGTTTAGGCGCGTTTCAACCGCTTGAAGATTGATGGACAGTGGGTTGATTTTTTTTTAATCAGCTGGCTCAAATGACTGCTTTTTGTGGTTGATCGTTTGAATCGAGTGTCAGGAAATATTCTCGTTTACAATTTACGTTCAACTTTGACGGTATCAGTATTAAATTTTGATTTGATTTGATGAAGCAGTGCTCTGAATAAGCACGACGTTCCTACTTAAAGATTTCCAATGTTGTTCGTTCTAAGTTCGTCGGGTCATTCGAACAAAGGGACACCTCGTTTTCACTGAAAAAAGAGACAACTAAATTTTGAAAAAGGAAAAAATGACACGTCGTTTTAACGTTCAAAAAAGTGACACGTCGTAAATAAATTTTAAACCGCATAAATAGTTCAAGTAAAGCGAATAAACTGCTGCCAATATTTTTTTTTTACAGATTGTAAA
>JAWWEN010000001.1:8025370-8049662 GCA_035582955.1 Sycophila texana | reverse complement strand
TGTGTGTGTGTGTGTGTGTGTGTGTGTGTGTGTGTGTGTGTGTGTGTGTGTGTGTGTGTGTGTGTGTGTGTGTAAATTGTCGAAGTAGTTACAGACGAGACAGTAAGACAACTAAAACAAAAGAAATATTTCGAATTTATTCATAATATCATTGATGATTATATATATTATTTAGTCACTTAATGTTCACTTAATATATTAGTACATTTATTTATGACGATAAATAATCAAAAAAGACTTTGTTAATTAGGTTTCTATACTTCCAGGGCAAATATTATTTTACATCATAAACATTTTGAAATGAATGAATTGTTTATTCTGTATATCGAAATACAATACAAAAACTGAAGTGTATTCTAAACCCCACCACAAAATAGACTTGGAAAAACAAACTTTTTTCCTTCGAGTTCATCAAAGGAAACCTCAAAATTCCTCTGCAAAAGCACGAAGCTAGCCAATACCGAAAAAAGATTTTCACCACGAGAGGCGAAAATTTTGAAAGAGACGAAGACAAAAGGAAGTGCGAGTGTAGTAGTAAGAACGCGATCGGAGCACAGTCGTCCTCACTCTTACCCGCGCTCTATTCCGGTCGACCCGCACTCGGCGCACATTGGGTCGAGAGGGCGAGTTGACGCAATAAGCGAGGGATCGTCGATACGCTATACAGGCAAGTCCCGTGGGCCACCGCGGAAGCTTCTCTCCCATCTCCCGGTGTCGCCCACGCGCGACTCGACGTTTTTCGCTCCTTCACGCTAAATTTCGCGGACGGAAGAATTCTCGACCGACCCACCCTTCGGCTACACCCTGTAGGTCCCTGCCTCTTGCTTGCGGTAGAAATTTCGTAATGAGATTGACAGTTCAATGGAAGAGACGGATGGCTGAATGTTTTATGTATTTATACATTTTTAGAGATTTTGGCTCAATACATTTATTTTGATAATCAATTTTAAGAATAAATTCATGGAGACTGGAAGTTAATTACTTAAAAAATGTTAAACTGAGTAAGATTGAGGACCAAAATTAATATACAAATTATTATTGTAGCGCGAATGCTCTAAAATAAGATCTTATTCATTAGGATGAAAATTTTCTTGAAAAATTGCTTAAAGTGTCATAACTATCAAGTCAAGTCTTAAATAATTATATTAATTATTAAAAATATTTAAATAGCGTGATTCAAAAATTTCTTTAAATACAAATGATGATACTAATTTTATGGTCCGTTGTTATTTTAAAAATTTGTTTTTTGGATTGGTCTAAAAATTCCAGGTCCTTTCTAAACGTACTTGTCATTCCAAACAGTACACATATATTATTTCTAATAAGCGTATTCTCTAATTATTACTAAAAATTTCATTTAAAGATTTGCATTTATTTATTATCTATATTTTTTTCCTCATAATCGTTATCCCAACTACAATAGTCCTAACGCTAACAATAACATTCAATTTACCAAAATAATGTTTAGAATGTCAAATTAAATAATAAAATCTTTATTCTTTTTAGGTCAATTAACGAACAACCCGCTGTGATATTTTTCATTCGACATCCGCTATAGCTCCAGGTCGCGGTGTCCAATCCGCGAGAACCGATAATGTGCATTTGCATACGTGAAAACTCGTGGGGCGCGATGGCCCCGCATGCAGAATAATTGCTCGGGGGCTTATCCTCCCCGGCTCCTTGCTCGGACCGTCCGGCTTAAAAGTAATAAATATACACGAGGGTACACCGCACCTGCACCGAGTACTAACCGACTAAAGGCGTACCTTTCATTCGATTACACTACTTGAGCTTCTTTTTAATTGCAAGCACCGTACCTATTGCGTGACACGGAACTCTTTAGACTGGATATTTATTTTGTTGAATTAGATAAAATAATCAAAAGAAGCACGACAGAGTATGTTCTTGTATCGTTTGATACAATAACATATTGAAAAATTATTTTAACGTTAAGATAAATCCAGAAATTCCGATGCACGAGTGCGAGAGAGATAGAATACCGTCTTTTATCTCTCTCAAATTCGTATGTAATTTTGAGCAAATTAGGCAGTATATTCTTTTAAATATTACATAATTATGTAGATATTAACATCTCTATAAATGACTTTATCGATTAATCTTGACGAGTATAAATAATATAGTGTTATTTAGTAGTAGATATTGCATGTTATATAGTTAAATTAAGATATTTATGAAGTAAATTACGCGCTCACTAACTGAATAAATGCAAAAATACAGAGAAAAGTCGATAGCAATCGCCGCAGTACGTAAAGGTCCCGTACTAACGAGAAAAAAAAAAAAAATACTCATCGAAGCCTAGCTGCGACGCGCAAGTGCAAGGGAGAGTTGAATGGGGGAAGCTAGTCGTCTGGTGACCTCCGGGTGCTCCGCCCGGGTACCGCTTATAAGCGTGAACGCGGGGTGGAGGGCCCGAGGCGCTCGTTGGCCACCCTCTCATCTGTCATCGCGTCTCGCCCTTTCCCCGGGGCGCGCTTTTTGTCCCCGGCGCGCGAAACGAGGGATTACGAGTGGAGCCACACGCTACCGCCTCGGGTATTCCCGCGCGGCTTCGCTGGTTGTGCGCAGATGCGCATTTGCATACTGGCTTCTCTCTTTTTTTCTTGCTATAATGGAGGAGTGGCTACTGACTGACGATGTGCCTTTTTTCGCCTGCGTACGCGATGATTGATTCTGAATAATTTACCCGAAGGGGGCGGGAGTAATTTGCGGTCACTGTGGGGTAGTCGGTGATGTTTGACGCCGTGAATTGCGTCTTGATTTGCGTGCAATTACAAATTTCATTTTGTTTCTTAACTTTTTAGACACCTCGTTATTATCAGCAGTTAAGTATAACTGCAGTGTATTTAAAAAATCGAGTTATTTATAAATGACAAAATTTATCATATTTATAAATACAATTAATTTAAGTACTAGTAAATAAATAAATATTACTTCGTTTTTACAAAACTAAACATTTTGAAAAATATATATAGAAGTTCGCGCCTAATCCGAAATTCTTAAACTTCGAAAAAAGCCAGCAAATTTCAGCCCTTATTTCCATCGCCGTATCTCATAATTTCGCGGGGTGTGGCGGCGAACGTAGCCGGGCTCCCGGACCGATAATATATTCCACCGACTTTTTGCGAGTCCGTTCCGCGTCGCAAAAAGTCACGCCGTCGTGAAAACCGGGAAGGGGAGAAGAGCGAAGCGTCCAGTCCATTTCCGGTGGATGTCTCGCGCCCAGCTCGCACTGTGCGAACGTGTCTTCGATTCCGCGACTTTGACGTTGCCGCAATCCTCTTGAATCCCGAATTTTACCGGCTAGGATCAGACTGAGAGGTGACAGTCCGTGGGTCTATTCATTCGGTATAATCGCAAACCACTTTTAAGCGAGTGACTGAGATACTTCTTAATCGTTTATCCTGATTTAAACAACTTAATTAATAATTTTTTTAATTTGTCTGATTTTTATACGAATGTAATTTACCTTTATTTATTATATTAATTATTGTACTAAATTTTTAAAAATCACATCGAATAACAATTTTACAACAATGTACTACATTCTTCAAATCAAACTATTTCAGAAATAATTTGAAGATCAAATAAACAAATTCGAAAACGTTTTTTTACCGATCGCAAGATACCACTCCAAAATCATTGTGACAATAAAATGATCGCGCGTTCATTATTCCTCGTCTCGCAGTTTTCCTCCCCTAAAAAAATCGACTTGTATTGACATGCCCGAAAAAAAGGCTTCGCGCGAAAAGTGAATGGAGACGCGCAATATCCATTAGCCACGCGAAAGGGCGCGAGACGGCAAAGTGTCGTGAATTCCGCGGGAGTTGGGTATCGCGCGTAATTAGAGACGAGGATGGAGACGAGAGGCCGAGGGGTGTGGAACCCGGCCGCGGCGCAATCAGCCGGAGCGCAGCTCTAGCTGCACCACTGTGGCTCGAGTCGTCGTCACATTGCGCCTTTGTGTGCGGGTCGTGCTTCGCTGTGTGCATCATTCGTACGCGTTCTTAGCTTTTTCCTTGTCGATGGAAGACCTGAACTTTACAGGGGCTCACGGATTTTTGTAAGAATGGAAATATTTTTTTTTTACTGTTGGCCGTAAAAATTTGTACTTATCAGGGATTCAAATTAGGAGATTGTACTTATTCCGTATAGTAAATTGTGGATTAAATTTTGAAGACGACTACTACATTTTAAATGAATTTGCCTTAGTTAATAGCACACCAGTGTCAAGACGTTCAAGAAAATAAATGAAATGCGGAAAATTAGATTTGAAATAGAATGTATACTTTTATATGAGAGGTTTTACGAGACAAATAGAAGATAATTGTTTAAATTTAATTAGATAATTGTAAGAATTTAACAATTGAGTATAATTATTTCCAAAAAATTCTTTTCTAAGAAAATAATACTTAAAACACAGAAATTATTAAAGAAATGAATGAATTAAATAATTTTAAGCAAACCGAAAGATAATGAGATATCAATTTTCAATACTACACTTAACAAATTTCTGTCTATATCATATTCCAGTAGAAATTGTTGTCTTCTACTTTATAGGAACAACCGAAACGATCGCAAAAGCTCTCCAGACAGTACGAACCCTGGGTCTTTCTCTGTAACGCGTCATCAAAAAAGAGAAAAAAAAGAAAAAAAAATGCCGGGCAGAACGCGGCCGAAAAAAGAAACCACAAATCACGCTAACAAACCAGCGCCAAAAGAGCCGGTGGCGGTGCGCGCGCGCGGAAGCCATAAAATCAAATTAAGTCGTGGCTCGCGGCGCGGCGTCGCACTTTTTTCCCTTCCCGAAGCGTGCGACGTCACGTGCATTCAGATGAGCCCATTTTCCGGTGCACCGTTTTTTTCGCTGGCGCTCTTTTTCCGTCGCGGTCGCTGTCCTTTTTTTGCCCTCCCTGCTTCCGCGGGCGAATTTCGCGGCGGGGAACGATTTTACGGAAAACCCATGCAGTGCACGGCGCGTGCTTGAGCGGGACACCCGGCTAAAAGTGCTAATTGATCTATTACGCTGCTCGGTTTTGCGTTAAAAATTATTCTGAAATCCGTAGATCCACTGAAAAAGCTTTTGTTGAATGTAGTATATTGTTGAAACTACTACGAAATAAATTGTAATATTTATTCGGTTTACAACCTGCAAAATTAAAAAGTAATCAATTAATAACATATAAATAGTCAATAATTATATATTTAACATAAGAATCATATAAGTGTAGCGCAATTATGTATAATTAACAACTATTTTATCTGGCAAAGGCCTTGCCTTGATCGATTGTGCTTTAATAATTATTTATTATTCTTGTAACTAGTATTACTTGTACCAGTGTACAAGTAATACTGAAATAGAATCGAAACGAAAATCTAAAAATAAAACCTCCCAGAATTTTTAAAAAGCAAATCATTTAAAAAGGTAAATTGTAGGTTTACAATTGCAATAAATTGATAAAAATTGTAAAATGTGATTTTTCATCAAGCATCGAATTAAAATTCATTATAGTGATTTAATTCATGCCTAAAAGCAATCAATGTACTATAAAATAAATCTTTTTAAATGACAAATATGTATATATCTTTGACAATAACTGTTCAGATCTTCGTTTAACTTTTTTATAAAAATAATCCCTGGCAATAGGATTGGCAATGTTTTAATGTATTACCCCTACTGATAAAACTACATTATCTCTCGCGTGTACGTTTGGTCGCGACGTTGACGCAATCGAAGCTTTGGGGCAGTATCTTCTGAATTTTTGAGGGAGCCGGTCAAACCGCGAGCGCGTCCGCAAATGGAAAAGCTCTGTACCTATACAAAAGCGCAGCAGTAGAGGCGTCCGCGCGCGCGCGACAAAAAAAGGTTCGCCGTCGGGAGCGAGAATAGACAAGCGGGTCGTGAACCAGACGACGCGCCGAGCGGACAGAGCCTCATTATGAAATCATATACGTCGCCGATGCCTCCCTCTCTCAGCTTCCGATCGATATTCACCCCCTACCTCTCCCCCCCTCGACTTCAGCCTCGCTCCGGAGCGTAGACGACGGCGGAATTTTAGAGAGCCGGGAGGCGCGCCTTTTCTCCATTTCCCGTTCTCGGGAAGTAGGATAGGTTTGATTTTTTTCTCTTTTTTTAGAGAGAGTTTGGGGAAGGGGATAGAGGATTGAATTGTACAGGGTATATGTTTTTTTAAAGAGGATGGGTCCGCGGAGTTCTGCGTGATTTTTGCGAGGAGTCAGAAATGGTCCTGTAGATCGATGTAGTTTTATTACAAATTATTGACATGATTTCGTATATTAAGCGCGGAATGATTTGAATTGCTATGTGGTTGAGTAAATTTGGTTTTACCCTGTGAGAGAAAAGAAAATATTTTTATTATACCAGCCGAATTAATATTTGGTGGTTTCTCCCTTTTTGAAATATTATTGTTTTTAATACTGAAGAAATAAGCCCTTTCCAAATTCCATGAATATTATTTCTAAGTATTCCATTGCTATTAATTTGTCTACAAAATAAAAATAAAACATTTTTATATCCATGAAAACATTACAATAATGATAATAAAAATAACACGGTGTTATTACAATAAAAATGTACTATTCAAGCAAAAGCTTTTATTGAGACAAATGTTAAAGCTAATTAAATTTAAATTAGGTAAATCAATATTTATACTTTCTTTTGAAATACGAGTGTATTTCCAAGGGTCAACTATTATGTATGTTAAAACAAAAACTGTCAGCTTCAATAATATTGTTCAAATAGTTTCTGCAAAATAATTAAAAAACAAAAAGAAAAAAGAATTGGAATTATCAAAAAATATATATATAAAATAAAAATGTGCACCCTGCTAGCATTTAGTGCATGACAAAGTCTGAGACCGTCACCATTTAATACAACCTCCACGCATGCAATTACGACACCCAAAAGCCCATCATCGAAAAAAGAAGCCCGGCCGCACATATAATTCTCAGCGCGTGGGCGATAATACCAGGCGCCGGGTTCCGCACATAGAATAGTAGTGAAAGAGGGAGGGGGTCCGTGAGGGTCGCAGATGCCACTTGCAGGCGTCTACCGCCCCTTTCCTCGGCTAGTAATCTCCCCGAAATGATATTCTCTCCCTCCCCCCCTGCACCGCTCATGAATCGAGGAGCGATATCCTAGGTATCCCAAGCTCTCCGCACTTTTGCCGCGTGACGCGCTGATTAATCCCCTCGTCGCCTCATCGCCGGTGGAGGGTAAAGGAGGGGGAGGGGGAGAGGGAGGGCGGCGATCCTTTAATGAGGGAATCTCGCGAAAGAAGCGCGAGAGCAAGCGAAGGATTACCGGCGGGCTCGATTATTCCGTTCTAATAAATTGAACTCCCGCGCACTTCCAACGCGGCATTTGCATACGGGGATTGCTGCGGATGTCTTGCTCTCGGTCGTGCACCGTGTAGCGTGGGAGAAGCTATAGGTTTTGGCGTGGCGAAATTGGGGCGGTGGGTTTTTCACGAGGTGGGAAGGAACATTCCTTATATTATACATATGTCAATATTTAAAGTAATAATTATCTTCAAATCGTCCATTACAGGCAGCTGTAATTGTCCAAAGCAGGAGATTCTCATAAATTAATTGTGTTTAGCACGTGACACTTTTTAATATGTAAGCAAAATCAAGTGAAAACAATTTATGAAATAGCATAAATGGTAAATCGATTAATTATGCGTAAATTTATATTTTCGCACACAGCGTGCTAAAATTTTACTGTTTGATGAAAATACGGAAAATTTGATTACCGAAAGAGTGTGTTTAGTGCCCACGATAATGATACACTTCCAAGAATCATTTTTCGCTCATGTGTCGAACAATTTTTTATAAGATGACGGTGAAAAGCGGCTATTTATAACTTGGTTGAGGCGACAAATGACAGATGATACTTTAAAGCCAGAGCGCTACATAAAGAGATTTTAATATCTAACTAATTTTTTTTAATAGCTGTACTAAATTTAACTCTTTAATTCTTATTTTTTAACAAAACCTTTCAATTTTTACACTTAAAGGAATCAGTTAATTAAAGAAAAAAGTTTAAACAAAGAATCCGCCTTTCCATGGTGATATAAACAAACGGTTAAGATTTAATGAATATCAACAACAAATCAATAAATTACAATGCAAAAAATTGAAGATTACAGAACACGAAACCTCGAGGCTCTTCCTGGTAAGGATTCATCGAACGCCGCTAGTCAATCTGCACGAACCTGCAGGAGCGCACCACCTTCTCTCAATAAAAGGATCACTCTCCCGAGAACATTCGGTGGCGTTCGCGACGGGTCCGAGGTCTCCGGGGCAGGGTCGCACGCCACCCGGTTTCCGGCGGGGGCGCAAGGGGGGGAGTCGAGTGTTTGTCGGCAGATTAGAGCGGCGTGACGTATCAGTCGGTAGAGGCTCGGACGCCCGCTTTTTAACGGATTAGCCGCGTGCCGTCGGGGGGAGAGAGTAGCCGCGTTGTTTGCAGACCGTCGGATGAACGAGCCGCCGTTCATCAGTCTGGGCGCGCGTGCCGCCGTCGCCGCCCTCGACAACAAGCAGTGTATAGGGAGCTTCACTACGAAAGGAGGAACGTTTCAGCACCCTGAGTCTGTGTACCATCTCAAGCGAGAAAGTTTTTGTCACGTGCTACGGTGCGTCGATCAATGCGATTCAATTAAACGTGACGCTAAAATTAACGCGTTCTGTGCAGTAATCGAACGGTTTTAGATGTACAATTTTAAGTTTTAATATCAGTTACTTTTATATATTAATATAGTCTTTGAGTACAATGAATTTACTATAAATATTTTCACTATAGAAGTCAATCACTATCTTTTAAACAAAATTACATTATCAACATTATTTACTGGCATTGCTATACAGAAGGGAATCTTTCTCCGTAAGCTATTAGAATTTATAATTACAATATATTTTTAATTATTCGTTTAATCTAGTTTTTAATCAATTCATATTTTCTTAATCGCAATAAACAGTTTTTAAATATCAATTGATAAAGAATTATAAAATCATGATTACGAAAATTATTATCGTTACTATATACAATTTTCATACATTATGCGTACTTACATTATAATATTTTACTTTTTATTGTCGTTTTAATGTTTCTGAACAACAGACGTCTCGTCTTTTCGAATGCAACTATTATATTACTTTTGTTCACATGAATTTTGAATGCATCTGGCCCTACATATCCCTATCATAATCCAAACTCGTAAAAAAACTACAGATCCCATAACGCGCCAACCTCTCCTTTCCTCTCGCCTATCACTTGACCCACGCGTCGTAAAGCAAAATCGAGGCGCGACAACGACGAAGGTATACGATCTTCCCCGCACCCCCGAATAGATCCCTGCCGTTAACATCGGACTATCCCAGCCAGCGAGGCTCCCCCGCACAGCGCAATCGGGCGCACGTGCCGCGACGCTCTAGAGACCCTCGGCACGCCCTTCTGAAAGGGTGTCAAGACACCGAGGCGCACCCGGAGCCCCCGTGTGCAAATTGTGCGCGCGGCTCCGACGCCGCGCCAGCTGTCACTCGCCGCCGCCGCCGCACGCGCGGCGATGAATAGCACACGGGCGGCGCGCGGTCAATTACCGAGATTAAAGGGAGAGAGCCCAAGGCGCGCAATCGATATATACGCTCGCAGCCGCTTCGGTTTTATCGCGCGTGCAGAGGGAAAAGCGGATCGCGATGTTCATTTACTTTGGCCGAGGGGTGCTGACTGATAGGGGTGTCGCGGAAGAATCTTAGGGGGCGGAGGGTGTGGATAGATTTTTGGGGAGTGTCGATCTGGGATCGGAGTGATGGTATCGAGAGATGTAGGGCTGATAAGGAAATTGAGCTGTGGATCGCGTGAACGTGCCACAGTTTTTGCCCTCTGCATTAGAAAAAACGTTTGGATGATGATCAAGTGTTTTATACGAACTGGAAAAACTAATGGAAAAGAGCTTTTTGTGATGCTTCGACGTTGGTGATGACATGACTGATAATGACAATACATTTTTTAGAGACACAATTAGGGCGATGTTCATTTCCACATCTTCCCTCGATAGGTACACGCTTAAAATTTTTTGTATTTTGTCATTCGATAAGAAGTTATAAAAAACAAGTACGCAAAAATCGTCGCAAACGTATTATGTTCATGTTTACAATCATAGTATGTGAGAACTAATTAAAAAATATATATTTTAGTGGTTTAAGACTTTTTTTATAATTGTTTACACTAAATTAAGTTTGAAAATTAATGAATTTTTAATTGCGTTAATAGATTTAAGAAGACAGTTTCAAAATATCAGCTACGTGGGTCATAATCATTATTTAGTAAAATTAACAATAACGATGTGTTCTACTGATATAAATATATACTTTATTCTATTTTATTATAATATAAAATAGAATAGGAAGAGACAGTGCGTAGCGAAAGTTCGTTTTCAACAATTAATTAAAATAAACGGAAATAAAACTTATCTCGAGACTTATCTATCTCACCCCGTCGAAAAATAAATATTTTTCCTTTACATCCATCACTATCTGACTGTCAATTCGCGTAACTAATTACACACCGCAACCGCAAATGCCCGGCCCATCAGTCTCGATACCGAAAAAGTCTCCCCTCCGCTCAGCGAAAAATTAAATCACCCGCCGCATCCGGAAAATCCGGACGGCCGGCCGCAAACGGGGCGATGGGTTGCGCGCGAGCCTTGGCCGCGGCGATATATATTCGCAGTTGTCGGCGGCGTGGCGGATAAGCGCTGCCGCTGTACCCCTGGAGCTTTCCACAGCGCAACGTTGGCGATTATCGACGATGCGAGATTACGAGCCTGCGAGCCCCGAAATTATACCCCACGACCACTCTTTTTTGTCTGATTTTGCGGCTATATATTTGTCTCTTTTGGAATTGCGAGGTTTTTTTTCCGATGAGGCTGGTACAGTAGGTTGATTGATCGGTTAACAGAATGAGGTGGCTTTACGATGGAAAATATCAGGTGTCGTTTTAACTTTTGCTTTTAACGATTTATTATTATAATAAAAAATGATATTATTTGTACTTCTCACGATAGTATTATTCTAAACAAAATTTGTTAAAATTGTATTTCAGTTAACTAGCTTTTAGAAATTTGTGCTATGTATTTTGAAAGACATCTTTGTTGTTGGCAATCTGTGTGTTAATTTCTCTAAATAGACTGAGGTAATCATCTTTACTAATAGATGATATTAAATGATTGTTAAGATACACTAATTGTTATTAGAATAGTTTATCTGGACAATGAAAGTTTTATATTAACATTTATAATCTAGGAACAGGTTTTTCAAATCTATATGTACACTCTTTCAAGATGTACACTATTATTAAAAGAATAAGCTCAAAGAAAATATTTTCAATAAAGTTCAGGCTAGCAAAAAAATACAAACGTATAATAATCAATGACTCTTGTCACACAAAAAAAAAACATTATTAGTAACTCAACAGAAAGCAAAAACTTAAACCTTAAACTAAAACCTTAGAATCTTCCGGGCGAAACGATAAAAACCTGCAGTAATCCCCTGACCCTTTTTTTCCCACGTCGCACTTTTCCATAGGCCACATTTTATCGCTCGCATTAACACAGGCGCGCGTGGACTATACTCTCGAATCCTGTCTTTTATCGCGCAATAAAAGCCTGAGGGGTTAACGCGACGATGCGCGAAGCGGCCCACATGAATCATCGCCCGGGGGCTCGCGTCCTCCCGCCAATAAAATTCGCTGGGCCCTCGAGTTTGAGCAACGCGCGCCGATTATGGTTTCACTCGATTAACAGCATTAGCCTCACCGGCAAACGATCCGAAGGGCGCAGCGTGCACCTTTTTATATTCTTGTGACTCCAATTCTTAGGGACCGACGCACATGCAACGGAATTTTGGAACTGCGCAGAATTTTATCAGTACCACCTATTCTCAAAATAATGTTACCTATCGTTTTACAGTTTTAAATATTATGACGTTTACTTTGATGATTTCAGGGTTTTCCTCAAATTTCTATAAACAATTTGACTGGTACAAATTAAGCATTGTGAATCTCAAAAACTTTTCAGTATACACAAAAAAAAGTTTGAGTTCGATGGCAATAAAAAAATAAATTCGTACAAAAATATATTATGTAAATAGCTTATTAAATAACATTTACCAATTACAGATTAGTAATTATATATGAGCCTTCATTTCCATTACTCTCAAGTGTGGTTTTCTCAATAGTCTATAAAATAAAACTGACCGTCTCCTACACTAAAAAGTAATGGAATTTAATCTATAAAAAAACTATAAATTTTAATGAACAAAAAATCTTTATAACTCATTGAAACGATACCCCCCAAAACAAACATTCAGAAATTCCCAACGTTTTCACATGGCTATAAAAACCTCAACATCACCCATCCCGAAGCCCACAATCGTAAAGTCATCAAACGCATCAATTCCCGACTAATCCACGATGCGTCAACCCGCGCAAAGTATAAGCAAAACCGCAACGCAAACAGAAACGCCCGCAGGGGGTTCTCGAGGGGCGATACTATATATGGGATCATCAAAGGCGTGCATCAAAATTGAAAACATGACGACAGGGATACCGCGAGCGACACGCGCGTCCGTCGAGGAAATCGGATTTCACGGCTGCTTATGCGTGCTGGGCAAGGGGGTGGCGACACGTGCAGCGCCACACGTGCGGCGCGTGCGACGTGCGAGCGGAGCGCCCCGTCGACACCCCTACCCTCGTAAATAAGGGCGCGTTCGTGTGCACACACCGCGCTCGCGCCGACGGCCCGCGCGACCCACATAAATATCGCACTAATCGCCCGCGGAAGTACGATCCCCGTACCCTGCGCGCGTCCCACCATCGACCGTGAGTTTCTTTCAGTCTATGTCTCCTGAACTGATTGATCGCGTCAAAACGTAAGCAAAATAAAAAATGGCTTAATCTTTAAGAATTACTAAAAACTTTAATTGGTATAATTTTGTATGCAGTGCATTTCCTACTTAATTGTATATTTTTTTAAATATGTTTCAAAGTTGTTAAGCCTTACCCAACATATTTTTTTAGATGTGACTGCAATATATTGTTGAGTTGTGATATAAAGACCACCAAAACTCCAAAGCTGTAGATTTTCAACGATTTGGCGATGTGAAGCCCATAAAAACTCCAAAAATGAGGCGTGTATGCAGGCAAGTAGATTTTCAACGATTTTGCGATGTGAAGGTCATAAAAACTCCAAAAATGAGGCGTGCATAGATTTTTAGCGATTGTACAATGTTTCCTGTGCATAGCTTGACAGCAAAAGGTACAGCCATTACAATTCCAAATTGAAGATTGTTTGGTGACACAACTCTAGAAAGAAATTTTTTTAATAAATTTCGTGCAGACAAGAAAGCATTATGAAATTTTTAATTATAGATTTTGAAATATTTTTTAATTAGTTTCTTTTTTTTTTAATCCTTAAAGGTATAGGCTCCAGGCCAAGTCCTTATTTTAATTAGTTTAAAGATTTCTAACACAAAATACAATTTTCTTTTTATGTAGAGAATTCTCAATTGTTCGCTAAGAAATTATAAATGGTTTAATTATTTAGCAGCATGTTAAAACAAAATTCAAATAATTCTATTGGATACTAATTGTTAGTTTTTAATGTTTATTAACTAATTTTGTTTATAGATAATGTTTTTATGCAATATAGTTACTTATTACTTTTAGCTTATTGAATTATATATGTGAAGTGCTACCAAACATGTGCTATTTGTTATTTGGTTTATATTATGTGGATAAAACATGTTAAAAAATATTATATAATTTATAATGTAGATTATTTTTTTATTTCATTTAAAATTTGAAAACAAAATATTTCTTTCTTATAAAAAATTCTTAATTTTTTATTGAAGTGGTAAAATTTTTAATTACTTGGTATTACTTATATAAATTTAAAATTATTTTTATATGTAATAGACTTGCTTATTAATTGCGACAGTTTCCGAATTTGTTATATAGATAAAAAAATGTTACCAAAAATGTGAGGTTTCGAGTTTTGCAATTAACAAACAAGCAGATTTTCCCTCGACCTGGTGATTTGAAAGATCAAGAACACCTCAAGGAGAGACTGCTTAGATTATAGACAGCCTTCTGAAAACAAATTTTGAAATAACTTTTATGCACACATAAAAAAAGATATCAAAATTAAACTATTTATTGCTAACTTAGAAAATGGGTCTTTTTATTTAAAACTAGCATTAGTTCTATGGATAATAAATCTTACCAAAATATATATAGTTTTTGTTGCAGGCAGGTAAATTTTCATCGAGACTGACAAATGTTAAAGCTATTGGTAAAATGGTGCTCTGAAAACAAATTCTTATATAAATTTTGTATAAACTGGACAAATTATATCTTTATTAAATTATTTTGCAATTAAATTTTGTTGAAAAAATTGGCAAACTGATTATAACATAATTTATTTTCTGAAATAGTAATTTTAATCTTTGATAGTTCCATAAAAATAAAATGCAAATATTAATTTAAATTCAAAGGAATTTTAAGAAACTTTAATATTTCAATTTTTAATATTCACTGATGGTTTATCAATACCAATTTTATTAACCATTTAATTTAAGAATAATTTTGTCCTGTAGTGCCTCAGCTTATTAAATATGATTATGAATCCAATCTATATTAGATATAAAACATTACCAAACATGTGCATTTCCATTACGTGGTTTACAACACAAAGTAGATGTTGATCAACCTGGTGATCCGGAGCCATAATAGCACCATAGTTAAGAATATTTATATGTATACAGCCCTCTGAAAACAAATTTTTAATTAATTTTTGTGTAAACAGAAGAAAAGTAATTCTTACCAAATTATTTTCTCTCAAATATTGTTAAAAATTTCAAAAATATATATTTTTTTATGTTTTTTAATAATTTTTTAATTATAAACTGTCAATACCATTTTTCTAAAACATAATCCACACATGCTCATCAATTTATAATTAAAAAATAACAGACTAACGAGCAGACTAAGCCACGACTGATCATAACATGTCGCGCGCGTAGTATGCATTGTGCTCGATATCTGTATATAACGTGTATATATACATACAAATAGTTACATTTATTTGACGCTAAAGTTTGTTAATTTTCATAAAAAACATTACCTGTAGTGCACTATCCTATGCGTTTAGCTACATTTAAGCCAATCCGCCTTCAAAACAAGTAATTATCAACATCTAAAGAAGTTGTGACTGTTGTGAGCTACCGCCGCGATATTAGCACTTGAACGGCAGTCGGACGAATGAGGCCTCCTCGCCTCCTCCCCCTGCCCCTCCCTCTCCCGGCAAAAACCTTCCAACCGTCAAAAGGCATTTCTCGGAAGTCCGGAAGTCGGAATTCGAAATTTCGAGATGTGCAGCCCACACATCGCATTTATATCAAAGACCACCTTAGTACACAATATTTTATCATGATTAATATTAAAAGCAGACTGAGATGCGATTTATATTTACGAAATGATGACGAAATAAAAAAGAAACTAAGAGAAAACAAAAAAACAAGCTACAACTGGCCATAAGCTCAAAACACGTCGCGGACACATTTGAGTCGAACTACACGTATATGAACAACTATATTTGTCGCTAATTTTCATAAAAACACTTTACCTTTAATCAGTAGCCTTGGCTGTCAATACTATTTGGGTAACTTTTTTTTCAAAAAATGCGTTTATCAACCTCTGAAGACGCGAGCCTCATCCGCGACTTTCGCACTGCAACGGCGGCCGGACGAATGACGTTTCGACGTCTCCTTCCGCCCCCTCCCTTCCTCCCATGTAATCGCCAGGACCAATTCGCGGAATTCTAAATTCGAAATTTCGAGATGCTTTTATCCGCAAATCTTCCAAATATCATCACTTTTTTATCAAAAAGTAATTAAAATTCGTGTTACAAACACACTAAAGTGCTAATGTGAATTTATTTATGTCGCGATTATGCATCAAGTAAACGATTAAAAACGATTAATTTGTGCAATTATTAGAAGCTAAGACTCGATAATTTTCACAAAAAACTTTACCTTTACTACACGATACAGGCAATTCTGTCTTCGAAAAATGTAATATATCAACCTCTGAAAACGATGACCTCCTCGTCCGCGATCTTGGTTCTGCAACGGTTGCCGGGCAAATGGCGCCTCTTTCCCTCCTCGCGCATCAACCCTCAACCGAAACTATATTACTATACCTATATATATATTCGAATTTGATCTTTCGAGATGTTTATGCACTCAATTATCAAAGAGCATCACTATCGATCATTTTGCAATATATTTTATAGCGATATGTTTAATCAAAGCAAAATTGAAATACAACAAACTTACTATTCACTAATTAAATATTTATAATGTCGCTAAAATAATAGGCGGACTTAGCTGCACTACTCTCATAGTGTGAATTATGCTTGTTATATATGTATACACTAAATATATAGTATTATGCAATTATTTTTTTGTTGTTTTACTTATTACTCTGTATAAAAAAATCTTACCTGTGGTGTCTTATTATCCATGTTTTTCAGCAGCTTGCTGCTTGCACGTCCGATTTTAAAAAATGTAATTTTAGAAACCTGAAAATGTGAGCCACCCCCGCGACCTCTTCAACGGCCATTGGACAAAAGACAATCCCTTCCCTGTCCCTCCATATTAGCGTATTTCGCAGGTAGTTTTAAAAAAATTATTAAGAATTTGAGCTCTACAATTTAACATTATACTAAATATTTTATTTTATTATAAGTATTTATTTATCAAAATTTTAAATTCTATTTATAAATATGTAAATTTAAAAAAAAAAAACATTGTTTTAAACTATATTGTATGATGTTCCACGCATACGTACTTTAAAATGCAGTTCATAAGCAAATTATCTTATTATCTTATATCCATACATTCCCCATAAAAAAAGAAAGTGCCTATAAGCTACCATAAAAAATTACACATTCTAAAAAAGGAGGAAAATCTCAAAAAATCCAATTGAAATAAAGGCAAAATGCAGCCTCGTCGAGGCGGCCGGTGCTATAGAGCTGCATACCCGGAGAGGTGTGCGCGCCGCGCTCGTCCAGCGACGCACGGCTGAAAAAAAAAATCTCCTGGGAGGCGGAATTCGCGCTCGCGCGCGCTTTGACTTTCAAATGGCCCCCGGGCCGCCCGCATGTTTATGTATGTCCTCGCGCGCGCCGCGCCGCGCCGATTTGCATTTACGCGCGCGGGGAGATTTTCCCTCTCGCTCGCTCGCGCCGCGCCGATAAACGGCTTTTACGAGCGGATCGCCCGCGAGCCGCGAAAGCGATCTCGCCCGCCCCCGCCCCAACCCCGCGCGGTGATTCGCCGCACTCGTTTTAAAGGGGAGCCTTCCTTCCCACTGGGGCAGCGAGCAATTCCACCGCTGCGACGAGGCTTCCGGGGGGATTGCCGGGACTTTTTTTTGGGATACGCGTTTCTTTCACGAGGATCTTCTCTTATGGAAGAGGAAATGAGTTTGAGAGAGTATACGGGGATATTGGGGCTTTAAATTGATGATTGCAGGACTTTAATTATTGAGGAGAATTACTGTTATACATTTTTTTACATAAAATGGAATTATTTTTACGTGGAAAAAAAATATGGTGAAGGGGCACGAGTAGAAAGTCACCTCACGTTTTACACCGTTCGAATCAAATTGAAGTCGTATCCAACGCTGGAAATGACCAACGCCGAGAAAACCGCACTGACACCTTGGTGGAATTTCGAAAATCACGTCATTATGCGGTGACGGTGCATCGCAATAGCTCAAATTGCAAAACACTTGGCTATTTGACATTTCTATATATTCTATATAAACAGAGATGTCTTCGTTCAAACGAATTTCTTCCTGTATTCAATATTTTTATATAAAGTATAATTTATGCAAATAGATTGTAAAACAAAAATAGAACAGGTAGTATTTCAAAAATAAAAGATCATTGAATTATTTAAATTTCAGAAATTGAGCTATCTAATTACGTTCAATAACTATAATGTTCAATTCCGTCATACTATTTTATTATATTATTTACATCGAAAGATATGCGCTACACAGTAAACTGTAAAATCGATTATAGTGCGTAATAACCGTGAACGATTTCAGGATTATTCCACCTTTAAACTTGGTTTTAAAAATCAACAAGCCAAAAAACGCGAATTTACCTTTCAACTATCTAATATTAGATTATTATACACAATGCGTATTCTTGTTATAAATACAATGTACACTGGAGCTCTTTTTTTTTGTCCCTGCATGGCCAATAATGAAATTGGCATGCGTTACTTTATTTAAAAAAAAAAAAGACAAAAAAGTCGCCGTGCATACATTTTTCTTATTTTTTTACAAGTTGCCAACAACATGAGCGACTTGACACCTTTCGTAAAATAAACTACATCGACTGTCACTTGTTCAACAAGTGGCACTTTTCACAGCACTCGACGCGAGTAACTCCGCATACTCTCGCATTTCTTATGTCATTAATAACTTAAGTCATTAATGGATATTTCGTTCTTACAACTTCCTCAGAGTATTCACTTCTCTTTATTCAGTGCCTGAATAAACTCCTCAAGCTTTTCTTGGATTTGTCTCACGCGCTCTGAAAGTATAGGTATAAGTTAAAAAAAAATGTTAATACAACCAACCCAAACCGATTAAATTAAAATTAAACTGGTTTTTCTTACTCAAATCCTCAGCCAATGTAACTCTCCTTCCAGTCAACAACTGCTTCTTCTTATCAGAGTCTTGACTGAAATCTTCAAGCACTTCTTTAATTTCTTTATCGAGTCTCCGGGCTTCCCTATTCATGATTTGTTGTCGCAGCGCATTCGCAGTAACCTTCAGCATCTGCTGAATTCGCCAGAACAGCACGACGTCGTTACACTCCAGCTGCAGAAATCAATTTAAATTGTAAAATCACCTTAATCGAAATATGAATAGTCGCAGCGACAGATTTTGATATTTGCCTCATGATCGTGCCCAGTGTGATATAGATAGAATCCTTTCCTGCAGTCATACGCTCTCGCCAAACTTTGTTGCAAGAAGAATCTTCTATAAACGGGATGCCATGTTTCCCGAATAAACTCGTTATCGAGTTCAAGACCATTACGTTGCAAATTTTTTCTAACAGTCGTCAATTCGTCTTGTGACAATGTAGGTGCGTGTTCCTAAATAAAAAGAAAATATTTATGTGTTCAACTGATACATATAAATTTTAATTAACATTAATTGCACATTATTGTACTAAGATCAAGACTAGTAAAAAAAAACCTCTACCTTGTCAGCGTATAAAATTTTGTCCAGTTCGTTCTTCACGCTGTTGCGCTTTTGTTGTTCCTCGGTTTGGTACTTCCAGTACATCCACCGCTCAGTGCGACTGGGGCCAAGCATATCGCGTAGAATTTGTTCAGTTGCATGAAGTTTATCTTTGACCGACGTTTCTAGGAAACGCACCGCCTGATCCCAGTCGCGCTTGTCGTTCACGCTCCTGTCTTCGAGAGTATTCAACTGAATGACTCGCAGCATGTCAAAAGCCTGCAAAAATTCATTGAAGAATTATAGAAGTTATACTTTTCTATAAGTTTACGACTATTAATCTGTTTGTCCTTTAAGTTACTTAATTTAAACAAATTTTTATTACTAGTTTGAAGACAATAATACCTTGTCTTCCCAAGTGTGCCTTTGTACTGCTTCTTGAACGACCGCATTTTTGAGATTGTCAAAAATATCGTCGTGGTCTGGACTCAACCTGGCTTGAATCAGGAAGTTTTGGAACTCTCGTTGCAAACATTCCCAACCAGTCTCGACACTTTTTGATGGAAGCTGCTGTTCAGTCCAGTGCCTCAATTTAATGTCAACAGTAGTATTAAAATTACCTGAAAAAATTCATAAAAGATAAATGCATTTTAAATTAAATTTGTTATCATTCTCATTTGAAACTGTTGCAGTTGATAACAATTTTTTATTTACCGGCATTTCCAGTTTGAGCAGCAGGGAGGTATATGTTCTCAAATACGTGCATGCTGACTTTGTCCCACAAGCGATTCATTAAAACTTCTTCCCAGTGTCGTGGTGACACTTGCGACAGATTAACTATCTCATCTAAAATTTCTCCTCTAGCCTTCTCAAATAGTTCATCTCGGTCTAGCTCGCGTAACCTTGGAAAATTGTTTTTCCACTCTGTCTCCAAATTGAATCTGGTAGCTTTAAATGCGTCAGCCTGCTGCTCCACCGTATCCCTCACCATTTTCCAAAAGCAGTCTGCAACTGCTAAACTCAAATTTCTAGTGGTCACTTGGCCGGACATTGTAAAACCGTCTCTGTAAAATCATCAGTTTAATATTTTAACTTTTTAAAAATTTCTTAATGTAGTTACAAGTATTTGTGATATTACGGACTTAAATAATTTTGAACTTCTAAAGAATCGTTCCTCGTAGTCTTTTATGGTCTGAATACTATCGTCCTGTCTGCCACGTCCAGTAACGACTGCAAAGTACCCTAATGCCTTCATTGGGAACAGTTTTCCAGATAAAATTTTTTTTAAACGTTCAGGATTCGCTAAGTTTTCCTCGGCCATGTCCACCTGTACAATTTATATAATCAGTTTCTAGAAATTTGAAACTTACATTTGCAATTTTTAATATACGAACTTTAGTAAGGACAAAAATAGTACGCTTGCCAGTTGGATCCATCTGAGCTACGAGGTCAGTCACATTACTCCTTTCTGCGTCGACCGAGCCGTCTTGGATGCACAAAATTATAGCGTTTGGATTACTCATATACTGCTGCGTCATATTTCGAATGGCATCTCGTGTGTCCTCTGCCATATCGACAGTAACAGTCTGTTGAAAAAATCTATATTAGTATTAAATTTGACTTTTAAAATAGTTAAAAGTAATTTAAAAAAAATTATAAATGCAGTGAATTACATTAAAATTTAACGTAAATACAATAAATTCATTTTACATAACAAGATTATTTTAAAATAAAGTAAAGTACAAAAGATGATCTTTCCTCTATTTTGTATAAACAATTTGAAAAATAAAACAAGACTATTTGTCTTACACTGATGATTCCAGGCAAATCGACTAGAACCATACGAGGTAGTCCTGGACCTTTGACTGTCATGGCTATAACTTCCTGGCTAACGGTTTTCCCTCCCTTTACACTGTTCTTCATGCGAATCTCAACTTCACGTCGAAGCTCCGCAAGCTCAGACTCCTTTGTCAGATCAAATTCCCTCGAACTGTCTTTGAACTGTGCAATATGATACGGACCCTCGCTCAACGTTACCTTCACCGGTGCTCGCGTCATCATCTCGCCACCACCCCTAAAATATTATTTCATTTTTTTTAGAAAATAAATAAATAAATCAGTCATTTAAATAAAAAAAAATATTTAAAGTTATATATATTTATATATGACTATATACCTTGGAAATATGCGTGCTTGTGCAATCATTTCAAGCACTGAAGTCTTTCCGGAACTTTGGTCGCCTACGACTACGACTCGTGGTAGATGATCAGCTGCCGAGTACGCGTTGTCATAATCGTTCAGTTCATCAAGAACGTCGCTGTACATATCTATCAAAGATTTCTGAAAAAGATTTAATTAATATAATACTAGTAATTGACGCTATATTTTATCAATTGTCAACTAAATCTCACTTTTATTTTTCGACTGCTCTGTTTAAAATTGCCTCTAAGTAACATTTGCTTTCTCAGCTCTTTATTTTCACGTTCGAGCCTTTCGAGTTCCCGCTGATATTTCATCTGTATTTGCATAACTTCATCGTGCATTGCATCTATTCTTTGCTGTGATTCTACAAATAAAAACCCATTCGATAATCTAACAGACTGACATAAAAAGTATAAGAAAATTCAAACAAAAATGAACTTACGAGTTTTTCTACGATCTTCAGACGCATCGGCAGCGGCAAAAGCTACTGTGTTCTTTGCTATCTCTTCCTTAACATCTAGAAAAAAGAAGAGCACTTTTTTAATGCAAGTTTGAAATTTTCTAAGAAATGCACGTCTGTTACAAATTTAAAAATGATAGATCTATAGTGGATGTGTTCTACAATAGTTCATTAAAATAACGTAAGTACGATCGTGCAAAGCATAAAAGGGTCTGTCCCATTCAGTACTTAATAAGAATTAAATTAAACTATTCACTATTAAGGATATAGTCGTAAAGCGCATAACGCTGAATGGACAGACTATGTAGGTGATACTATTTCTCTTACACACCTGAATAAACTTGGTTTGCAAAGGCTGTGATCACTTCAATTTCACCTGAACAGAACAGACCAAATTATAAATTAAATCGTGAAAAATAAACTGCATTAATTGTTAATTTATCCAGTGTTAATTCGTGCGTTCATGCAGGTATCAACAATTAATGTTTAGCAAATGAACCAAAATTGAAAGGACATTTACAATGTTAGTGAACAAAAAAAAAGTTATTAGAAATATATTACAATTAATAAATAATGAATTAGTTCTAGAAAATCCATTATTTTTAACTATAGTGATATTTCAAGCAATTAGTTTAAGAAGATGAATACTGCAATATGATATCTGGTTGGATCGGGAATTAAGGTAGGCATCTCTGCATCACTGAAATGAAACGTTAAATTATCACTCACAGTTATTATTGCCATTGTAATATTCATTTTTGCTGTTTTCTGCAGCTTTTATGGCATCATCTAATCTTCGATTAAACCACAATTTATACTCATTGTATTTCGTTTCCCCCAACTCTTTGAAACGTGGATCTGTATGCAGTTGTCAGTACATTTTTTTAAAGTTTTATAGTGACATTTTATAGTTATTTATAGGAAATTAAAAAATCTTACCAATATCAATTTTATTAGACAGGCTATCTTTCATGGTCAATAAGGAACTTCGAAAATCTTTCCATTGTTCATCAGATGGAAGTAATTCATTCATCCATGATACTGATGGTAATCCTTCTTTCCACTGCTCATATTTCTAAAAATTAAGTTTATAAATATTAAAATGACTATTAATTTTAGTTATTAAAGACAATAATAAAAATAAATAAAAAGAAAAGAACTTCAGATAAGCAATCAATCACAAGTAACTTAATAAACTAATAAAATATACATACCTTTTGCATTTGATATCCACCTCCAACAGCTCCACCAAGTAGAAGATATCTAATCTTCAATGCTCCTCTTAAAATCTTTGTCACAACCATAAAGTATCGGCGATGTGAATTAACTAAAATGCGAGTTTGAGGAGATGCTAACAGGGGTTTGCAGTAACGAAATTTTCCAGATGTTAAGTAGCGTGTACCCACTATGGAAAGTGGATAGCGAGATGTTTTGGATATCAGCAAAATGCTGTATCTAAAAGGACAAATCAGAATTCAGAGCAAACATAAATATTGGTTGCATAATCAAAGACTTTAGCAAGTCTGTATCATTTCAATTCTACAAATTATATTACGATTTTTGGATAACTAAACATTTCTACATTAGAATTGAATAAAAATTCAGTCAATTTTTTAAGATCACTGCAAAGTATATAACTTAACCTAAAAATCCCCCTCTTCTACGTAACTGTGAATACATCAAGCTCATGTTCCAGAAAAAAAAATCCATGCATGAAACCTTTCGAAAAAGTAAATCAAATAATTCAATTCATCATCAAGTATGAACAGTTAACCATGATTTTTTAATAACCACGAATCAAATATCGCCGGTCAATGCTATGATAAGAAACGGAATTTCCTTGAAAAGCTCACCCGAATTTGCCGCATAGGATTTGCTTCATCTCGCCTCGGAATCTTCGCGTCGGTGCCAGGTAGTCGACGTGCCACGAAGGGCAACCGATCACTGTCGTTGTAAAAAAAAAATCCTTTGAAAAAAAATCAACGTCAATCCATGCCGCTCCCGACGTGTATCCCTCCGAAATTTTCGGAGCAACGAAAAAGTCGAACCCCAAAATCGCCGCAAGCTTGCAGACGGCAAATGCTCGATACGTTTGCGCATGCGCAAATTCACATACACATGCAAAATCCACATAGGCGTATACACACACACTCAATGCAGAAGAATATAGTAAGTGCTATTGCGCATACCCAGATAGCAGCGCGTGCCGAGCACGGAAAGCACACGCACGCTTAATCGGTCCGTGACGGCAATATGCTGTCCAG
>JAWWEN010000001.1:7991789-8025270 GCA_035582955.1 Sycophila texana | reverse complement strand
TTGAGTTTCGTTTAAACTTTGTGGAAACATGTTTTATGGTGTTTAGAGTCCGAAAAACGTGTTTTTAGAAAATGTCTTTGCAGAAAAAAAAAATATTAATAAATAAAAAAAGGAAGTCTGAAATTATGTTTGAGGAAGCTATAAGTGCCAATCTATTGCTTCCATTGAAATTTCAAGAGTCTTTTTGTATTTACGGTTCGATGCGTTTGAAGTTTGCTTTATTTATTTTATCAGCGGAAATAATTTAAAAACCAGACTGTTTACTCTAAATTAAATTACCGAGTTCGCGCTACTGATCACGTAGACGCCTATTATGGAAATCTGCTTACACGAGGAATCAAAATATGTTGATGAATTTACTGTGAAACTGAATTTTAAAATCGATCGAAAATTGCTGTAAGTTCTAAAATAAGTCATGAAGTCAACAGGTGACAATCAAATTTTGTGCGAAGTATTGATGAAAAAAAAAACATCAGTAGAATCAAAATCAAAGAAAATATCTTGATTATAATAAGATTCATTACAAAAAACTATTCAAATACATGGTGAACTCTAAATGCATCTAACGTTATAATAAATAAAAAATCTAATCTTAGATTTACCATTCTTAAGGACACTAATATGAGCATAAGACAGCATCAATCATCGAATACGCACAGGAAGTTTGCGTGCACGGTATTTAAATGCCAACGTGATGGTGCATAAGGATCTTGCTTTTTTCACACGAACACAATTTTTTGTCAACGTCATTAGAACCAATAAAAATTGTTGACATCCGATAGTCCCAATAAAAACATTTACGAGGATCCTAAAATATCTATTCGCACACCTGCGTAAAAAATAATTAGGAATTATAACGTTGCAACATCAAAAGCAATAAACTGAAGACTCATTGCATTAAAATATGAGAATGTAAAAAAATAAGACGACCTTCGAATCATGTGTTAAAAGGTGAGCGGTCGGAAACCTCTGCCTCCTCGATCTGCACTGGAATTTTATAGTATCATGCGAATTTAATTAAGAGGTCAAACATTAAATACATTTTTCAAGTGCATTTGTGCATCAGCAGCTCAAACGTCATCAATTGCAAAAATTTATTCAATAATATTTAAAATATAGTTCAATCAAATTCACCGTGCAAATTCATTGTCATTTAAATTATCTTCTTTTTAGACGCAGTCATCGCATTAAGCTACCCAAAAAATATAATTAAGTTTGATTTTTAAAAGTTAACTGACTGATTTGTAAAAACTTTAACTGATTAACGAAATAATTAATATTATACATTTCCTGTGCAATGACGTTGTACAGTTTAATTCGAAATAAATTCCTTCCTAACAAAATTTTCTTTCCATAATGCATTGTCAAGCTAATTAAATATTAATATTCAGAGTGAAGATAAATTAATCATAACAATTGATGAATTAATGATATTTCTCAAGTAAAATAAAATGTATTCAAACCTTTTTTTTAACATAATTAAAATATGACTACACGGTCACAAACATAATTATACACAGTAGAATATGTACCTAATCATATCATATTAACATTTTGTACAATCACTTATATCTTCCATGTATAATCATACATGATTAAGCATAATTCATTTTTAGCCGGATGCAATGACGTATATGTTTGACTTACTTCGCTTAAGGAACAATAATAATTAAAATTCGCGACAACGAAAACAAAAACGAAAATAAAAAACACCCTGGGAGATTATGCAATTCTTCAGGATGGACTACGTTACCTCGTTGATTTGCGTACAATGTCCTCAAGTTCTTTTAATATCGTCGAGTGGCGAGAGTCAATATTTTACAAGCAATCAGCTGGAATCTGCTTTTCCATCGGCTATAGCGACTGTCAAGTGCCAATAAAACATCATAGCCCACACGTTTGGATTTCTAATTTAAGGCTCTTTTTTTACGCCATTCGCCCATAAGAAATGCTAATTGAGACTATGATTCGCTCGCGTGCATTCGCGATGCCCATTCCTATTCTGGAATTCCTCCGGTGTCGAGTAGATTTTTCGCGAAGGTTACATTTTTTACTACTATAGCGACATTTTTTATTCGGAAGCTGCCGGTGATCTCGCGATTGGTTGCCGTACGATCGAAAAGTTTGTGCCTGCTTTTTTGAACACCGAAGAAAGTAATGTTGACGAATAAAAAAAGAAAAAATATTGCTAACTATTCAAGGTGAGGGACATGATAATATAAGTAAAAGAAAAAGTATCTGCAGGCTTTTTTCTGATCAATATTACAAAATGTAACATAATTTTAGGACTAAATTACGTTAAATGTAAATTTTTTTTATGAGACATTTTTATAGGTAATACTAATTAGTAGTCAAATTGAAGAGCTTAGAATTCCATTCTCCTTGTTGGTTCTAAAAAAATTTACCTCAACGTAGTTTGATAGCAAAGTAATTAGTAAATGAACTGCTGAAGTACCTGATTAAGCTATTAGAAAATAAAATTAATAGTTAATAATACTATTACCTTATCCAAATCCGACATCCTAGATTTAATGAAGAAGTATTATCGAGCCATTGTGAATCTTAATGAATCTTCTATTACGCAAAAAAGTAAAGATAATTGAATCCGTTATTAGATAATTTGCGCAAGATTATTGTCTAAGAGTATTCTAAAAAGGTATAGAGAATTACTATTCTCTATATTACTACTAGATAAATTTTGATACAAAGAAAATTACATAATACAATATAAAAAGACATTTATGCGATGCAGCACAGTAGCGGTATAATAAACGTAGAAATAAGTTCAATTACAATTTCTAAACAAAATTACAAACATTAGTATTGGAATAGTAATAAATTAGACTACAAATATAGAAAAAATTGTTAAAATACTATTTTTATAATTTTTTGTTATTATTTAAATGTATTCTTGTTTTAGTAAAAGTTACACTAATTTTTAAAGTATATGTAACTACATTGTATTTAAATTTGTTACCTCGAAATATGGTAATAATAGAATTGTGAATAATTCAATTCACTTGCGAATTAATATAAAAGGCAGCTTCAAATAAATCTTATGAACAATAATAGCAATAATCCTAGAGCCGATTCCCCTGAACACCATTTTTACGGAAGAAAACATTCTCATTTCTATTTTTATTTGTCATCCAAGATTCAAAACGATTACCTATACATAGATTTTTTTCGTCAGAAGTTAATTGTCTCCGCTGTTAATTTAGGAATTTCCCTCCTCGGCGACTTCTCATGAATATACCGAAGCAAAAAAAAGAAGCCGATTCTTCGAGAACTTTATAACTGTTTATATTTATTATCTTGACGAACATCGCATCCTCTTAAAAACGAGCCGATTACTTTTTTTTACGCGTCGCGAGACACCTTCGAAGTCAAGATGCAATACAATTTCGCAGAGTTCTTTTGCATAATTGCCACACGGTTAAAAAAATTAACGTATTTCGTGTGTCATAAAAGAATAACACACAAACTGCGTGTTCATTGAACACGCAAGAAATGTGTAAAGAATTAACACACAATATCGTGTGTTATTATTGCGCATGCGCTACTTGCCAATCTTCTTTTCTGTCATTTACACGACATTAAACGACATATTTTACAAATAACACGAAGCATGTGTGTTAATAAAAAAAAGCAACGAACAATTTTTAAGCAACACATTTCGCGTATGTTAATTTAACACACGAGATTTGTGAATTTTAACACACAGAATATTAACAGACGAAAAAACATAATATGTTACGAATACATTTTATTTTGAACCGTGCAGGCAGTGAAATCCATTGATTTACAAAATAGTTTCCTGTAAAGGATGAATGGAGTTCAGTAAAGTTCAAGGCCAATAGACGATGATGTAATATATGGTGTCATTAACACTACCAACTTGCCCTCGACGTTTAAATTATTTATACAATAATTTAAAATCACATTTCTCAAGTGTTACAGTATAATATTTAGTTGACCGTTTTGTTTTCTATTTTTTTTTTTAATTTAAAAATATCACGTCATTTTATAAACATGTAATTTAAAATGAAAAAAAAAAATATAATCTGCGGCTTCTTGGCATTGAAATGGTAATTAATACACGCTCATTTTACACTCATTCACTCGCGATATTCGTTTATTCACTAAAAGCGATTTGGTATCATCATTGCTTGCGACTATTTTATAAATGTTCGAATTGATTGAGCTATTGTATATAAACGAACAGCTGAGAACTTGAGATAATCATGAAGTAACAATTTGACCTTTCGCTGACCATCACAGTCTTACCGCCGCAGGCACGAAACCGCGAATTCACGCACGTGTATCAGGACCCCGCGGTTTTTTCCTATAACCAAAAGCCAATTGGAAATTAATATAATCGTCGCTCGTAAATCTTCGTACAAACCATGAGGAATTCAGTGGCGATTTGGCCTGTGCGGGACCTGTCCCGCGGGATCGCCGCAAAATACAAATCACGGGAAAGCACTGGACCCGCCGTAAGGTAGATTTTTTTTTTATTGAACATTGGTCAAACGGAAGATTTTCAAGACCATTCATTCATCTTTTTCTTTATTTATTTATTTATTTTTTTTAAGACGTTTGATTTCTCGTGAATGACTCAGCGATCGTTAGGCAAGGTTCACATGAAAAATTTGGTTCAGATATGGGGACGCTCGATTTTTGCATAATTGGGCCGCCTTGACAATCTGTCGGTTTCACGCTTGTTCTTGGTTTGGGCAATCTGTAATGATCTTGGACAGCTCGATGGCAGAAAATTTCTACATCGTATTCGATGACGTATATGCATCTATATGTTACAAAACGCAATAACGTTCATAATGGGGTTTAATAGTTTCCTTGTGAATCGATTTATTAAAAAAAGCCTTTTAAAAAAAAATAGTAAATTCTATTTTTTTTAAATTAATTTATTATTAATTTATTATTTATCTAATTAAACCAGTATAACTACTTTACAAACATCTAAAGTAAAGTATTAATGAATATTAAAATATTTTTTAAATTTAATTGAAATTGATGCAGTTGCCTATAAATAATAGTCAAGTATCGGTACTTACACTTGTAAATTGCAGCTGTACTAGAAGCGATTACCTTTTAATGATAATCGTATTCCATCTCTTTTCGGTGATGTTTTTTAAAGAAGCAAATTAAAATATTTAAATATAATTCATAGAGTAAATTACAGTGCAAATACGTAACTAAAATTTGTTGCCGCTTTATAATGATATATTTTTTTTAAGCTCCTCTTTGTGCACATTTATTACGATACGATAATAAATTTAAAATCAGTAGAAAAAATTCTTGTAAACATTAATGAATTCGGTGGTAGTTGCTTTTAATGCGTTAAACTGAAAAAAGTTTTTGCTGCAACGTTTCCTCATTATATTAAATCAGTATAATTTTTTTTTTCAAATTATTTATGTACAAATTATTCAATACTTAAATACTTTCACTAGTAGTATTTAAATGTTAACTTCAATCATTAAATACTTGTCACTTTTATAATTTCTTAATGGTAAATAAATTTATGAACTTTTCGAGGGTCAATTACGTGTGGATTATAAGACCAAAACATAAACAACATAAATCAAAAGAACGTTCAAATCTTTTTCTTGTTATTCAAGAAAACTAATAAACAAATTAAAGTATACCGATAAAAAAGCTGAATTTTTAGATTGTTAAAGAGATATTCTTAGAAGTCATGCCATCCCCTCAAGATAATTACACTGTCCTTTTAGAAAACTTATTTGACACTTTTCAAACATCGGAAACTAATTGTCGTAGAAGAAATTGAGTAAGAGTGAGTTTAAAATAGCAATCTATCCTTTAAAAGCATTTAATTTTTTTCAATCTTTTCCAGTTTGCTTGATAAACTGTAATGCAAAAAATTTAATATTATCTCATTCTGTTTCATTAATTAAGTTTTTTTAAAAATTAATGCTTCGACCGTTTTTTTTTTTTTTTTTTTAATTATTTTTGCGCAATTATGTTGACAAAAGTGACGTAAAATATTTGATCGCAAAATATTTAAAAAATAAAACTGACTTATGGAAAATTTCGTATGATTTTTGACAACAAACATCGGGCAAAAACAAAACAATATTAGGAATTTTATATTACCTAATTTAAAAAAAAAAAAACATTAGAAAGATTTACGTTGCACGGGAGATACCAAGTAACGATTACTATATTCAAAATTAACGAACGACTCCATTAAAGCTCGAACTTAACACTGATAATCATCATCAAGATGGATTTGCGTGCAAAAATTAATACCTGAGTGCAGTGAGTTTCAGTAATAACGAAATTTACATTGACGTAAAATGAAGATAATTTCTTTGTTAATCGATTTTGATCAAGTAGAACCCGTTTCCTTTTTTTCACTCAATAATCAAGCAAAATAACCAACGCGCGACAAAGCAGACCGCGAAGTAAACAATCTTTTTTTTTACAATTATTGTCGGTCGTAAAAAACTAACTTCCTTCTTCAATGCATCAACGTTTTTCCGAATCGCGCATTTTTATGCCCCATCTAACGCTTTGTATTCTTCAATGTCGGGAAGATATATCGATCCGAAATATTTTTGAAAAATAGATTTTATCGCTTTGGTGCTTTTTTACTTCGTTCTACGGATTTGTTATTCGGGGCCAGTTTCTTAAAATATTTTCAAATTAAAGGACCTGCTAAAACTTTCCTGTTTGCTTCTATGTAAACAATAAAAAAATGACAGAGGAATAAATAACAGAAATATTAAATGCCTTTTTCATAAAATTTTATTATTACATTTTTTTATCAAGAAAAAATGTGAATACTTAAAAAGCATGAAAAGTTTAAAATAAACGCACGCATTTTCTTTGAATTTCGTTTAATGGTCTTTATCCATTATGACATTGCAAAAAAGGTGATTTCTTGTAAGATTGCAAAAAAAAGTTTAATAACAACTCAGCTGTAAGTCATTAATATCACATGAATAAATGAAAATGCGCGTAATCCTTCAATATTTTCAATATAATAACACATCGCGACAAAAAATTTTTATTTTCAAGTATTATTCCATAGTAACACTTGTTAGTATCAACAATTAGATCGCACTAAAATTACAAAATAATTATTTTAAAAATAATTCAGTTAAATAATTATTTATCTGAATCAATACAAAAATAAAAACAAATGTCCGTTGATTACTAGGGTAATAATTAATTAAAAAATTAGTAACTTTCTATAAATAAATTGTGAGTTCTCCTCCCAGCCGTCGAAAGGATATGTGAATAGTGCCACTGCCTGGATCAGTGCGATTATCGCGTGACTTTTGACGGCACCGATGACTTTCGTTCAGTGCCAACTGGCCCGTTGACCAGAACACTTCTAGGGATGATTATACTTAGTTGCTTGGAAATTGATACAGTATATAGTGACACGATGACGATCTGAAATCTGAAACGTTTTTCTATATTCAATCATCATATAGAGATTTTGAGGATATCTTTATATAATTAGAGTGTCAGTGAAACGTATAGATCACTGTTAACAAAAACAAAGTGTGATAAATATTTTTATGCCGATTGAAGTATTTGTGAACGAAATAAGGCTGGTTGTTTACTCGAATGTTTGTGAATGTACTAGTGGAGTTATACGTATATATCACGTAAATGATAGTAATCATTTTTAAAGATTTCTATAGATCATCTTTATATACCGTTATATCTGTTGCTAATTATATTAAGAATTTTTAAACGAATGCGATTCAGTTGATTGGCATTAGATTTTTCAGCTAAAATTATACCATTTATCAAAAGTTATCTTTATGTAGAAAAACTAGCAGTTAAATAAGTACACTTAAAATCGTTAAAAGCTGCAATTATCAATTCGTCGTAAATAATCAAAATTATTTAACTTGCGAAGATTCCTTGAAACTTTCTCGCACATTTTTACGTTTCAATCTTTTTTTAACAATCAATAAATATTTATGAGGTTGCAGGTGTGTCCTTCACATTCTTCGCAGTTCTTTTTTATGACGATCTATTTTATTTAGGTATTTGTTTGTTTTCGTCTTTAAATTTCAATAGAAAATTAAAAACAGAATTTTTATGCACTGTAACGATCTATTTTTTTTTTTTTTTTCGTTTTAGCTATAGGATTTCTGCATATTTTTAATTTTTAGGGCGTTTTTTTATTTTAATACTAAAAAAAAGAAGACAATCGAAAGAAGACTTCTAAAGAAAAAAGGCGTTTCTCCCATTAAAAATACACAATAAGCGCTCTTTTTCCATAAAAGTCTTCATAATAAAATAGAATTAAAAATTCAAAACTCTAACAAAGATATAATAAAGTGACAAAACAATACGTAAAGGGTAGTTTTGTCGCAACATATATTACAGCACCTTCAACGATCGATTTGTTTTACATGACGATAGTGACACTACAGGCGTTGCAACAGAACCATGAACCAAGGAAATTTAGGGCTGTCTCGTGACGACAATTTCGCGAGAGGCAAGAAATTAGTTTCGTGCGACAAATCGCCGACGCAATAATCCGCTAAGTAGCCCGAGCCCGGCGGCCGCTTTCGCGTCATTTCGGTCACGCACTGCACTTTACGTTCTTATCGCGCTAATGGCGCTTCGGCCAGCGGCACTGTTTACTTGCTGTTTGGCACTTCTCAGGAGGTATGTACATCTTTAATGTTTATTTCGATTTTTTATGTCGTTTTTAAAAATGATGGATACAAGTGATACATACTGTGGCTAATTATATTAGGCTTCGAGGTTTAATTTATAAATAAGTGACTGAAGGTAATATGTAAAGTTTATATAATTAGGGATCAGCTGCGGTGGCATCTATAATTTCTTTATTACATGTATAATAGTGAAATAAATTGATTTTTATTATTGAAAATTATTTGAATGCATCAAGTTGTATACTCTTTTATTTACGTATTCATCGATAATTAAATAAATATTACTATGGATAGCAACGACATTTTATTAATTATCACTATCTTCCGCACATACCTTCTTACTGTTTTAATGAAGAATTAACACCTGTTACATATCAAATTGAAAAAAAAAGTTACAAAAACGCTCTTAATATAAATATACAACTTTAAAAAATTTAGCTTAATTAATATTTATTAAATACAACTTAAAAAGAAAATATTTTAATCATCTACAGGTACGAGACAAATTTTTCGCGAATCTTCTCGCGCAAAAAAAAATGTGCAATCGATTTAAATTTACAATAGACTAGGAAGTGGCCGCGGCGACGATTACCCAAAAATCGAGGCAAACAAGAGGAAAGAAGGTCTTTTGTCTCCGCTCGGCAATAAATTTGCTCACCCACGATGTTCACGCTGTGTGTACCCGCGCGTCTGTTCGGAATTCGCCGCGCGCGGCTCGATTGGGATTCGACGATGCGACAACTTTATTGCCGAGACTCGGTGCATGACAAGTGACCCGCGACCAGCCCGGTGGCCGCAGTTGAATTCGTTTTTTTCTCTCTTTTTTTTGCAATCAAAGATATGAGGATTCTTACGTTTTGGGGATCGATGAGCTACGCGTACGCAGGTTTGATTGAGACGCGTTTTTAAATTTGTTAATGACGTTTTGAAACTGAAATTGAGAATTAACAAACTTTGAGTGCTCGAAATTAATCATTTTTACTCGTGTGGGATCGTTTTTTAATGCACTAAGAGAATTTTCTCGTAAAAATTGCGATGAAGCTCCCTGTAAAAATTACGTGGAAAACGAAATCGCAAGATGCTTTGGAAATTTTGACGAGGAAATAAATGCAATTTTTACTAGAGTAGGTATGGAAACTGTTGATGAATTAGCTTTGTTATTTATATGCAAAAAAAGCTCTGCAAAACATACGAAGATTTTTCTGGAAAAATTACGGAGCTTTTTAAAAATTAAGAGCTTTCTTTAACAAAATTAAATTAATCACGTTGTCATTATTTAGGAAATAATAAACAATACCAATAGAAACTTCACGATTACCCATTTTTAAGAATTGAATCGATCAAGATAAATCGCATTACTTTAATTTTAATCGATTAAATTAACATAATCGATGGCGACGATAAGCGCAACCAAATTTCAACATGGAAATCTTAAATTCACGGAATATCGTGGCATGAAGAAAGTACGATGGAAAACAAGTCACCGGACAGAGGCAGTAGTGTAAAAGGCCGGAAAAGTTGTCCCAATCCAGATTCGGTAGGCTTCCAGCATGTACGACGTTACCCCTGCTCACCTGTTCTCTCAATCTCGGATCGCAATTGATTTTGCTCATTACGTAAGCAAACTTCGCCGAGCAGCCACGTAACCCGCGTTTACGGCAGATCCGCGTTAAGCGAATTATGATAATTTCTTTTCGTAGGAAAAAAAAAATCGCCGTTTCAGTTTACGGCCTCGAGTTAAGTCGTTTGCCTTAATTATATACGTCCATTTATTGAAGTTTAAGGAACTTTTAAATGACAATGAAAAATGCACGCTGCAATTTCGCCCGAGATCTGTTTTAATGATGTACATAACGAAGAAAATTATTATTAATTGAAATCTATTACGCAAATTGCCGAATAAACTGTAGAATTTTTTTTTATGTATAACGACAATGATAATGATGTAAATAAGAGTATTTTAAAACATATTCAAAAGAATTTTATCTTACAGAATTTAATGCAGTAACAAAGTACTATACATTTACGTTCAAATTTATTTATTTTTTTTTAAAGTATATTCAAATTTCATTGATTCATTTCTGCAAAAAGTATTAATTATCATTTAGCCTTTTATGATTTTTCCGACAAATTGTGCAACTTTTTCCCTTTAATTTATTCAAATATCCTCTACTACCATAGAACAGACACATTGCTCTAGCTAATTAAAAAGGTCCAGTGAAATGACACAACGGCACGACGTGTCCGAAAATCAACGAAAATCAAGCTTGCGCAAGATTTTCTTTCGTAAAAAAAATCGTAATAGACAAACACTTATACGTTACATCAAACACTATACGTATATATAGTAATGTACATTTGAAATTAGAATAACGCAAATACTAAAGAAAAATTTTTTTTTTTTCTAAATGTCCCATTACAATCCAAACATTTGGGCCGTTCCCTAAAAAGACACTTCGCCTTTTCCCGGTATGTCGAGCGCGCGGTTCCGGCTCGTTTGCTCTCGGTGCGTGATCCGCGCGATATCGGAGCCCCGCTATTTCGTCAAGTGTCCCGACTTCGGCGCGCCACTTGCATTGCCTAATATAAGAGGCCGCCGGCCGAGATATTTAAATATCCCGGCGGCACTCAAAATACATACACTTTTTACTTTTTTTCCGTAAAAATTTTCACCTCGGATTAGGATCAAGGATAGCCGCTCGTCGCTCACTCGACTCCGTAAATTCGCCGGCTCCGCGAGTGGAAGGAATTCGCGAATGCATTTTTTTTACATATATGACATGCCATTGGCGTCTCTGTTTTAAACATCCATGTAGATTTCCATTTGTATACTCGTGAAACACCATGTGAATGTCCACGCGAATATCCACGAAAATTTCCACGTAAATTTCCACGTGAATTTCTACGTTGATTTTCAACAGAATCTCCACACGGATTTGATGAAAAAATTTTTCGAGATTTTTTCAAAAAGAATTTATTTCGGTTGAGTGTAAAAGACGATGTTCATTCCGTTGATTTTTACGTTTGCGCATTTTTTTTCTGTGATTTTTTTCTCAAACATATTGATTGAATTCCACTTAAAAAGTGATTTTAGTTGTTTAAGACACTATTGGAAAAATTACTGAGAAAAAACTTGTCATTTTTTTTCTAAAAAGCAAAGGCATATTGAGTTTTTCTTTGCGGAGCAATTCAAATTTCTTGCGAAAAAAAAGCTCACGTTACGTACTTCTCCAGCTTCCAGGAATGAAAAGCACGTTAGGGATTTATGTCGCGAGAAAAAAAAACTCTGGTGCAAAAAGGAAACACTTTCGATAAATTTTCTACAAAAAAGTGTCTTGAAAAACTCGTCAAGTGTGCTTTTTTCACGGTAATAAGATGGATATGTGCTTTTTTGCGGTAAGTGTGTTTTTCTTTCAAAGAATCTATTGAACGAACTTTGGGCTTTTATTGCACCCCTTGTACTTTTCACCAGAAAATTGAAATATGCTTCTTTTCTTTATAACGTAGTCGACTATTATATCGTTAATTAAATAATTATTATACTTAATTAATTCGATCGTTTATCAATGATCATAACTTACGATGAATATTTAAAATTTACTCATCAAACATCTGCTGTACAAAGTAAATATTTGATTTCTTATTACGAACACCCAATAAAATTACAATGACAAAAACATCGAGTAGCAAGAAAATTGTCATTGCTCAAAAGATTCATCCTATTTGAAAAGAACAAAAAATAATAAAAAAAATATCCATTGATTAGTGCTGCCTTTTTCAAATCTTCAATCCCATTGTATACTTAAGGATCGATCATCCTCCATTGAGCCTAGAACCAAGTGACCTCAGGTAAACGAAGGAACGAAAGGAAACACGGGCGTAAATAAAAGCAAGTCGAGGTGACGAAACTGCGCAGCCTAAGTGCAGCGCAGCGCAGAAAAAAAAAAAAGTAGCCAAGACGCGCGAGAAAAACGAGGTAAAGAATTCTCATCACGAGGAGGACGACTCTTCGAGTTTAGTCGTCGTCTCAGTTTTATTTGTTTTTCGGTGGCCGCGCTGAATGTAATTATTTTTCTGCGTCTTTGCTCGGCTTTAATGTTATCCAGCTACCGGCAAATAATAATCCTCAGCTTTTTTTTTTAATTGACTGACTGCAGCTTGTCTTTGTCGCTGCGAACAATTTGTATTCCTTTTTTATCGTTTATATAAGTCACATTTTAATCGTTTATTTATTTATTTATTTATTTAAGTTTACATGGTCAAATAGACTCTTTGTAAACGAAATACTGTCATAGAGTAAATATTAGAAAAAAAATGTTACCAACCAGATTTATCAATGATTTAACGTTATAGTATGATAAGTATGATAATATTTTTATAATAAATCAATATATAATATCAAAATGATTCGAAATTCTTTTATTCATCAACCAAATATCTTTTCTTCTTTAAATGCAGTAACAAAAAGTTTCGACTGTGCAGCAACACGACAAAGCAGCCTACACTCATCATCAACGTCAAGCTCTAAAATAAAAGACAGGAGCTTTAAAATAAAGTTTATTTTCGGCACTAATGGTTTGTATACATGGACATAAAATGTGTGACTAAGTTTATTTGTTTTTCGGACAATGGACATTGCCAGCGACTGATGTGCCTTATACTCGCGTGGAGACACACGCGGCGCAGGTGAACCGAAAAAGTGTACTTTGTTATTACGTTTCTTAATGGCTCGAGCGCGGGCAATTAGCCACGTAATGCACCTTCGGAGGCGCTTCCTTCTTCGCCTTTCCTTCTCTGGTCGGATCAAGTACTGTCATCCGGGATCGCGATGCACTCGCACTTTTCCGAGTAAATCCATTAGATTAGTCCGAACGCGAAGTCGACTCGATTTACTTACGAGCGGAGATCTGGCCGAAATAGTTTATGCCTTTCTTGGAACACTGACTGGATGCAATTGAAGCTGCGCTGCACGATTAGAGGATCAGGGACGATTTGCAAATTTTTATCATTTAAAGTAGATAGCAACGGAACCTCGACTTCATTAAACTATTAAATAAGCGACCCTATAATAATTTAAAAAAAAAAAAAAAAAAAAAAAGAAATCCTGAAGAAAGTACTCAATCAAATATTTCCGAAAAGATGACAATAATATAATTTGTATATATTATTGATGATCCAGGTACATGTGAGATAAAAAAACTGTTTTAACAAAATATTTAAAAACAAAAAGACTTACTTGAATTGAGGAAGAAAACTTAATGAATTAAAAAAATATATATATTCTACTCTTTTAAGGAAACTTACGCGCTTTTTATGTATAGGCGCAAATTTATATTGGCAATTCTAATTAGTTTACAGATAAATTAACACTCAAAATATTTTTTTATTTTATTGCACTGTCTACAATATAATAAATTTTCAAATAAAGCAATAGACGAAAATCCATCTACGTGTTCCATGATAACATGCAATAATATTCAATAAAATCGCGAGTTTCTATATTCACACCCCCCGTTATTGATTTCAAGATACTAAATATGCAATCGTAACTAAAATAACTTTCATCGGAAAGAAATTCGCCCTTTCAGCGTCGCTTTTCAAACTATTTAAGCATGCAAATAGTACGTCGTGCGGTCACGCGAGCGGCGCCGCGTAGCTTCCTATCTGAAGCAGCGAGTTTTCGCATTAAAAATTGATAAGCGGTCGGCGAAACGAAATTATGAAAATTTCACAGCTTTGAAATTGCAACGCGAGAGGGGCATTGCACTTTGCTGGAAAAAAGTGTAGCGCTCACACGTCCTCTGCTCTTTGCATCCGCTGCCTTTGTACTCCTGCTGGCAGTATCCCTGAACGTGCGGTGCAGACCCGATCCGACACTTTTATTCGGCGTCCCGACGATAAAACGATGGATATCTTCGACAGCGATTACTTTCGACTCAATAAAGCTTTGCTAGTATTGGTGGGCCTGTGGCCCTACGAGAAAAAAATAAAAAAATTTATCTTAAGAATTATCTTTGTTTCTGCGTTAATCATCATGATAATACCTCAAGTAAGATATATTGTTTATTAATTATAGAATTATATAATAATATCATCAGGAATAAATCTATATGCTCCCTGGCAAAAGGGCGCAAGTACATTTTTCACGTTTTAAAAAAAATCCAAGTGTTTAATTTAGGTATATTCTTGCCCTCTTCCTCAGAACAATAAAACTCGTTAATCTAATTTTTTTCTTAGAATTAAGAAACAGGTAACCGTACTGAGAGAAATGTTTTAGGAAAAATTACAAGTCGTTTGGGAAAGTGGTCACAGATTGTCTGTTCGAGAGAAATTACTAAATTTCTTAGTAAAATTGACCAAAAATATAGCATTTAATTTTGTCAGACAGTATAGTAACTTTGACTATATATTTATGGCAAATTTTACTGAAAAGTTTATTAGTAAATTCTTTCGAAATGTCAGTCTTCGAATGCTTTCTCAAACAGTTTAGTAATTTTCACTAAAACACATTTCTCTCAGAGTTTGATCAATTATAATCGATAATGTTAACTGAAAAAGAACCTTTAAATAAATTAGATTTGATTCCGTGTTAGATTGGTGTTAGATGTGTTAGTTTTTGCCGTGTAGCCAATAAATAAGATTTTATAATTTTTTCTCTGATAAAAAGAAGACTTTGGTAGATTATTAATCGACTAAAGAGAAAAAGCACACTTATCTAAATTTATAATTTTCTGAACAGTTCATTGCGCTTCATGTGGCCATTGGAAAGTCTACGAATGACACCCTTTTGCATATTTTGACGACAATTTACGTCACCATGACTATCGTAAAGATGTTCGGTGCAATGTTAACGGAAAACAAAGTTAAGATTGAAAAATAATTTTTAGCGAAACTAAACAATAACACGATCATTTTTCTTTTTTTTTTCCCCACTTGTAGCAAAAAACACTGTACGATAATCTGGTAAGAAATTGGCAGGCGATAACCGATGAAAGTCAAAGAAAAAAGCTTATACAACATTCGACAATGGCAAGATATATTACAATATATATATTAGGTATATAAGGAACTAAATAAAATATTATATTAATTAATAAAAGCATTTATTTATGAATCCTTCTAAATAATAGATCGACAATTTTTAGCGTACTTCGCAGTAGGAGATCTTCTATACTTTGCGTTACCTTTAACACCAAGAATTTTAGATAAAATAAATCCGCTGAATGAATCGCGACCCTACAACACTGTATTAGAGGGCAATTTCTTAATTGATACTTACGAAAATTATGTCGAACTTTATACTTTCGATGTAATCACACTCACAATCACAGTCATTGTCATCGGATCCGTGGACACCATGTACTCAGCGTGTGTTTTACATTGCGTTGGTTTATTGGCAATTATCAAGTAAGTAATAAAAATCAAATATTTTGGCTCTTTTGGGAACTTTGTAAACTTTTTTATTAGACACTATTATTTGGAAGTCAATAGAAAACCTCGTTTTTTCATGAACAGGAATAAATTTTGAGTATTATACCAATAGGTTTATCCCGTAGGAAAAAATTTGCCGAAGATTCTGCATAAATTTGTCATTTCTACAGATTTTTCTACAAGTTTTTCTGTAAGATTTTCGCCTGCAAAAATTTCTACAGAAAATGTCTGCAGAAAATTTTTTGCAAAAACTTCTACAGAAATTTCTGACTTTTTCTACGGGATAGGCGTTATACGGCATTTCACTCACTTGTAATGCTTTGTACCACTAATTAGTATAGTTATTGTCCGTTTATTATTTTAATCGAATCCGTAAAATCTAGTTTATTGCTAGCAAATCTGAATTATTTTCTACTAAATGATTTTTTATTTATTTATTATTTTTTTTAGATTTTTCCACTAAGTACATTTTTGTAACACTATAAAAATAAACTTTTACTTTTTGCATAATCGATTATCAGAATACCGATGTTATTTTCTTTTTTTAATTTCTAGATATCGTTTGAAATTACCTCATGAAGTAATATGTAATTTGTACGCTGATCCAAAGAAAGACGCTATTTACGAATGGATGGTTGATACAATTCGTTTGCATAAGAAAGCTTTATTGTTAAGTAGATCCACATTTTTTATCTGCATTTACTTCATTAGCAGAACGACTAATTAATGAATTTTTTAACGATACGCGATTGTAGTTTCAAAGATACCCTGCAATCCTCCATGTCTACATCATTTCTGATTTTAATGGGCTTAAATATGCTTAACATAAGTATTTTATCTGTGTTGGTAGGTTCAGAATATCATTTCTATTATTATGAAAAATAAATAAATAAATAAACTTTCATTATTGGATTTTAATGGCAGTTTTAAATCGTAGATCCTCCTTAATTTGGATGATTATTTAAATTTAGTTAGATACGGCATACTATTGTTTGGTTTGGCAATGCACCTGTTCTATCTGAGTTGGCCAGGTCAACAACTTATAGATTACAGTTCGGGATTGTTTCGTGATGCGTAAGCTGATGAATTTAAATTTATTATCGCAAAAGGTACTGATGATATAAGATACTAATAATTGTTCCATATCAGGTACCTCAACGAATGGTATCGGAGTTCAGAAAAATCGAAAAGATTATTGAAAATTTTCACACTTCGATGTGCGCAACATTGCGAGATAACTGCTGGTGGACTTTACACTATGAATTTTGAAAATTTTGCATCGGTAAATAATTAATTAAATAACTTTTTTCTCGTTAAGGTTAATAAATAATTAATAATGCGTTATTTTATTATTATAGGTAATGAAAACGTCAGCTTCATATATAACAGTATTTTCATCGTTAATAAGTAATTAAAGAAGATTGTTAATACATATATACCTAGAGAATCTGGTAGAGAAATAGTACATATTTTTGTAATACTGAAATGAAATCGTTTTGATTTATAAGTTTTTTAAAATAAGATTAATTGAACTTACCTGATTATTTACATTATATGCTGTAATAATTTGATCTATATAAAAAAAAGAAGTCAGTCAGGAATCGTCAGAAAAAACAAATGTAATTATAGCCCTTTGCCGGAAAAATTGCACTTTTGCCTTTTGTAGAAGAATAAACCGATTTGACAGTGTCAAATAAAATAAAAAATAAATTAAATATTTGTCCTTTCAATTTGAGTACTATAAATAAAGAAAATAAAATAACATTAATTGATGTCTAATAACTTGAAACAAGCAAACCAACAAACAAATAAAACAACATTAAATAAATAAATATACTGCTCCTATACTGTTAACTACAAATTATAAACTTAGAGGAATTTTAAACTCACGCAGACAAATTAAGTAATTCTTTTGTAATTTTAAATAGAATTAATTACATTTTTTAATATTATGATGAAGTGTTTCTAAATAAGATAGATTGAACTTATGTAAGTACTACGTATTTATATTCATTTTCTCTTACCTAACTGAAGGAGAGCGTGTAATAAGACGTATCGTAAATTTTGGTAACACTCGATCGGTAATTTTGGTAAGTTTTTTGTGAGTCCATTAAATAAATATGTACAAAAATATCATGTTTGATTTATTGAAAAAAAAGACCAGAAATGCAAGAATTAAATCTATCAAAAGCTTGAAATTCTATATATTTATATTACAATGCAATTACCTGTAACAATTAATTAATATTTATACATTAAATGCTGGTTAATGAGGCGTATATAAAACTTTTTATTTCTATTTATTTAATTTCTTATTGAAAAATCATATTCGAAAGGTCACTATACATTATTATATATTAAATGTATTACTATACCTTTTATTTATATCTTATTGGAATATAAATTTATATTTCCGGCAAATAATTCAACTTTGAAAAATATCGAAAGAAGAAATGCTATAAATAAAATAAAATAAAGTTGATAAACTTTATTGAATTTAAAAAAAAAGTCTCATATATTTCTCGTATATAAAGAAAAAACATGAGTTTATTGAAACTGTAAAAACTAACAACTAAATAATTACAAAAATTTTTAAAAACACTCATCTAGAATTTTTTATCGCACTGGCAAATAGTCTGCATAAAAAACAATATTATTAATTAAGTACACTACATCTAAAATACATTTCTCTTCTAAAAAGTGGCTAAAAAATATTTAAAAATGAGTAGATTCAAACTATAAAAACAAATATATTTTAAATAATTATAATTATATTTATTTAATTTTTTTTTTTTTTAATATTTTTCTTTGAATAATTACTTCGAGCTTTTTTTATTCAACCGACAGATAAACTGCGTCAATAAACAAATGATGAAATTATTATTAATTTATAGCGCTTTATCTGCAAACGTAATTTAATTTCAAATTTTTATATACCCACGTTACGCGCTGTGTCACACATTGTCATCAAACACGCCAAATAGCATATTATACCCGCGCTAATCCAAATCCCAAAAGATTCCCCGATTCGTCACCTGCTCAGCTACATATAGTATCCTAAAGCTGCCCGATGCTCGAGAATTTACACAAGCGCTCCAGTTCTGGGCAGTAACTTAATTCCGGCACCGGCGGAGCACAGTCAGATCTCGCATATCAGGAATTGCATCCGCCGACTGCGGAGAGATCCCCCTATGGTTATAACGTTATATCGCACCGGCGCATGCGCAGCAGCAGCCACGAGGCGCACACGCACGGCACGTCTATGTATTATACTCAGCATCGGGCTACTCGCGCGCTCCCCTGGCACGGCGACTTTTTATTCCAAAAAGCTCGTATCGGCCATATTGGTGTGTTGTATCATTAGCTCGGCGATTTCGGCGTGAAAAAAAGGTACGAAGCGACGGGCCCGCGGGCGGGCAGAGGGCCGGGCGGCCCGGGCGCCGAGGCCTTGAGGAAGGCCGCGACTCGGGGCTCCGCTCGCCGCCGCCCGGCCCCCGAGAAGTTTGGTTAAACGCGTGCCACCTTGGCTCGTGCGCCACACGGCCTCCTCGCTCTCGCCGTGCGACCCCCGAGGTCCCAAGGCCCTTCGGCCGCCCCGCGGCTCCGCTCGACCTCGCGGCGGGCCTCGCCGTCGGCCGGGACAACCGACCCCCGGGTAGGCGGACCGACGAGGCCGGCCAGGTCGGGCTGGACTCGCGGGGATCGGGTGCTCCCAGCGTGCAGCTGAGGTTGTACATTGACCTCGCGGGCTCCGCCGTAGCCTATGGACGTAGGCGACGGACGCCTCCGGGCGAGCCGAGGAGCCGCGGCGGTCACGGGACGAGGGCCGGACGCGCGGCCCGGATGTCGCCCCGAGCGCTTCCTTTGTTCGCTACGCCGTGGGACATGCTCGTGGCTCGTTCGCACGGGCCGCTCGCGAGTCGTTGGACTGGTTCACGCGTTGGGAAACGTTGGAAAACAAAAACATTTTCTTGCGGGGCTCGAGGCGGTTTCGGGTGTATTATTTACGACCTGCTGGAGTAAACAAAGTGTCGAGCGCGGATTGGACGCTTTTTCCGGTTAATTAGACGTAGTTTTTTTTTCTTTTCGGCATATGGACGGTATATAGTCGTTTCGCTGGTTTTGCGGAGTTCACGAGTTTGTTTTTTGCTTTAATCTGATTACAGGCGTTTTATCATCATGACGGATTCTCTGAAGTTTGGTCCAGAATGGTAATTTTTGTCTTATCATAAATTGTTTTTTTTTTTTTCTTTTTTTTTTCTTTACACCACGTGTGTTTTGATGAAATGGAGTTTTTTTTGAGTGTGATAAAATGTTTCTTGCAGGCTACGTAATTTGGCAGGAGACGGATGCTCTGGCGGAGGAGGTCCAAGTTTCACAGGTCCTCGTTGTCAATTGGCGGAGCATAGGTACGGTCGGGAGGAGATGCTTGCTCTTTTCGACCGTACCTGTAAACCACCAGAGCTTCTAACAAGTTTTTCAGGACTATATGTCCAAAAAACTCAGATTCCATTAGCTCTTATACAAATGCCAGAAGAAGAAACGGTAAGGATTCATTTTTTGGAGTTATAAAGGTTAATCTTGATCCTGTAGATGTTTTGTTTATTTTACTATGTATTTAATGTATTTTGATTAGCCAAGTAAATAAAATTCAAACAGGTAATTTTATGATTCTTATAATTCAAATCCCATTTGAATTTTATTTGATATAGGGTTTAAATATTATGTGAATTTAATTTTGTTGAAAAAAAAATTTAAAAGAAAATTTTGTTAATAGCGTTTGTGGAATGGAGGGGTTAGCGCTACCACTAGTCGTGGGAGAGGAGGCAGTGTTGATAGAGGAGGTCGAACTAGACCTGGAAGAACTGGCTCTCACTATCGTGGTGTTGGTTTTGATGAAATAGGAGATGGTCCGAGAATTGAAACACCACCATTTCCCGTAAATTTCATTTCTTTTTTACTTTCATAGTTATGAATTTACTTGAAAGTAAATTAAAATGAATGGTAATTGCAGACTCGGACCAGAGCATTTGATAGACCTCCAAATGAACGAAGTTGGTCAGAAAGAAATGGGGATACAGTGGAGTGGAATGGATCCACTAGTCCCAGAAAGGAATTAAGTCGTGGTGCCAGTGGTAGTTCTCTAATGGAAAGCAATTGGAGACGTCATCGAGGTGGGGGAGAAGATGATGACGGCTGGCGGATAAATGCACGGGGTGAAAAATGGGGTGAGGAATAGCAATGACTTTGATTACTGCATGATTATAATTTAAAAACACTAATTGTTATAAAATTTTTACTCTATTATAGTAAAAGGTAGTTGGCGTGATGATAAAGAAAGGGTGGATGGAGAGGATGATAAAAGAAGTGAACGTTGGGATCACAAAGGGGGCAACAGAGCATTTGATCCCCATCCACCTCCAATGCGTAGAAATCGTTCTAATCATCATGACAGTCACGACCTTCCTGAGTGGTAATTGGCTTTTTTTGGAAAATTTAATTTGCTTTATTTGTAGTGTAAAATAGTAATAGGATTTTCTTATCTGTATCACACGAAGTATCACACGAAGTTTATTGGAAGTTTCTAGATGTTTTTGAAAGATGTACTTGAAAGATATACATTATCAGACAAAGTTTTACAAGTAAAATCTATTGTTGCTTTGAAATTTTAAAACTAATTTGTAATGTAAGGTTGAACTTCGTATAATACTATAAAAGAAAAATAATCAATGAGGAAAATAAGCCAAATTTGAACATTCGGCGTTAACATTGAAGTTATTAACTCTGTTATCGCCTAGAGTGTCGTGTTAAAAAAACCGGACCGTGAGCGATTACATACTCTGAGATAAGCGTACAAAAATAAAACTGTGCCAGTCGTAAAAATTCCAAATTTTAAAATTAGCTTCAATCTTTCTTCCGCAGGGCAACGGAAAATCCGAGCGAGAGCGGTGGCAGCTTCGACGCTTCGGGCGCATTCCACGGGCAGTATTCAGACGACGATGAGGATCACCCGGACAGACAGCACCACGAGCGTAAGCGCGGTCCGCGACTCCGTCGCGTCTCCGAGGGCAATACGCCGCACCCGAAGAACAGTCCAAAGGTGGGAGCCCCCGTCCGAGTGCCTAAGAGCGGCGAGCGTCCTCTCAACGGCGAGCGGCCAAAATCCCTGCATGCCGTCGAGAAGGAAACCGATAAAGAAACGCGTCGTAGTCTCTCGCCCATCAGCTCGCCGCCCTCAAGTCCCATTGCCAAGAAGCCGCCGGCTTCTGCTTCAGGCGGCGGTCAGCCAGCTGCAGGCGTCGGCGAGTCTAAGAAGAGAGAAAAGCAGGCCAAGCAAGCACAAGAGAAGAAGGAGTCGCCCCCAACGAATTCCAATGGTAAGCTAGTCAACATTAATTTGAAAATATCTAAAAAAAATTGCTACTTCGTCTTGAACACTGAAAAAAGAAATCAGTAGCCATGATTAACCATTACTTGTTTTAACTAATATTTGCTTGTTTCAACCAAAATTTTATTTGTTTCAATCAAAATTTATTTGTTTCAACCAAATATTAGTTGAAACAACTAACCATTAGTTGTGGTCACTCACCTTTTTTTCAGTGAAGACATATTATATTGTACAAAGCGACTGAATTTTCTATCAAACAATTCTAGGTATCGCAATGTCTAAACAATCATAACATTAATTCAACATTGCTTTGTAGCCCCTACTTCTAAAGCCAAATTAAAAGCTGAAACTCCAAAGAAGGTGGAGGAGTCAAAATCGAAAGCAGAACGTAGCAAGGCCTCTGAAAAGGCAGAAAATACAAACAAGCAGGAGACACGGCGAGCTCCTCAGTCTGCGGAGACTAAGGCACCGAACATCACGCAGTCGCAGCAGCCACAGCAGCAAAAACAACAGCAGCAACATCACCCACCTCAGCAGCAGCAACATCAACCGCAATCACATCAGCAACAGCAGCAGCAGCAACACAATGTGCCTCAACATGCAAAGAATGTAGCGGCCAGTATGCTCGACCAGCAGGCAGAGGACAAGCAGAAGTCGGAGCCGGACCACCTGCGAATCGAGGAGGAGGTTGCCAAGCTGATAGAGGGTGGCGGCAGGGACGAGAAGCCGCCTGCGAACGTCATGTCGTCCGCCGCAGTGGTGAACTCCGCGGCAAACGTTCAGGCCACCAACATCGTGCAGGAGAAGTGGTACTATCGGGATCCGCAGGGAGAGGTGCAAGGACCTTTCCTCGCCAATGAGATGGCGGAGTGGCACAAGCAGGGTTACTTCGCGCCCAATCTCCTCGTTAGGAGGACCTGCGATGAGCGGTACACCACCCTCGGCGACCTCGTCAATCTCTGCGGCACTGTACCTTTTAAACCGGGCACCAGTTTCCCTCCACTCAAGGTAAATTTAATTTTCTTTATTTACGACTGTTCTGTCAGAGTTCACAGATCTAAATATTGTTTTGCGCGGTTTCGTAATTGCAGATGCTTTATTTCAGAACCATTGAGTCATGCGTTTCGTAATAAACTCGTAGCTATTTTTAGAATTTTAAGTTAAACAATTGAGTGTAACGAATGTTTATTTTTGTTAGATTAATACCCTATTTAAAGTTCGTTTTCTGATAAAATACAACTGTCAGTGTGTATTTCGTTTAAAAATTTTTAATTCTTATTTCGAAATAGAGATGTCTAATTAGAGATTCTAAAATTAGAAATGGTAGGTGAATATTGTAATCAGTTAAACTGGGAGATAAAAAAAATTAATTTAAAAAAATAATTAAAAATCAATTTTATATAAAAAAAAAAAAAAAATACAGAACAAAAATTAAAACAAAATTTATTTTTCAGTTGACGGATTCGCTGATGTCTCCAGGAGTGCCGAGCGGTGTGGCGGCTGGAATGCCGGTGCCTGCTGGTTTGCCAAAACCGAGCGGCTTGGAGGATCCGTTGATGCTGTACCGGTACCAACAGTTGCGAATGCTGCAGAACCAGCAGCTGCAGAATCAGCAACTGCAGAATCAGCAGCTGTTAGTGAAGCAGCTGCGAGCCAACGCAATTAACAAACTGTCGCAGTCGGATCAGTGGGCCTCTTTGAATCCAATGGAACAATCGCAGCTAGTGCTCCAGTACATGAGGTCGACCGACCCGGAATTGGCGGACATCGCGCTCGCACAGTCCCAACAGCCTATTGTTCCCTGTATGATGCCTACTATGGCTCAGCCAACTCCACCGCCGCCCTCGAACTCCGTGCTCCAACTGTTCCCGCAGTTGCACCAGGTAAATCAATTCGAAATTAGTTAATTCGCTATTATTTGACATATAATACAGGATTGAACCCTTTGCCGAGTTTAATGTGTTTCTTAAGATAAACAGTTGCTCGATTAATTTATCAAATCTTTATTTGATTCGTAAGTCGCTTAAATTATCTAATTTAAATTAGTATAAATTTACACGCTACCTTTCATGTTGTTCAAGATTAAACCAACTGGTCTAATAAAAATGAACACATTTGATTATTGCAGAGAACATGTATAATACTGTAAAATTTAATTCTGTAAAAATTAGTAACCGCGTGTATCAAAATTTTGTATAGAGTAACTAATTAGGATTTGATCGTTTATCATTGCAGATCGCAAAAACACCAGCGGAGACAGCACACGTGGCGCCGCAAAATCCACATCCCGTGGCCCCGCCACAACTGTCGGCGCCGATCGACCCGATCCAGCAGTTGATGCAGCAGATGAGCAACATGCGAAATTTGCCGCCTATGCCGCAGCCGGCGATCACGCCGACGCCACCACAGCCCCAGCCCCAACCTCCGCCGCAGGACGACAATCCCATCAAATCATGGCTGAGGCAGCTCGCCGTTAATACTAGCAACGGTCACGTGCAACAGCAACCGCAACCTCCGCCTCAGATGGACTCTGTCTGGCATCAGCCTCCGCCCCAGCTAACCAATACCTTCAACGCTCAGAGCTGGATGTCCCAGGTTTGTTGTTTTACCTATTTACATTACTTATTTCATTTTGTCGAAAAAAAAAATAGTAACTTGTGTACACTTTAATGTAAAATAGTGCAATTGATTAGACATGCAGTTTAAAAAAAAGGCTGAGACAGTCTTCTCTTGTTTACAATTGAGGTGATTACAAGTTTAAGCATTGTCACTTAATACAATTAATGACGATATTTTTCTTTTTTTAGGTCGGTGCCATTCAACCAACCCTACCACCTGGCCAAATGCCTGGTTCACTCTGGGATATACATCCTAAAGAAATGAAGACTGAGCAGCAGATACTTGTAAGATTTCCCGAATGAATATTGAATTCATTTTTTTAATTTTACTTTTGAATGGATTGTTTTCAATTACAATTTGTCACAATTATAATTAATTCTAATTTTTATTCTACCTTAGGAGGAGCAAAATCTTAAGATGCAAGAGGAGAAAAAGAAGGAAGAACTTCGTAAAAAAGATGAGCTGGAGCGTCAACAGACTGAGGAGCGAGCAAAGCGTCAGCAGGAAGAGGATTTAGCGAGAATGAAAGCTGCGGAGGAAGCATCGAAGCGAGAAGAGGCCGAGAGAAAGAAACGTGAGGAGGAGAAGAGACGGCGCGAGGAGGAGAAACGCCGACAAGATGAGGAGCAACGAAAGCTCGAGGAGAAGCGACGTAAGGAGGAGGAAAAGAAGCGCGAGGAGAAACGGAAACACGATGAAGAAGCCAATCGCAAAAAGCAGGAGGAGGAAAAGAAAAGACGCGACGAGCTGAAACGCCAAGAGGAAAAGGCTAGACGCGAGGAGGAGAAACGCAAAAAGGCTGAGGAAGAGCTAAAGCGTCAAGAAGAGGAAAGACTGAAGAAAGAGGAGGAGGCTCGCAAGAAAGTCGAAGCCGAGGAACAAGCCAGGAAGGCTGAACAGCGGCGACGCGAAGCCGAAGCCCTTAGAAAGTTGCAGGAGCGTAGCAAGGCGCCGTGGGCCCAGGCACCACCCGCTCCGCCTCCAACTGCTCAGGCTTCTCTCGCTGAAATTCAAAGGCTTGAAAGAGAGAAAAAGGCTGTAAGTATATTTTTTTTTTTTTTCTAATTTTCTAGTGTTCCTTCGTTTATGAAACACAGAAAATATTAAAGAATTCATTTTTCAAGATACTCATTATTTATAAAATTTTTAATCTTAAAGTTTTTTAAGAAAAAATATAATGATTTTGGAATTGTAAAAAAAAAATATTAATCTGTATTAACAGGAGGATCTACGACTCCAACAAATGCTGCAGCAACAGCAATTGGCCCAACAGAAGGCAGCAGAAGCAGCTCAAGAAGCTTTAACAGATTCTGCTAAGCGTCTGCAGTTTAAATGGGCTGAAAAAGCTGCTCCAGCGAATAATCCGGCGAATCAGGTAAAGAGCCTCGCCCAGATTCAACAGGAAGAGCAGGAAAGAGTTGCCAAAGTTAAAGTTAGTATTTTTTTTTTTTTTAATATCAATCATTAAAGTCCCAAAAGTCATAATATTATTAATTAAATCATATAAGTGTTCAAGATGCAACTGTTACTAATACTACAATAACTGTTACTAATCCCTACAATAACAGCTTTTTATATTTAATCGCAAGGATCGCAAATTGCTCTATCAATATCATGTTCGATTTACAGTTTGTTCAAGTATTCATTATCTATTTCACAATTTCAGCAACAAGAAAGAGAGAGGCAAGAAAAGGAGAAGGCCAGTCAAAAGGAAGCGACAATAACGTTGCAAAATGTGAGCATTTGGGGAGCCGCGTCACAGAGCCTTACCTGGTCGAGTACTTCCTATTCGGCCAGTGGCTTCTGGGATGAGCCTACTCCAAAGGCCAATGCTGCGCCTGCAAAGACTGCCACCACTCCCAAACAAGCGCCAAAGCAGCAAGTCGTTAAGTCGCCTGTCCAGCAGCAGCAGTTGCTGCAACAACAGCAGCAGCAGCAGCAACAATTGCTGCATCAGCAACAGCAACAACTGCAGCAGCAGCAGCAGCAACAAAATAACATTAAGGCCGCGAAAAGTAAAAATAAGAAAGAAGAGGAGCTTGTGAAGAAGCTCTTTGAACAGAACACTGCCAAGACTGATGATTTTACCCAATGGTGTAACAAGGCTTTAAGTGGTCTTCAAGTCTCAGTAGATAGTTAGTATTAGATATTTTGTTTAGAAATTGAAATTAATTTTTTTAGAATTATTTTCAAATACCTTTTTATAAACGAAAGGCTTTTAGAAGTATTTGTTTAAAATATCATTCTTCATAAAGAAATAGAAATAACTAATAGCCAATTAGTAGATGTTATTATGAAAAATATTTTCACAAGATTTCGTTTGCGGACTAAAAGTTTACTTAATGTTCTTCTTTGTTTCAGTACCTACATTTATTGGTTTCTTACGTGATATCGAAGCGGCGTACGAAGTTAAGGAATACGTTCGCATGTATCTAGGTGACGGCAAACAGTGCGCTGAATTTGCTAAACAGTTTTTGGAAAAGAGAAGCAAATGGAAGTCTGCCCAGCGACCTCAGACACAAGCCGATGACTTGTGCAAACCAGCTCCGGCTGTAAATCCGAATGCTTCTACAGAGTTCCAAGAAGTGAAGGTAAGCTGTTTACACAAAATTATTGATTGTCTTGAGCAGACAAGAAACTTAAAAATTTCGAAATCGTTAATTTATTTTTCAGAGTAAATCAAAGAAGCCGAAAAAAGGCAAAATGTTCAAAGTAGATAGTAAAATGCTCGGCTTCAGCGTCATGTCCGCACCGGATCGCATCAACGTCGGGGACCGCGATTATGCAGATGGCGTATAAACGAATGATTGGATCTCAAATGTTCAATACGGAGAGACTCTTATTCATAATTTTTGGTTCGATCCAAAAGAACTTTTTATTTATTTTTTTTCTCGCATCCTAAACGCGACAGGATTTTATGTTTCTCGACGAGGATACTCCGCTCACCATAAAGATTTTCTATGAAAACTTGTACGGAGACTCCCAAATCTATTCTTGGATTTACAAAAATGTCGAGAACTCGCGAAAAAAAAATCTTCTCTTTTTTATTGTTTCACTCGGATGACTAAACGACATGAAATTATCTCCCGTGGCACATGCATATGTCCATTGAAATATTGTTAATTAGATAAATAATTGGGCGTCGATGAAAGAAAGTAAACTTCTAGTTGTAAGGCGCTGTTTTCCTAATTCTATAAACGAATCTTATTTCCTACTATTCATCTTCCGTTTATTACACAAAAGTATTTAAATTTAAGTAAATTGTAATTTTATTCAATTTTTCTTATTTGTTTCTTTTTCTTTTTTTTAAAAAGGAAACCTTAACGTATTTTTAAAACTCGTGTATCCGTAGATATAATCATCTATATGTATAGCCAAATTGCACTTCCGTAATTGAAACATTTTCGATTTAAACATGTAATTACTTACCATAAATTGAAGTTTTCATTACCACGTCTAAAATAATCGTTAACAAATTTATCACTTACTAATGAAGTCAATGCGGTCAATTATGACGTTGGTTTGTGATAATTTTTGTTCGTTAATTGTACATAGTATTAATGCAATCAAATTGTTAAAACTCATTACTAAATTGAATCCTTAGGTGATTCAAAAACTGTATATGTGGATGACTATATTTATTATATTTGATCATAAATGCAATCAACTACAATACGATAAAGAGTGAGCTTTAATTGTTCACTTGCATAATTTGCTCTTCATAATCATATGGCAAGACTAAGTTCGTACAGTACTTTAACAATTTTTTTCGTTTTGTGTGCATCAACAACAAGACTATCATTTGAAGTGACTAGTGCAGCGAATTTATGGCATTTTCTTAGTGTCAAAAGGAACTTGTCCTACAGCGAAAATGTTTTTTGTGTGATTGTACTTTCATTAACGATAGTTACTCAAAAGTTTTGATAAGCATTGTGCCGTCATCAACTGGAGTTGTAAAAAAATCATGAATTAATCAAGTGTATTGTACTAATTTAGAAAGAAAAGTTAGTGATGTTGAAAGCTTATTTCATGAATTTTAATCGAAGTAAAACAAGTAAACATAATTAATTATATTGCACATAACAATTTTCTAAACACATATATACACTCACTTCTTATACGATTCTTACAATTATACCATATTTGCACAAATTCTACGCATTTTCTAATTTGTAAATTAATTAATACTGAAGATTAATGTTTTACTTCGACTAGAACGAGTGATGATTAAAATACTCTTTCAAAAGATTCTAACAGAAAATTTCTTTGTAAATTATAAACGATTTCATTCTTCAATATCAGAAAAGGATCATGTGCATGTCCCTTGTAAAATTTTATTTGTTATAAGCAGTTATAAAGAGCGCATGTGCTGTGAAGTGCAGTTGAAAGCGTGAATGTAAGAAAAGTTATTTTGCGTAAATTAATTTTTTGATCACTATGACTTGTAAATATGCTGATATAAGTTATATAAATCTCGACTTGATAAGAGTCGACAAAAAATCAGTTTTTATGGTAAGTAAAAGAGAAGTTAAGAACGAATAGCTTTACGAAAATCGACGACATTTTTACTCTGGAGCTGAAGGATATCTTACCTCATCGTAAACGTCGACTTTCTCCACAAATACGTTCGCTTGTAACATTGTAAAGGTTGTTAAACCAAAGATCATTGATTTTTCCCACCTCTCGAGATACTTCGTTTAGAAAAAGCAATGATCTTTGACTAAGAAAGATTTATGTATAAAAGGAATACAAATGTACAATAATACAGTGATTATTAAGCAGACAAGAATGAATAATGATTGATATTGTATCAATATTATCTTTATTATAATTATAATTATAAATATTATTACTAAATGTAATTCGCAACATGGCAGAATAAACAATTATTATATTTTCGATCTGGCTTCTTTAATTTTGTTGTATAATTTGTTTTATATTTAATTATTATACGTTTTTTTAGAATCAAAATTCCGTTCTGTAGTTTTTTGTTCTATTATTTTTTTTTGTCTTCATTTTATTTTGGTTTGTTCTTAAAGTAGGAATCATTTATAAAAAAAGTGTAATAAAATATTAAGTATTGCACGATAGAGGTAAACTTTGTAGACATTATATACAAAATACCGATATTTTTATTGTCGCTTATGATCGTCAACAATAAGTTCTCAAGAAATAATCTGTAAATATGTTTTGAAACATCAATCAGAATGAAAATGTAACATCTATCAGTTTTTTACATAAATTTACATGAAGCTTAGACTTTTAGGTTTTTACCTTAAATGTAATTCGCAGTAACTAAAAAAAATTATAAAATCATAATAAATGTATAATACATGATAAAAAGAACCTTAATTACATTGACATATTAAATTCATTAGATGCATGCAGTAAAACGACTGTAGTGCTACTCTGGAGCTTACAAATTTGTATAAATGTGATAGTGACAGATTGTGTTGAAACTAGAAATTGTCCTTAGTCAATGATCAATTTTTAATAATAATACAGGGCACATTCTCAATTTTGTAAAACGGATCAATTGATGCAAGATCTGAAGATTGTATTTTACAAAGCAATGATTCAAAAACTGTATTGTAATAAAATCATTTGATAAAAATATTCACTCTCATGTTACTGTAAAGTTTTTTTGAATAAATGCTAAAACTATTTTATTTTAAAAAATAGTAAAGCAGCATAAAAATATATGTGTTCTTTTACTGACTTGTTTTGTGCTAAAAATTAATTGTTCGAGCATTTTGTACTTTTTAAGTATACAATGGATTTTTTATGTATATTTATAAGACGACTAGAATTGGACTCTGTATACATAATTTAAAAATTATTTCTCACTCTATAATGTATCGCTTTAATGGCTGATTAGTACACTCATAAATTAATTCTTACTGAATTAATCGGAATGCATAAACATTTGTTCATTTAGTATGAATGATTTTTAGTGTCTTTTGATTTCTTAACGAGATGATGTGAATTGACGGATTTTTTGAAGTCTTTTGCAATATCAATATACTGTAACAAGGAAATCAAATATTAAACTAAAGATAATTTGATTTAAAAAAAACATTTGTATAATTTATAGCTCACCTTTCTAGGCACGAAATACTCCAGAAATTGAAGGACGATATAACACCAAGATACTACAAGCAAGTATGGTAATACGCCGCTTTGTAGGTAACTTGATAATTGCTTTCCTAAATTTCTTTTTTCTCCATTGCTTACACTCTTATAAACTATTTCCGTTCGCTTTGTTACGTTATGCCAATTATAAAAGGATCCTATTCTTCTGTGCACTTCCAAGGGGTCAATCACTTTACCAACTTGATAGTCTGAAATAGCATGTTCAAGACCTTCAATTAGAGCAGCAACATTTGGTTCGACTAGATAAATTAGTTCAGGTGGTAAGACCTCTGGAATACCTCCAACTTTGGTAGAAACAACTTGTAAACTTGAAAATAATAATTTTAAATTAATCTTCAATTGTTGTTAAATATTAAAACCATAAATTCTAAAAGTTTGTTTTTATTACCCGCAAGATGCAGCTTCAACAATTGCCATGCAATAAGCTTCAGTAAGACTAGTGTTAAGAAAGATATGACCTTTATTAAGAACATGAACTACTTGTGAATGTTCTAAACTTCCTAGTAATGTAACTCTATGTTGAAGAAGATTTCTTTCTCTTATTTCTTCTATGAGCCACCGTTTTGGTCCGTCTCCGCCAATAAGAAATTGAACATTTTCATGGCGTGCACAAATTTCTGGTATGATGCATGCCAGAAAATCAACACCTTTTCTATATACTAGGCGTGACACCACAACTATAGTAACTATCAATAAAAATAAATCAATAAAAATGTTATTTAATTTTCAAATTATTACCAAACATTCATTTAGATAAAAATGAGACTTACTAAAATCTTTGCTTCTTTTACTAACATCAGGAGTAAATAAAGCGGTATCTACAGCATTAGGTATGACAGATACTCGTTCTTTACGAACTTTAGCTCTTAAAACTGTATTTTCCTTTCCAGTATGGGAAACACATATACAGTGATCACAGTCAGCTAGAGATATTTCCAAGCACTTATTAGTTAATACTGCAGAAGTATCAGCAAAACCAAATAATGAATGATCTGTAAAAATAGTCTTAAAATTTTCACATTAATTTGATAATGCACAGTATGCCTGAGTACACAATTATGTAGAAATGTAAATTATACCTTGAGTCCCATTAGTCGACCTATTAACATTCCCTCGTGGGCTAAGGCAGAGAAGGCCGAGTGACCGTGTATGATCTGAATTCTCTCTCTTATAAAAATGTACCTAATTAGTGGAATGGAACATATCATAGTGGGCAATACACATTGATTATAAAATACTTTAATTGGTAAGTAATAGACTTTCAAGCCATTTGTCATGTAACGCACTCCAACTCGGTTTCCGTAGGAATGAGTCATGATCACAACCTTGTGACCCTGATCCAACAGACATTGGGACAAGTTGAAGATGTGCTCCTCCACACCTCCCATATTCGGGTAAAAAAAGTCGGAGACCATGCTAAAATGAATAGCAATAAAGTGGGTCAAAAAAAGTGAAACTTTTCATTGCTTAAAGGTTAAGTTCATCGCTCATCTCGAAAAGGTGTGACTCACCAAATATTGAGTTTCTTCCTTTCCATTGTGTCTCGGCCTTGAAGAATCGTACATATTCTCGTGCTGGTATCCTATTCTCTTTTATTTTATAGCATTTGTACTTGCTACACTGGCGAACCCACGTGCGCGCGATTTTGACACCGTTGCAGATGATCCATGTAAACAAATAGGTACAGCGAGGAGTCTGCTATGGAACTCTCGCGCGTCGATTTTATATAGGTGAATTTACATATGGCTGCCAGGCGCGGCTGAATCGAGCGACTGATCGGTCTATCAGCAGCTATCAGTGCCAATCTAAACTGACAATTATCTTTAATTAAAAAAATTATACACTATATCTATAATCGTACGACCATATATACATGCAATAATTGTAGGAAGCATGTTTTTTCCTTATTCCTGGTGTGAATTACACAGCGTTTCACGTAGATAAGTATATTTTTTAAATATTTATTGTAACTTAAGCTCAATTTACATATATTACAGAGATAATTATTCATAATTTGTGTAGATGCTGAATAGTCAGCCGTAATTAAGAAATTATTATATATAATAATCTTTAAAAAAAGTCCATCTATAATTCTATTTTATAGTAATTAAAAAATAATCCCTATTGAAAAAAGTCAGGTGATTTGTCAGGTGATTTGTCAGGTGATTTGTCAGGTGAGATATCATGCCAAAATGTC
>JAWWEN010000001.1:7979282-7991689 GCA_035582955.1 Sycophila texana | reverse complement strand
TATATATATATTGCTCCGAATTTTATATAAATATTTTATAAATATAGTTATGAATGAAGACTCTTCTTTCCTTTATATATATTGTATTATGTTTTACATTTATTGCATAAATTGTGTAATATAAATATGTTAAACAAGTACTATTTAAAAAGTATCACTATTTAATTTAATTTATATGATGTAATAAAGAGTCCAATTTAAACATTCTTTATTAAATCCTTTAAGTTTATAGTGATAGTAATAAAGGGATTGAAATAAACTTAACCTATGAGCAGCAAACATTTCCGAAATTTATCAAAGATAATAACACGTAAATAACACGTCACCGAAATATGGAGCAACGTAAGACTACACGCGATTGCATGATGAAAAATGAAAAAAAAAAAACAGTACCGTAAGTATTGCTTAAAGCTTCCGTCAAACTCACCTGCTCATTTCTCTGTTGACATTTGCAGACTCCCCTATAACCCGTTATACTTACCTAATCGTGAACGTCGACGTAGACAGGTAGACTTACCTATAGATAACGTAAACAGAGCTAAAAAAACGGTGCAATATATGCAGGTCGACGCAGAAGCCGCAGTAGAGAACCACTTGTCGATTGGCCGTGGGACTGTGTGCGGGAGTTGGACTTTGGAGGCGAATTTATCGGCCGCGACGAGTTCGATTTCAGTCTGCCGAGGCCAGATGTCGCGGCCGCGGTGTACCGTCCCGTAGAGTCATCATATCAGCGCCCAGTCCGGCCCCCATCGACGCGAGAGTCGCACGTAAATGTTTCGCGAGGAAGGACCGATACTCTGACCTGCTGTTTTCCCCCCTCATTGAGAGAAATTGGCGACGAGTTTTCACGTGAGTATATTATATGCCGGGCTGACGGACGCCAATGGAGCTGCACCACGTCGACCGCGGCTCGAGGTTAAATCCACCCTGGACATCGATGTAGTAATATAATCCTCGAGTGTGCCTTGTCGCTGCGGACGAGGCTTTTTTTCTTGTGTACATACACGCCGTGCATTTTCCTCCGTTTCCAGGAGGGCCGCGGAGCGGGGGAGGGGGGTGGGTCCGCGGGGATGACGCGCATGGCGATGTCTCTCAAGATCGAGGATCGTGCGGCCGTTCGGATGACTGATGTGTACGTTTGCACGCGCGAAAAACTTTCCACTTTTAGAAAGTTGTACATAATTCATGAGATTCGGACCAAATTTCGTGCTTTTTTTTTACAAGGTTGTACCTACGCTTTTATTCGGTGTTTACGTGTCCTTTCTTTGAGTAAGAAGGCGGTGGATGTACTAATGTAACTTTTTTGATAGTATGGTATTACTATGGAAAAAAAGAAACTAATTATCGTATGCATGATCGACACTTTTTTTTTATGATGATAATGCAAATTTTAGCCTCGAATAGCTTTTGGCTAGTGTTTTCTATGTTGCTAAGATGATTTTTGTATCTTGGTTTAGGTAGAATGGCAGACACCGCAAATGCAGGTACTGAGAATGTACCACCCACTGCGGAAAAGGGATGGCCTGCACTGAAAGAACAGATTAATCAAGACAAAATCAAAGCGGCTCAATGTGCGATAAGAGTAATTACTATATTTTATACCTTTGTGTATTTGTTTCCAATATTTGGGTGAGTTGCACAGCTTTTAAAGTCATTAAGGTTGTAATTTAATTATTAAAATTAAATCATTGTTACTTTTGTTATTTCAGAAATCCTTACGATGCCTACTATAAAGTATTACTTAGTTGTCTAGCTACAAACATTCTTCGGCTTCATCAGCGACTACCAAGAATTTCATTAACAAGAGAATTTTTCCAAACTTTATTACTTGAGGATTCTTTTCATTATTTGATTTATGTATCTATTTTTCAGTATTCTGCACCAGTTACATGTAAGCTGTTTTTTTTTATTTTACACATGTAACAGCACAGAATTATTTACAGAGACACAAATATTTAATTATTTTTATTTTGTTTATTTTAGTGGTCATCGTTCCAGTGTTCCTTTTTGCTTTGCTACATTCAGCTAGCTATTCCCTAGTGCTACTCGATGTAAGTACAAGCAAGCAATTAAGTGTAATTTACAGTCTTGCGTAATTTACATAATACTAGTTTTCTCTATGAAAAGATTCAAAAGCAAGTCATGTTTCGAAAATATACACAACTGAATGATTTTCAAACTTATTATGTTTCAAGATCATCATTTTTTGAATATTTTCAATTCATATATGTTAAGTCATGAGTAATATATTCCTAATTATTTATTATGCCATCTACATCTATAATATTTGCCTTGCACTTGTGGAGATTGTCCATTACATACAAGAAAAATTAAAAAAATGTTAAATACTAATTAATATTATTTTTTAGTGTTTAGGTCAAAACAGTTGGTGGGGAGCTCGATTAATGATTTCACTTATTGAATTCCAGTCTCGAAAAATTTTGAGACTCTGTGCTTTATGTGAAATTATCATTATGCCTTTGACTGTTTTACTTATATTCACGTAAGCATATGATATTGACAATTGAACTTTTTAAAATTTTATAAGAATGAAAAAATTCTAAAATATTTGTATTGCTTGTTTAGTGGAAGGCAAGTACTCTTAACACCACTCATCTATTTCCAATTTCTTCAATTGCGGTTGGCTTCGAGGAGAAACCCGTTCACACGCAACGTTTTCATCGAAATTACCAATACCTTCTCTTACTATGCTATGAAACCAAGCGTGCCTGGAATTTTAAGAAAAGTAATTGGAAGTGTCGTCGAATTAATGCGCCGAATGACACCAGTTCATCAGTAATTCAACGATTTGAAAATCGATGATGTTCATAAGGCTCTGTGAACATCTAAGCCCAAATTATGACTTGGTGACTGATCTTCATTGCGACTTCTAACGTCAAATTCTAAAACATTTTTTATTTTAAATGATCTATAAGTTCGTAATAAAAAGGTTACCAATATTGTTTGTTACAGCTGGACTGTGCAAAAGTTTTGCCACATGTCTGTTTATTTATCTTGCTATGGCCATCATTTGCATTACTTTAATTATGAAAATTGTAGCTATTAATGAGTTGTTAGATGTATGGTAACTGAAAGTGATAGTTTCTTTTTTAATATTTTTAGCAATAATGTAGTATGTATTTAACAAACATTCAATCAAAAATCGGTTGTATACAAATCTGTCACTTTTTTTTGACAATTCATGCAAGTATGTTATCCATACAGAAGTCTGCAACTCTATTGTGCAGTTACAAATTTTATAGAGAGAATCTAATGCTGGTCATTAATGGATAAATATTCTTCTAGAAAATTGCCTTAAGGTGTGTAATTTGTTTAAAGTAATTTTTCAATTTCTGAAATAGTGTTACATTTAATTTATAAACTTTTAAGGTGCAAATCACCAATGCAAGAACAATATGAATTCTATCAGGGAATGAAAACAAAATATTTACAGTAATTTTTACAGATAGCCAAATTTGTATTATAAGTAAAAGTTCAATAATTTTGGACACATTTTAACCCTTATTAATATTTTGATATGAAGTTCGAACAATATTTAAAACTTTCTCTTTGAATAATAATTATGTAATTAAAATTTAATTTACATTCCTTTAATTTTTTTACTAGATATATATTATTCAAAGATAAACGCAAAATAATTCTGTTAATGGGAGTTGAAATTGTCCAAACTTTACACTTGCCTATATTTTAATGTGCAATGTAAGTTCTAACAATGGCATGGAGAATCACAATCAGTCTGGTCAATATTTGCATGTGTGTTTGTGAATGAAAAAAAAAAAAAAATTGATATAAGTATACCTATTTTCGGTTAGCTAGCCAAGGTATCTATAAATAAAATATTATTTTCTTTTTACTTTGTGTTGGATGGTTACTATTTTCACTATATGTTCAATGATTGAAGCACCAATTCAAATATCTTGATAAGATATTTTTTGTAATAATTTATCATACTTTTTATCTTATGTGGGTAGGAAAGGTATTAAAATCGATTAAAACAATACTAATAGCCTAAGAATAACGGTTTGTTATAAGTGTCGAAAAATTTGATTGACAGTGTCTAGGAATGTATCGCAATGGCTAAATCTTCTCATGCAGTTATGTATTTGATTCACAGTGTGATTGTCTGCTGTGATCTATGGTTGTTTTCCAAATAAAATAAAAAATGTTTAATAAACTTTGAACAATTTCTTCTTTATACTTTTTATGCACTACAGAAATTTAAAACTTAAAATGATTTCAAGTATACTTGAAATAATAATAGATAATAAATAATAAACTATAGTTATGCTTTAAAATAGAGCTTAGAAATTGACTTTTTGTACATACATACAATTTTTAAATTGTTCTTCGAGAATCAATTCGAGGCGAGTGTACGTATGTATACATGAGCTATAAACTACAAGTTCAAACACTTTAATATTACTTTAGAATGAAACAAAAAACCCAATCTCACAACAAGTGTGTACACTGATAAATTATAATTGAATTGTTAATTTAATGTTAAATCTCCAGTAATTTTTTAATAATCTTATTAGAATTCAGTCTCAGTGTTAAAACAGTAGTTTTTAAATAATAATTTAATTTTTCACTATACTAAATACTAATTCTAGAACTTAAAAGAAAAGTATATACAACATAACATTCGTAGCCAAATTAAAAGAATAAAATGAATTATAAAATGCCAGTAGATATTTTAATAAAATAAATAAAAGTATAAAATAATTATATTTTATATTTATTTTAAAAAGACTACAATTTTCGGAAATTTGACCAGCGTAGTGGAGGGTCGCTTCCGTGGACGGCTACCCGAGGCGCGCGGAGCGCCGGTCTCGAGCATGATATCCGGTTCCCTTTTTCTCCTTTCTGCCATCGGCTCTAAACATGGCTGGTACAACGATCTCGAAGAAGCGGAAGGTTTGTGCTAAATTGTCGCGATTCATCGTGGTCCAGCGAAAAAATACGCCGACAAAAGGGAGCCGCGGCAGTTTTCGCGCAATATTTTCACGGACCGGGAACATCGCCCGGGCGAAAAACCGTCCGATCGCTCGGATGCGTATGTCGTTGACGTAGCGACGTTTTCATGCCGTCCGACGGGCACTGACCGCCTCGATCCCTCGACTTCGCGAATTTTTTTCGCTGATTTTGACTTGCACGGGCGAAAAGTGTGTTTTATCGGTTCTTTTTTTATTATTAAGGATTATTAAGGATTCGTGAGTGTTGGTGAAGCAGTGTTTTCATTTTGTAGTGGATAACCTCACTTTTGGCGACGAGCAGCTGATGTTTTTGTTTCGTTTTTAATGGAGTGCATGTACTATTTTCAAAATCTGTTGTGATTCGCAATTATTGTGCAGTTGACTACTGTGTTTATGCTGTTTTCTGAAAAGTGCAGTAGAGTACAGAAAGAAAAGTTAGTTTTTGAGGTTAAAAATGTTTTGATTCAAACTCTACTGTAAATATTGTCTATTTGCAATTATTTTAATTAATTATTAATATTAAAAGATCGTAGTTTTAACTAACTGGAGTATTTTCGATAGATTACTGATTGAATTTTGTGAATTTTTATTTAACTACAAATAGAACTTGTACTTACCTGCAAAAAAGAAATTGAGCCACAAATTAGTACTAATTGCTTTCTTTTAAGTATTTCTTAACAGGTATTTAATTATATTTAATGGTTACTGCATAATCTAAACAAAAACATCTCTGCATCATTCATAAGAGGTTAACTAGTGGGGTCGAAAAATTTAATATATTGTAAGCTTAAATAAAACACCATGCTAAATGAATAATTTTCAATATTATTTCTAGTTTGTTGGAGACGGAGTCTTCAAGGCTGAGTTGAACGAGTTCTTAACTCGTGAACTTGCCGAAGATGGCTACTCTGGAGTTGAAGTTCGTGTCACTCCACAGAGGACAGAAATTATCCTTATGGCCACTCATACACAGAGCGTCCTGGGAGAGAAGGGAAGGAGAATCAGGGAACTTACCTCCGTAGTTCAGAAGCGTTTCAACTTCAAAGATCACAGTGTTGAGCTGTACGCTGAGAAAGTTGCCACCAGGGGACTTTGCGCCATCGCACAGGCTGAGTCCCTTAGATACAAATTGATTGGTGGACTTGCTGTCCGAAGGTAAATTACATTTATTTGTTTATAAAGCTCTTAAATAAACAAAGAGAAACTTTCTTTTGAACTTAATCTCTGATGTTATCACAATATTTAAAAAAATTTATGTAAAAAAAACCTTCAATTTAATATTTGAGTATTTTTTTTATATAAGTCAAATGATTTTAATTTAATTAACATATTATTTTGTGTATTTAGAGCTTGCTATGGAGTGTTGAGGTTCATCATGGAATCTGGAGCTAAGGGTTGCGAGGTCGTTGTCAGTGGTAAACTCCGTGGTCAGAGAGCCAAGTCCATGAAATTCGTTGATGGACTTATGATCCACTCCGGTGAGCCCACAAATGACTATGTCAACACAGCTACCCGTCACGTACTTCTCAGGCAAGGTAATGTATTAATTACAAATGTAGAAGTCAAGTATAAATTACATAATCTGTACCATTACTAATATTTATAAAAATATTATTTTCAGGTGTCCTGGGAATCAAAGTTAAGATTATGTTGCCGTGGGATGCCAATGGCAAGAATGGTCCGAAGAAGCCTCTTCCCGACAATGTTAATGTTCAGGAACCCAAGGAAGAATCTGTCTACACCACACCTACTTCTGAACCCAAGATTGTTAAGGAAGTCCCATCCCTAAACGCTCCAGCACCCCTTCCTGCGGTTTGAAACATCTAATGGGTTACTAAATTTACAATAAAATTTAAAAAAACTAAAAAAAAAAAATCTTGCTTATTTAATTTTTTCATTCACCTACAGTTTCATAGTTTAGTATTTAAGAGTTTCTCTTTTCATTTTCTATTTCTCAATATTATTTTAAAATTTAAAACAGATTCAATTAATTTTTTTTTGAAACATTTCAGGAAAAGCTAACAAACAATTTGCCCAACTTTTATTTTATATTTTTCGTTTTACTTCTTAAACTACACTTCAGATAGCTACCCGTTAAAGCAACGTCATCAAACATTATTAATGACAAAGAAAGAACGGAAGACAAATGATCAAACATACAAAAATAAAAAAGTAATAAAACTGCACTCGCAAAAAGCATGCCTCAAGAAACTCAAGCGAAGCAGTAGAGTATATAATCGCAGAACGGGGGCACCGAGTACTCGGCTCACATCCCTGCCCCCTTCTTATCTAATCACGTGTGTCGGGCGCTTATGCGTCTTCTCGCTGACTCGCTCTCTTCTCCCGCGGCGGTCGTATGCGTGCGTGCGCCTCGCGCCGATGCACTCGAGAGCCGCACGCGCGAGACTCGAGCTCGCCTTGTGTCCGCGGCGCGATGACGGGAGACGCGATCGGCTGAGAAGTCGCGATCATGATGGAGTGGAAGACGATCGGTTTGACGTTGCTCCTGGTGGGCCTGTGCTTCGTCGCCGTGCCCATTAGGGTCGAGCCCGACAGCAGCCTCCAGGATGCCAAGCTCTTCGAGGCCTACGTTCAGGACTTCGGGAAGCCTTACAAACACCGGCCCGATGAATATCAGAGGAGATTCAAAAGGTTTCAGGTGAGGCTGCGCCCAAAGACGATCGGCAACAAGTGCTGTTTTTCTTTTATTTACTTGCTTTTAGATTTTATTTGCTGATCAGATTATTTATAGCACAAGATTAAATAGTTTTATTTCGGAATTTATTGTTTATAAAGGTTGTTATTTAAAATTTTAACTTAAATATACTGTAATGTAGAAGTTATTATAACATTATTTTTAAAATGGTAAAGATATTCTGTATTCTTTTTCTATTTAGTATAAGTGATATTTACAAAAGTAATCAATTGAATTCAATCTCAGATGATATCATCTTTATAAATATTAAATATTTACAACAAATGCATTATTTAAAGATTTTAGAAATTATTGAATTTTCTTGGCTGATTAGTTATTATTCTTTATTTTAATTTATAAAAATGAATGAATCATTCAATATCTATACTTTAATTATCTTACTGAAAAATGAAGATATCTGTATCAATTGATTTTTTATTTTGACATTTTAAGTAGGTGTATTATTTTAAGTAAATTTAAATAAATGAAATTTACGTTATTAAAAATAAATTGTAGCATAATTTTTTCAGAAATCCCTTCGAAATATAGAAACTATGAATAAGCAAAGAAGTACTCAAGATAGTGCACGGTATGGCTTAACCAATTATTCGGACATGACAGAAGAGGAGTTTTTGGCATTGCATCTGCATCCAGATCTTTCAAGTCGTAGTGAACGACACCACCAGTGCCTATACCATCATGATCATTCGCTAAAAAGAATCCAAAGAGCAGCAGTAACACTACCAAAGAAATTTGATTGGAGAGATAAGGGAGTAGTCACAGCAGTAAAGAGTCAAGGAAATTGTGGAGCCTGTTGGGCCTTCAGTTCCGTTGAAGTGGCTGAGTCAATGTTTGCCATATCTAATAAGACTCTGCGTACATTTAGTGTTCAAGAGGTGCTAGTTTTTAGTTAAATAAAAATATGTAGCTTTTAAAGTATTGAAATTTTGTATAAAAATATTATTTTTCAGATGATTGATTGTGCAAAAAATAGCAACTTTGGTTGCGAAGGAGGAGACATTTGCAGTTTACTTGATTGGCTGGTCAGTTCAAAAACAAAAATCTTGCCAGAAGCAGTTTATCCTCTCACCAGGACTACTGACGCTTGCAAATTACAAAAGTGTGAAACAAATAGTTTTAAAAAACGAATTAATGTGACCAAAAGAAATTCGATTATCCTGACATAAATTTTCTCTTCACAGGACTACTGCCAAGACACAAGCGGGTGTGCGTGTGTTAGACTTCACGTGCGATAAGTGAGTTGAGCAGTAATTTGATCTTTTAGCTTTTAAGTCACTTTTTTTAACATACTCCATGGAAGTAATTTTATCTTTCTACCGCACGGTGTCAAAAGCATCATCAATGTAACTGCTTACTCCGCACACCGTTACTTACATAACTAGCCTGCTTGATTATTATTAAACGCAATGTAGTTAGCCTTGAAACTGGAGGATTCTTCTAAGATTTCCATTTCGGAATTAATGAAATCGCTACTTGTTATTAATAACTCTTTTCCAACGCGCTTGACAATTTTTTTTAATTTTTATTTATCAACAAAAAAGTAACAAAATCACCAACGAACATTGTAAATTGCATTAAAATGTACAATTAATTAAATTATCGAATTCATATAGTTATGTGAACGCCGAGGATGAGTTGATAAACGAACTGGCGACTAAAGGACCAGTGGCCGCGGCGGTGAACGCATTGTCCTGGCAGAACTACCTCGGTGGTATAATCCAGTATCATTGCGACGGCTCCTTCACCAGTTTGAATCATGCCGTACAGATTGTGGGATATGATCAGACATCCGCGACTCCGCATTACATCGTCAGAAATTCCTGGGGCCCGACCTTCGGCGACAAAGGCTACTTGTATATAGCAATTGGTGACAACCTATGCGGTATATTTGTTTTTTCTCTCTACATGATTTACAGTGTTTTCATCGTGTGTTAATACGATCTTAAATACGCGTTATTGTTACGATTTTAATTTTAATCGTTAATATTAACGATTTCTGTATTTTTTATTCGCAGGAATAGCCAATCAAGTCTCTTCCCTCGACGTTGTATATTGAATGATATTTTGCAAATTAATATTTTCACGAAATTGGGGAACGAAAGAAACAAAATTGTGAGAACGTTAGACGTATTGTTGATCAATTTTACAAACTTAATTGAAGAACATAATAATAGATAATCTAAGGAATATTTTACAAGAGGAAAAGAATTAACATAATAGACCTCGAATCGACTCCAGTGAATAACGTAATATTGAACTTTAACAAGTGGCCAAGTTTTCGTAAATTTTGCCAGTGAATAGTGGATAGATCGATCAAGTAACAGAACAAATTTGTTAAAATTATACTATAGTATTTTTACGACTTTTGTATTCGTAACAGTTTGTTAATAGCTGCAAGTAACACTTAATACGTGTACATATTTTCACAAAAGTAGGCACTTAATGAAAATGTCTACAATAAAAATAAATGAAACACAAAAATGAGTTTCAATTGTTTACGTATTGCCTTTCGTTAGTCATTTGAAGCATAAGTCACTGTTTAATTCACACGCCGCCACCGTTCGCTCGGTGATTTTTTTCCGAACTCGAGGAGGAAGTCGAATCGGTGAACGAGTTCTCTAGGTTCTGCTCTCCCCAGGCTACCGACAGTTTCGTCTTCATGCGTTTGTCGAGCGGCGGGATCAGATGGCGGGGAATCAAGAAGGTCGAAAGATTGAATAGGTCTACAAAGACTTTGTAGCGGTCACTGAAATTTCATTAATTATACGTTTAATTAATTGAATTGACATTGTTATTATTTTATATATTTATTGTTATTTTACCTTAACGTAGTCTTCAAGTACTGATAGCCGGAGGAACCGCCGGTTCCCAGTTGTTGAGAGCCAATCATTCTTTGGACCATTAAGACGTGATTATCTACATGCAATGGAAAGCATTTAAAAAACAAATTTTGTATACTGATATTGAAAGAATTATTATAGTAGAGAAATAATCGCGAAAATATGTTAAAAAAGTTAATAATCGCATTCAATATTATCGAATCTTAAAAGAAAAAATCATACAATTTTAATTCATATTATAATCCATGTTTCAAATTAAAAACTCAAATTAAAAAAAAAAAAAAATCAGTTATAAAGTTAGACGTACACCTCCATTTGGTTATAAGCGAGTCTATGTCCATAAGGGCAGTGAGGATTTGATGGGGCTGGCTGAAACGCGGCTCGTCTCGGTATAGAGTGATCATGACGGCACCCTGGAGGGCCGTGTGCGAAAAACGTCTTTCACCCCTTGAAACTAGAGCGTTGTGCAGGTTCTCGTTAAATATCGAGTCGAATACTGCCTCCTTACCTGCCAGATTGCTCAGCAGGTGCTTTCGAAACTCTTCCTTTTCTTGTCTCTGCAAAAATATGAGAACTCTTAATTAATTTTAGCAATTAAATATTATCAAAGGTATTGAAGGAATTGGAAAACTTAATTTCATCTTAGTTATTAACAATTTCTTATTCGTTTTGTAAAAATTACGAAAATTATGATTCTTGTTTGAATTTAAGCAGAATAGACTTTCACAATTACTAGCAATATTTTCGTAATCAGTTTGTTATTTAGAAAAAAAAAAAAAAAAAATAGGTTTCACAAGTTAGCAAACTGCTCTATCATCTATTAAATAACAAACTTTTAGTCATAAAAATATGATTTATCATTTCAGTTGACGCACTTCTTTAATCACTTGAATAGCCAAGTATTACGTATTAATCGATCACATAAATCCTACGCTTCTAACAATTTTCCGGCAAAAGGTCATAACTACACTTTTTTTTTAAAAAAAAAAACATGAGTCCTTTTTTGCTTATCGCAAGTCATGTATAAATATTCTCAACGAATGGCGTCAGTGCACTGTTCCCGTCAAAAGCACATAACTAAAATTGTAAAAAAAAATAGATCAATCAATAGCTTTAATGCGTTAACAAAAAAAAAGTAATAATAAATGGATAGGCAACTGAAAAATGATGTATAGCGATGAAATCACGCTCACCTCGGCGTACTGCCGCTGCTCGGCGATCATGCACTCGACGGAGCGCCGATACTTGCCCCAAAAGTCGAAATCGTCGGCCTCGAGGCCGGGCGTGCGCGCCAGCCACTTTTGCACCAGGTAACTGAGGCTGGGCTCCTCCTGGCTTCGCCTGATCGCCTCGACCGCCCGAGGATCCCGGCCGAACACGTTCGTGTAATTCTGACTGTACTTGACGCGGTGTTCCTGCCTCACGCCGAGTTTGTTCTCCAGCAGACGGAACTGCAGCGACTGGAAGCCCGAGGCCGGGCACAGGTAGTCCCGGAAGGCCATGAAGTCCAGCGGCGTCATCGTCTCCAGGATCGACACTTGATCCACCAGTAACTGAAGAAGAGCAAATGTATTTTTTTTTTTTGTTTATAAATATGTAAATTATTGTTTTGTTTTATTAATATTTTTCGATTTTTGTGGATTCGATTTAAAATAGAGAAAATTTTACAGCGATATTCTCTCGTGCGAGAGAATTTCAGAGAATATTTTGAAGAGTGTAGTGTAGTGGAGTTTAAAAGACAAAAACGCTGCCAACTGCACTGGCACAATGCTTTCTCATAGAGATGTCTGCACCTCTAGTTAAATTGAGAATTATCCATCGTTTCGTTCAGAAGTTATGAAAATTCAAAAATTTTCC
>JAWWEN010000001.1:7962995-7979182 GCA_035582955.1 Sycophila texana | reverse complement strand
AGTATTTTTTTGGCCTTTCTGAACCTAAATAAGTACTTTTACGTCAAAATCTGAAGATCGAAAAATTTTGGCGACACGAGGCTTTCTCTATGAGAAAGCAAAAAGACCTTTTTGTCTAATCCTAATACCGGAGAGTAAAAAGTAGCCTTAAGACTACAATTTATCTCGTTTAGGGTCCATATCCACTATAATGATACTATAGATCGTAAATTTATTAAAAGATTTTGTATTACGTGATCAGCAATTCACTGTCACGATGAATGAATGAACGGTTGGTTTTACGTTATACTATTAAGTAGTGCTTTTCAATGTAACATTAAAATGAGGCGACCAGTATTGATTCTACACCGCAAGTGCACTATGCGCTCGCGTCGGTATTTCTACGGTTGCTGTCATCAAGTCGCTAATTGAACCATTGGAATCATAATGACAGTTGCAAATGTCACACAATAATCTATTTATATATATATATTTTTTTAAACAAATAATATCCGTGACAAGATACTTCAAATTGTAACAGTAAAACGAATAGAAAGAACATTGTATGCGAAGTTGAATTAAAAACATTTAGTTGTATATAAGATCATTTCTTTACAAAAGTAAGTTGTAAATGTATTCTTTTTTAAACAACACATCGCTGTATATACATGTATATATCAAAGAAAAGAATATCAAAGCTTATCATCAAAGAAAGTTTAAATACAGATCAGAATATAGATTCTGGTGCAAAAACCGAATAAGATCGGCAGTTTCTGCACCTTTTTTTTATAAAGGTTTTACAATTGTTCGTTTCAACGGTGTTTACTCTTGACTAATAATGCTTTAAAATTGGCAAATTGAAATAGGTCTTTTTTCAAATATGCTTCTCTTCGTTAAAGGCGACGATATTAGGTGCGCTCATTGCGCAACGAGCAGGTTGCCGTCGCGTATCGAATTGACCGACTGTGTATATCGGCTTACTTGACTTCCCGGTGCGTTCCCACAAACTGGCCTACGAATCCTATAGGCGGCCCTGGCGGTCGGCCTCGTTACCGACACCGCCTTCTCATTCAACGCCCATAAATAAACAACGGCGTGCCGGTTTTTTATTTTTTTCCCTTTTCAGCGTGCTAATTTTGATTGCTCGATTAAAAGAAAAAGAATTGCTTTCGCAGAATTTCTATGCGAATTCCTTTATAGTGCGTGCACCCTTTTTATGCTGCATTTTTGTATGCGCTTTTTATGCTTTGTTTCTTTTGTCGGTTCCGTTATATATATTTTTGTTGTATCTCTTCGATAAAAGTATTTAATGTATGTATAGTATTTATTCTAATAATATTTTGTACCTTTTTAATACCGTCAATACCATTAATCCCTGCAATAAAGATTGCAGATATGGATTTCTCTTACATTAGTTCGCATTTCTGTGACTTTGATGTACGTTTAATAATATGTATAAAAAAAAAAAAAAAATAAAAAAATAAAAAAATAGTTTAGTTCGTTTAGGAAGTCGCGTGTGCAAGTGAAATATGGGACGAGACTTGATCAAGTGTACCGAAGAGGAATGCTTAAGTACGTTTGGGATGTATGTAAAGTAAGATTTGCGGTTGCACTGGTCATTCGGTCTGCTCAGGGGGTTGGTTAATTGCGGTCAATTAGGGACTCGACGAATTACGATTTAATGTAACGATTTTTGTTGATGTTTTGATCATTTTTTTCAGGGCCAAATTGGATGTAAAAGAAGAAATTTTATAATGATATTAAGTATCATTTTTTTTTTAAATTGTTTATCTACGAACTTTGAGTTTTTTGAGCTCTGCAAGTAGGGATTACTTGATTTTTCCGGGCTACTATTTTCTAGAGGTACCAAATTTTTTCTATAGCAAACTGAGCAACTGATGGGTCTCGGTATAACTTATTTTTATTCATGTATACACAGAATTTAATAAATTAAATGTATATGTTCTTAATTTGTGATTTGATTTTCTACAAAAATTATAATTTGATAATTTTACTGTTAGATAACAATTTTTCTAATATAAAATTATTACTAATTATAAAAGCTACACAGTAGATTACTAAATTAATTTAAAAATACTTATGACTCAGATAAATTTAATAACACGTATATTTAACATATCTTTTGCGTCGTCTAACAAAATAATTTTTCAATGATCATTTTATTACATTAAAATTCAAATTTAAATTCCTTCGAACTGGGTAAATCACACGGCCCGCAAATAACGACTAGAAATCGTCGAGGGCATGAAAAAATGCAGGGAAACGAGGTGGAATTTAAACGCAAAGAAGAGAAACAGAGCGAAGATGAAAGAAGAGGCGGTTGGCCGAGTTGACGCTGGAAATTCAATTAGGACCCTAGCGGCAATATAATTGGCTTGTCGCCGGGGGTTATTCACCTGTTTTGCCGCTTACTGCCTAATATTACTCGGACTTTCGCTCCACGCGTGAGCCCAGCGGTTTTTTCATTTTTCTAATCGATCGATCGTCATCCCTTGATCAACCGAACCCCACGGAAAGTTTGCTCTCGAATAAACCAGTATATATGATTAAAAAAAAAAAATTACGTACGTCAGTGTGAACTACAGCCCACGAAATTCGCTAAAATTTTACACTCCTTTAAATATCAATCACTGCATATTCAATTATTCGAATTTCATTCATACTTAGAAGGTACACTCAGAAAAAGGTTCGCGTAAAAATTACTGTACTGTTTATGGGAAAGTAACTTCAGACCATCTTTTTGAATAAATTGCAATACTTCATCGTAAAATGTACTTACATATTAAAAGTTAATGTACGTAAGATGTACTATTAAAATGGATTCATAGTAGAATGTATTATAATATGAAAATTTACAATACTATTTAATAAATTTTACGTATAAAGTATGGTAATTTTTTTTTTTTCGGAACGACATTCTGTGAACACTTTCCCCAGGCTGTACAGTAATTTTTACTAGACACTTCTCTCGGTGTACAAAAGATAATCATTTCTTCGTCGTCGGAAAATTTTTCGTTGATGGAGTTGTGCACTCACTTTGAGGATGAGTACGATGCGATGGAGTCGCTTGACGATCTCGAGGGTTCGGCACTCGTCGATGGCCTCGGAGCTGTGGAGGACTGCCTGTGCGTGCTTTTCGTCGTTGCTGAACAGAGCCCGGACCGAGTCCAGCTCGAAGATGATCTGCTTGAACCACAGCTCGTAGGCTAGGCCGCACAAAATTTTAATTTCAGTTTTTAAAAGAAAAAATAAATGTGGAACTCATTAACTTTACTCGTACTCCTTATACTACGAGTAGTACGAGTAGTACGAGTGTAGTGTAAGAAGAACAATTAATATTAAAAATTACTGTGGTTTTTAATAAAAAAAAAAAAAAAAAACGGTTAGTTGTTTCAACTAATATTTGTTTGAAATAAGTAAATATTACTTAAAATAAGTGATAGTTAGTTGTGATAACTGAACTTTTTTTTTCTCAGTGTATCATATCCATCTATTTAATTAATTAATTAATCAATTATTTACTTATTTATTTATTGCAGTACTGAAGCAGTAGTTCCTATAGTAAGATAATAAGATTTCAAATTGGTATACAATTAATATTGAATGTACTCAATTTTATCGCGTTCGTAATATATGTAGTGAAATTTATTAGTTGTATATGCATTAGCGCACAAATTTGTTTAAATTCCTGTTGCCACAGTAATTTTTAATAAAACTTCTTGCCTCGTGCACATTTTATGTTCTTTACGATCGAAATTATTTTATTATCTAACAAATGAGTTTTATTCGCATTCTTCTCGATTAAGCAAACGTAATAATATTAATATTAAAATAATATGTTGTCGATAAAAAATATTTTTTAATTATACAGTAGTAATCAGAATTTTGTAAAAAAAAAAAGATGAAACGTGTACAATTCTTGGAAGAATGAAAATATTAAACCATGCAATTCACTCAATAAAGGGCACTAATTGGATAATATTCTGATCGTGGAATGAATGAATACCTTGATGTGTGACGATGAAAAGGTGCTCATCGTGTACTTCTTTATTGTACTTGCTACTCTGCAGCCTTTGCGCGGATAGGATTTTATCGAGCCGGAGATATTCGCTGTACAAGAGTCCGGGACCCTCCGTCAGACACATACCCGCTTGGCTCGTTTCATCTCTGCAAATGTATGTGCACCAATCAGCGAACATTGTTTAATTAAATTTTAATTTGATTTTTATTTTATTAGCGATTTTTTGCAGTTTTCGTCATTACGTAGTAACGCAATTAGTGTCCTCCTTTAGGTATCAAAGATTGGACGAATTAAACATGATTATCAATTAATTTACTCGAGTATTTGTGTATTTTAAATATTAATTTATTAAAAAGATGATTACAAATATTTTAGAAGAACTCAATGAAATTAAGGAATAAAAAATATGATACACAGCTGTTTTTCTTTGTAAAAGTTGCATGAAATAGAAGTAATATTCATCGAGTTTTATGACATTAATTATGGCGTACTAATAATAAGGACAAAACAAAAATGTGCTGAAGAAATTGATCTTCCAGGTCATCAAAACATCGTTCGATATCACTAAAGTGAATTGCGTAAAATTGCGAGCTTTTAATGTCAACAAATGAATAAGAAAAATTTATCTCAGATGAGTGCAATCGTTACTTTTTTTTTTTTATTTTAGAGACAAATTTTGTTCGATACTTCTTTCTGATTCCTGATAAAAATAGGAATTTCCAATGGTTCAATAGTTTTACTTCAATAGTTCACAATAGTTTTAAATAAAATAATTTATAAAAAAAAATTGAAGATTTCGATAAAGAACAATCGTTGTTCGTATTTTTCCACTGTTTTGAACGATAAACGAAACTTTAAAAAGAAAATTTAGACTCAATATCATTGATTATTCAATAAAAACGACATTAAAAAAATCTCCTTTATTACGTACTTACTATCGAAAACAATTTATTTTTATTTATACTAATAATTTTATTTAAAATAATTAAGTATAGCCAAATTTTCATAAGTGCAATCTTAACACGTGACCAAACTATCATACCATTTTTACAAAAAAAAACGTGTATTCTGAACAATATTAAAATATACCACATTAAATAAAAGCTACTGCTTTATACGTACGTTCCGTTTCCCAAGGGACAGGCCATGTTCCATAAAAATTTGTGCACAACCCGATTTCGTTCGCTTCACCTCGCTCCACCTCAAAAAAAAATAAAACTCCTACGCTCTCTCTTCTGGCACGAAGTGAAATTCCACCTACGAATGACCAGGTCACCTCATCCCCCTCGTTCTTATTTTTTTCTTGTCTGGCACCAGAGCCCCGTCCAGTGCTCGCAGCGGAGAATCGCGCGACGTCGCGAGGCTGCCGGCGGGTGACTGAAGTTCAAAATCGACGCGCCGGCCTTTTTAAACGTGCTCTAAGTACTCGGGAGCTGAACGCGACGCGCGTCGGGAAAACTCGGTTTTCTATTCATGTTACTGCCGCGTCGGCGGTGGGATGCTCGTAATTCTGCGTGATCAATTTGCTGATTTATTTTACTAAAATTTTAGGGTGTGATTTCTTTTTCGGTGAGGTTTACTGCGGTGATGATTGAATTGGATGATTGAATTGGATTTCGATGAAATAAAATAATGAGATGTAAGTATGTAGGAGTTTGGTATATTATTGCGATATCGTTCGGATGATTTTTTTACGATGTGACTTGCATTAGACCTTATGAAATTTCTTATCATTTTTCATGTGTATAGTTATTAGTTTTCGTTGCGAAGTTTTTAAAGATAGTGCAAGATGAACGGAATTTGGAAAAACTAAGTGAAATTGAATGAATGATAAAAACATATGTTTTTTAAATACTTTAAAATTATTATGCTTATATTGCATTGTATTCTAGAAGGGAAATGTAATATTTATATAGATAGTTCTGATTTATATGTTTAATTTTTAATCAAACTTAATATGTATTCTTTTAATTTTATACAGTTGCATAAAATTAAAAGAATTATAAAATTAAGATGTTTTCAGGAATTATTTTTTAAGAACAATAATCAAATCTATTTATTAATATCTGTAAGAAATTTTATAATTCTTTTTACGGTGATTGTACAAAATAATATAGTACTGTATAATATTATACATAATATAAGCTGTTTATTTAAAGTGTTTACAGAAATAGAACTTGAAAATATTACTAACTAATCAAAATTTTGAAACTGCTTCCTTATTGCTGTTGGTAAGTTCAAATATACTGAACAAAAAAAAAAAATGTTCAGACTTGTGAAAGTAATTTTTCTTTCAAATTTCTCAAAAAGAATTTGTTCGCAAATTATTAAAAAAAAAAAAAAGATTGTAAATCATATTGTTTATAGTGGGTGAAAACCCGTAAACTTATAAAATAAAATAAAATATAGTGTATGTTATGTGGTACTTATAAATATATAATTCTAAGGAAGACTAAGACACAAAATGTACAACTATTTAAATTAATGAAATAGTGCAGGTATCTCCCTTGTCCTTATACTTGTATATCTTAAGTCTTTTTTATAGTAAAAATAAATTTACTATTTGATTTGTATCTAATCATTATCTTAGAAACTTAAATTTTGATTAATTTAGTATTGAATCTAACAATAAAGATGCAACTCAAATCAGGAAGATTGTATGAATGTTAAACAGATAACTTAAACAGTTTCTTGTATTTATGCATATTTTCTTTGTAATAACCATTTATATTAGCAACAATTTTAAAAGAAAATATGAAACACATGCAACTTAAAGATGTTTTGTTTAATAATATTCAATAAAAAAATAAAGATAATTTTTAACTAATAAAAACTATGTAAAAAAGATAATTTGTTTTAACTCATACATACTAAAGTTAGTATGATAACCTTCCTCTAAAGCCTCTTCGATAAAGCCTACCTACTCCTCTAGTACGTTGGGTTTGTACTGAATTTAATAAAGCTTGACCTCTTCCAACACCCATATCACTTGTTATTGATTGTGCATCTTCGTCTATACTTTGATTGCTAGTATCCATCATCATTGATTCTGAATACCCAAAAGGCCGTCGTAATTTAGCATTATAACGTTTAGCTATCAATGCATTGCTGAAGAAAATATATAAAATTAAATGTATAAAAAAAATGTATGTCAAATTCTTAGAAAGCAAAAACTTAAATTTATATAAATTACCCCCTGATATGTGTGACGGTAGTATAACTTTTAACTTTTATTGATTCAAATGTCTGTTCATCGTATGGACATCTAGTTGCTGCTTCTATACCTTCATCCCAAACTTCTGTACTTTCCAATTTACTTTCTAACTCCGGATCAATTTGAGGATCAAAGTTTTCAGTAACTGTGCAAACAATAATGAGTAATTATCTTATAATATGATAAGTAAACTTAAAAAATTTTAATTTCTATTTCTGTTTCGCACTTACTTGAATGATCGACAAATTTCATCGGGCAAGTTGCAATATGCTCAATCAATTCCTGTTTAAAAACTCGATGGGTAGCATCGTAAGGACATTGCTGTTTATAATCTGGGGGAAAGTTCTTGAAAAGAAAATAACGAAATAATCAATTGTAAACAATTGATAGTAGAATTACGATTACTTTTAATTGAAGAAATAAAAAAATTTTACCTTTTCACATTTTACCAGATGCCTTTGAATTCTCGACCGAGCGACTCTATGATTTTTATCGTAAGGACAGATTATGACCGGATCGACTTCCAATCTAATATTAAAAGACATCCTGAACAAAATGCCTCTCTTTCTCACAAGTACTTTCAAAATGCAAACAAATTCGCTGATACCCTCTTAAATTTGAACTCCACGACTCATTCTACCTTCAAGGCTTGCTGCAAATCGTTAATCTAATGTATCTCGTGAATGCAGTACTTAACTACCACCAAATCCCCGGAAATTTTCTAAAAAAAACACAATACTCCTTCAGAAAGATCAAGAATACAAAAGCAGCTTAGTAAGCTTGATGTTATTATGCTTTGTGAATTTGTACCGGGAAAAAGCTACTAGCACGAGTACTGCCGAGTATCGACGAAGGCGCTCGGTGCATCTGCCCAGTAGATGTCGCACCGCCACCCGCCACAGATGTCCCTACCGGGCTTCCGTACGCCAACCTACGCTAACCTGCACGCACACACACACGCTCGATCCATCCGCGTAGCGTAGGGCAGATTATAGACATTCACGACAGCAGATTCTGCACGGCTCGAGCTCATCACGAATTGCGGACTCGATGCTGGTCGCTGTCGTACTCGTCGCAGCGGTGTCCTGAGCCGAGGGACTTGTGCACGAGGTATACGCGGGTGTCTCCAGTGCGTCGGTGAGGCGGCGGGCACGCCTTCCCCACAGCAGCATCGGAGCCGATCAACGCGGCGTCGACCATGGGGTAAGTCGCAGCCTGTGCAGCTCATCCGCTGGGACGTGGTTGTACACACGCTGGCGGCGCGTCTTCGCCTCGGTCCGTTATTTCGCTCTCTTTTGGCTCTTTTCGTTTGCTTTCGTTGCGCGCTAGTATTTTCGATCGGTGAATCGGCGAGTTGACGGCTCTGTTATGGCTTGTTGCAGGAGCTCCGACGTCGAGTGCGTGGACGACAAGAAGGACCCGGGCGAGATCTCGGACTCCGACGCGCCCGTCGAGCGCAAGAAGAAGAAGAGGAAACACAAGCATCACAAGCACAAGAAGGATAAGGTGGCTGAGAAGGCAGATGTCAAGGAGAAGGATAGGTGAGCGGACGAACTTGCTCTGGTGCTGTGCTTTCTTTTAATTTTAAGGTTATGATGCTGATCTGGTGTTTGCTTGGGGTTTTTTAAGCAGGAAGAAGCATAAGAAGCACAAGAGGTCTAAGAAGATCAAGGATAGCGGGGAGAACGGCAATGGAGCAGTGATCGAGAAGATCGTTACCCAGCTTGTCAATCAAAATCAGAAGGAGATCAACGGTAAGATTAATAATACAGTCTTGGAGATTGGAGAGACCGAGGACAGCGATGAGGAGAAGCTTGTGGATTTGGATTCTGACGAGGTGGATTGTACCATCATTGAGGACGATATAGATCTGGAGGAGTTGATGAAACAGAAGGTTAATATTTTTTATTTTTTTTTAGAGCAGCTATGTATTTTATATTTGTGATAAGACGCATGTTAACCTTTTGAATCGTGCTAAAAGTCATTTAGTAATAACATTTATTACATTTTATTTAGGAACGTCTTCAAGCATGCTTAGTGCAATATTTGTCGGACGAATCAGATAAAGATGACAAGAATAGCAAGAGGGCTAAAGAGGCAGAGATTCCAGATGTGATAGTGGTTGAGGATAGTGGAGATGAGAGTCAACCACCCAAGAAACGTCACAGAAGTAGGTCAGCAAGTGTAGACCGCAGGAAAGTCCTTAAATCCAGTAGACGAGTAGTTGTTGACTTGAGTAGAAACGACAAGAAAAGTCGTGAAGAGTTTGAAAGAATTCGTCGGGAATCTGAGAAAAAGCGTGATGAAAAATCAAGAACGCGGGAAGAAATTAAGAGGGATGATCGAAGAGTTGTTGAAATCAGAAGGTCTAGCGATAAACATAAAGAGGAAATCAGGAGGGAAGACACAATTGCTGTTAGGAAGAAATTGGAAGAGGAAAGACGTAAGGAAGCAATTAAGAAAGATGAACTTCGAAAAAAGGAGAGTGAAAAGAGGTAATTTCAATTTGTTTATAAACTTCATACATTTATCAATAAATTTTATTTCACGTTACTAGTTTTGCATTAAAAAACGGTGCGCTTGTTTTAAACGTATTGCTCGAGATTAATGTTAACTTTCAATTTAGCAGAGAAGATGAAAGGAAGCGTGAAACAGAGAAAAATAGTTTGCGACCAACGCCAGTCGAAGCCAGAGGTAGAAACTCGCGGCCGAGACGCGATAGTAGTCGAGATCGTCATCAGGCTGTCCGGGATCACCGAGACAGTAGAGATCGCCGAGAAAGTCGTGATCAACATCATGAAAGGAGCAGAGATCGACTGGACATGCGCAGGAATCACGACAGAAGGGATAGATCGCGTAGTGGCAGAAGGTCTAGAAGCAGGGGCAGGTTTGTTACACTTACATTCAGTTCTAATGATGTTTTTTAGTTTCACAAAACTGATATTCGGAGAAATTTAACAATGTTGCTTATACAACTGTTAATACTTTATACTCATGCATCTTAATTTATTTTTTAAGATCGGCCCTAATTTTCGTTCCCTAATTTAATTATTTAGCTAAAGAGCTAATTTTCTATCAGTATTATATTTCAGATTTCGTTTAGTTTAGTAAGTAAAGTGTAAATCTTTTGCAGGGACAGACTCGACCGTCACAGGAGATCGCGATCACACTCGCGTGGCGGCCGTAGAGATCGTGACAGGCACGGTAGAGACCACGACCGAGATCGAGAAAAGAATGGCAAGCGTGAGCGAGGTGATAAATTTAAAGATTCGTTATCGGAAGGTCTGAAGCCCGAGCACTCGGAAAGCTCCAGCGAGGAGGAGATCAAAGACATTGACATCGAGGAGGATGAGGACGAGGAGGCAATCATCGAACGTCGCAGAAAACAAAGGGAGGAGTTGTTAAAGGTACGTTCTTTAATTACACAAATTATGAAATTATAATATGCAAGAAATTATTTTAAAAAGTTATCTTCAAAAACTTTCTTTAAACTTGCAGAGATTAGGAGCACCGAATGAAGACTCAAATTTCTCGTCAGACATGAATGTCACGAGATCTCCGCCTTCCGAAAGGCAATCAAATTCATCCAGTAAGTCACCGGATACGTGTACAAACAGCAAAAACAATGGTTCCACTTATGAAAGCCATACGCCGCCCTTACCCGATAAAAGAAGAAGATCCAAAGATGAAAAAAGTACCGAGAAACAAGATAACGCTAAAAAACCAGAGGATAAGCAAACAAAGAAAGCCAGTGAATGGGATATGTTTGCGGAAGCTGACAATATTGGCGATTTTAATGTGAGTATTTTGTTAAAGTCCCATAAAGCTAAAATTATTTTATTATTTAATTATGTGATATAAACGTCTTATACGCTTTTTTTTTTGTACTTACTGGTTTTGTATTGCAGAGTCCTACTGTAGAAGGAGGTAAACGACTCGGTGGTCCGGATAATCCTAGTTTGACAGATAATTGGGATGACGCAGAAGGTTATTACAGAGTCCGAGTTGGTGAAACCTTAGACTCGCGGTACGTTGTTTACGGATACACCGGTCAAGGTGTCTTCAGTAATGTCGTAAGGGCCAGGGACACTGTTCGGGGTAATCTTGATGTTGCCGTAAAAATTATTAGAAATAACGAGATAATGTGAGTTCTCCTATTGTTAACAATAATATTTATTTACATTTAAAAAGATTTCATTCAAACTAAAGTACACGAATTTAATTTCACAGGCACAGAACAGGTCTTAAGGAATTGGAAATCCTTAGAAAATTAAACGACGCCGACGCGGAAGATAGATTTCATTGTTTGCGATTGTACAGGCACTTCTTTCACAAGAATCATCTTTGCATGGTCTTCGAGTCTTTAGCTATGAATTTGAGAGAAGTCTTGAAAAAGTACGGCAAGGATGTTGGACTGCACGTGAAAGCTGTCAGGTCATACACGCAGCAGCTTTTCCTGGCGCTTAAGCTACTGAAACGAGCCAATATTTTGCATGCGGATATCAAACCAGACAATATTCTAGTCAGTGAGAGTAAGCTAGTGTTGAAGTTGTGCGACTTTGGCTCTGCGTCATTCGCCCATGAGAACGAGATCACACCTTACCTGGTATCGAGGTTCTACAGGTCACCAGAAATTAGTGAGTACTTTACTTTTTGCAATTACTAAATTTATTATTCATGCATTTTTTACTTGTATACCTATCAGCAGTACATTTTCTTTGGAGCTTAAAAAGCGTACTTAAGCATCTTGATGCTTGATAAAGTTTTTAGCGGTTAAAAAAAACTAAGTTAGTAACATTCATTTAACACCACAGAGGATTGGTATAATCAGGCTCCTCGAATAAACGACGATCGTTTTGTCAGATAACTAATATTCTTTACTTTTTTAGTTCTGGGTATACCTTATGATTTTGGAATCGACATGTGGTCCGTCGGATGTACAATTTACGAATTGTACACTGGTAAAATTATGTTCTCGGGCAAGACGAATAATCAAATGTTGAAGTTCTTCATGGACTTGAAGGGCAAAATGCCCAACAAACTCATTAGGAAGGGTCAGTTTAAAGACCAGCACTTTGACAGCAACTGCAATTTCCTTTATCACGAAGTGGACAGAGTTACTGAACGGGTAAGCAATTTTTTTGTTTAACTTTCTAATCAATTTGCACGAAATTAGCTCTCATATTTAGATTGTAGCAATCAAATATAACATCGAGGCAGTTAATTTTTACATTTTCTGTAGAAAAGTTGTACATTTAATGAGTAAATGATGTTTTATCTTTTCGCAGGAGAAAATAGTGCAAATGTCGACACTCTCGGCGACGCGCGACCTCGGCACAGAACTGGGCGGCAGTACGCTGCCGGCGGAGCAGGCCCGCAAAGTCGCTCAGCTGAAGGATCTGCTGGAGCGCACCCTTATGCTGGACGCCGGCAAGAGGATAACCGTCAATCACGCACTGGCCCATCCCTTTATACAAGAAAAGATTTAGGTAACACGTCGGTGAGCCCGTACGAAAACTCGCCACCCCTCGTCTCTCGAAGCCGGCGTGTGTCTGTGCGTCTTTTCCATACACGCCCCGTCGCACGATCCCCCCGCTTAAACACTCTCTGCGGGGGATGGAGCTTTACCACTACTGCCATTATCAAAGACAACTATTTGCGGCATTCGCGGATGGGCGAGGGCGATTACACTTTCGCAGTATCGGCCGTTTTGTATATATGAAATTCAAATGCCCCCCTTATTTTTGTATGCCTGGTTCATCTTGATCCGTTTGTTGTTCGATCAAGAATGAGAATTTGCTTAGAGTATACATGGTTTTAATGAAGACAATAAAAAAACCGATAACTTTTAGTTTTAATATTCATTTTTTTTTCTTTTTTTTTTTTTTAATGGTTACTCATCCCTTGTATGATAAATTGATTACACAATTAATGCAGTTAGATTGAGAAACTGAAATCGCCCTTGTGTATTCGTAGTATATCGGTGAAAGACACAGTAATATATGAATGTGGTATAAACTTTTTTCGCTTGACATATTGCAGAAGAAAGTCATTTGGGACTGATATTCCCAAATTTAATATAAGTTTTCTTAAGAAAAAATTGTACAATACATTTACGAATCAAACGACACCCTAGAGAAATAGACGTTGTGTAAACATTTGACAACGTTAAAATGACAACGCGTTCGAGGAATTCTTGTAAAATATCTTATTAAAATGAATAACCGTTGGAGCTCGCGTCACATTTCAGGGATATTCAACCTGATGGCAGATTTTCAGTTTTTAATGCAGGAAATCTCTAAATGTGCGTTGCCGAGTTTTTTGATGTATTAAACGAATGTGAATGAAATTGTATAGCGTTTAGAATTGCAAGATGAATATACTGAGAAAGCACATGCTTAATATTAAAGAAAGAAGAGTAAGGAACGACATAGATTGACACTTTTCAATTATAGAGCAGGAATTATCCTTGTGTTACTATGTTATTTATATAAGTAATAAAAAAAAAAAATGAAAGATGTTGCTTAAAAGTCGGCCTCAAAAGTTGCTTTGTTGACTCTGTAATACTTCACTACTTTTGACGCCGATTCAATGGGTGGCACTCAAGCCGTTCAGAAATATTTTTTTCCTCTCTTTATCGCGCCTAATCAACTTGCGCGTTGTTTCTCAGCAGATTTTTAACTAAAAATCATGTGGTAAATTTTTAAAATTATCACTTTTTTATGTTGAATTATGAGGATTCACGTTTGTGCAAGTGATTGTTTCCATTAATTTATTTATGCAATAAAACTAAGATTATTGACGCACAAATATCGATTTTCTTTTCTTGATAAATACTTGAGTTATATTATAAGATAGTTAGTTACTGTAATTTTTTTCTTTGATTAATATCTGTGTGCCTCTTAAAGTCCGTTTTCATGAAACAAAATAATACTTGAAGTTACAAATCTTACAAATTCGATCAAGGTACAAGCGAAGAATTGTAGCTTCAAAAAGTTTTTGTTAATAACGGACAATTATAGACTATTCTTGAAATACATATTGAAATATTGGATCATCGTTATGTATATTATGAGTTACTGGATTGTACGAAGCTACTTATGTTTCAGATCGGTCTTCACGACTCGAATCATGGGTTAAGTGCAACTGGACCTTTTCATGGGCCTTTAGCTGTTCCCGTTGCAAGGTATTCATAGGGACTGCCTTTTGGGAGATATTTACAGTAATTTGAATAATTCGCGCTTAATCATACCTTTTTTGTTTAGAGAAACTAACTGCCTTCTTAATTTATTACCTTGCTCACGTAAAAGTATATTTTTTGAAAGATTTTTATAGTATTAACTTTTGGTGCTAAATTAAAAATTAATTGTATATAATTATATATAATCCGCAAGTTCATTCATGTTTTTTCAGTAATTTTTTTTTAACTTAAATAGACATTTTACATATAACTATATACAATCAAAAAACGTAAAATTTGAATACTGCATGAAACACCAAACAAAAGCCCATGAATTTCCTTTACTTGTTCAATGAAAAAAAAAGTTTCTTTTTCCAATTATTTCAACAAAACAGTTCGTAAAGTAAATTTAAATGATTAAAGTAAATAATGTAAACTCCACTGGCATCAACTGAATAAACTTCTAATTAGCTATTTGGTAATGTTTCAATTGTAGCCCTCCCTGAGCGGAGGGGGGAGACAATGGAAGAAAGAGATAAGAGAGAAAAAGAAAGACTAAAGCGGATGATGTTGTAAAAGGGGTCGAGTTGGCAAATAAAATGAGCAACTACCGGAGCGCAGCCAATAACAGTCCCAGCAATTTTAAGGGCTCCTCTATGGGGCAGTTAGTAAGTATAATTCCAGAGGACAGGTAAGGTGTGGGTACTCTAAAAAAAAAAAAAAAAAAAAAAAAAAATCAAATAATTTCTTTTAAATTTTTTTTTCATTAATTTTATATGCAAGGCACTTATGAATTCTTTTTTCTAGGCTTCGGCAAATTGTGACGCGTGTTTAGTGAAACGTATGTCATGACATTTCAGATTGTTCAGACGAATCAGAGCAATGATTCAGTTGGGGTTTATTGCGATGGTTGTATGATGAGAAGTTTTTTTAAAGGAATATTCTGTAAGTTTTTCCCTTAGACACATCAATATATTACAATAAATTCGATTTTTACATAAATTCTGATACTTTTTACTAACCTAATCTAATTTCCAATCCTATCTAGTAGTACGTCCAGGGTTTTTTGATTTCTTTTAATTCATAATTTTTGTATTTTATATTATTTTATATTGCTTATATATATACCCTTTTTATTTCAGTACAGTTAATTAAATTTGATTGCAATTTTAAGAAATAATCTATTGAATGTTCTATAGTACTTCCTAGTATTTAATAATAATTAAAAAATATAAGAATTTGACACTATAGATATTTCGTTTTAATAACTTTTTTTTATTAAATTATTACACATTTTCTTTATTATTTACTCGAAAAAATAAATCAATCTGCATTTATACACCTTTTTTCCATTTTACCCGGAGAACATGTTGCTCGAGATATAATTTTTCAAAAATTAATTTGTCCCCTTTTTGTCAATATAACGCTGTCCGACTCCGCGAACAAAACATCATTATGGAATGGTTAACAGTATCTTACGATATTTTCCATTTAGCGCCTGTATCCGAGTCTAATCTCTCTCGGGGTAATACTGAACGAGTTCCTTTGATATTTCGTGCGCAAGGTCCGCCGAGGAGGCACACAGTACTCGCCGGCTGAGAGGATCAAAGTCGCCACCTGAAATCACGACGATGCAATAAAATATTCTATGAAATTTTTAAAAGAAAATGTTTACGTAACAATTTTTGTTAAAAAGAAATGACACTGAAATTAGCAGAAGATTCGATAGCAGCCGATTCGATTTTCATGATGAAATCATCACGTTCCCTACC
>JAWWEN010000001.1:7951107-7962895 GCA_035582955.1 Sycophila texana | reverse complement strand
AGAACAATTCAAATATTTGCAACGTCGCATGAAAATTTTTAAATTGTTCTTCGAGTTTCAATTCGAGGCGAGTGTATATACATGCAGTGCTTGAGATTTTACGAGAAATTTGAAAATTTTCGGTTTCATTTTTTATGTATTTTTGTACGCGAGCGATACTTTAATTTAAAAATATTTATGTACAGTTTATATTAGCACACGAAATGGAAATGTACATTTTTGTTCCCTTGGGTGATGAATTCTAATAGGAAAAATCATTGACATGACAAATTAATTATAATTAATGTGAAATATGAATCATATTTTATTTTAAATTGTAATATACTGCAATACAAAATTTATGTAGATGTATTTTAATTAAAAATATTGATATATTAAAAAAATTAGATTCATAAAAAATTTTTTATTTTTATTGCGGATATATATATAAAATTGAATAGTCATTCATCTAGTAAATTAGTCAATAAATAATTATAATACAAATATATAATGTACAATAAATTATGTACAATAAATTATGTATTATAAATATATTCAGTTTATTCGAAAAAGCACAAAAGGAAATGATTTGCTTTTTGCTATTGCTAAATTTTAAATATTAGGTGAAAAGTTGTTTTCGTGTACATCCACATTTGCGTGAATCTATAATTTTTTCATGTTTGGCTGTTTGCCACATGTACGTCATTCGAAGAGTTACATTTTCTCGGGTGTTCTGGTAAAATGGCAATATCATCATTATTTTAATCTGCTGATTCTTATTATTTTCATGCTTTTTGAGATAGTTGATGTTAGTTTCTTCAAAAAAGGTGCAATCGTAAATTTTTATTACTCCCCCGACCGGCTTATAAAAAAATGTTTTCCTTCGTGCTGGAATAAATTATATAAAAAACGAACAGAATTAATTGTTCAATAAAGCATGAATTCCTTCCTTCTGCCAGTTACAATATAAATAAATAAAATCCTCTTGATGATAGAGCCGATAACGATAAATCTATAATTGCAATTAAACGATTGCATAAATATTTTTATTTATATATACTTAATTATAATTCTAGCGATAAATAAGTCAATGAAAATGATTTAGGCGTGTGTATTATAAAACAGAAAAATCATAAAAAGAATTCTATAATCCATTCATTAAAAAATGCGTTTTCGTGAAAGATACACGATCGGCGAGCTACGAAAATACTTGGCAAAGTGCAGAGGCCGGTGTAGTGTATAGAAGCTGAGCGTAAAGTACGAAAACACAATAATGAAGTAGAAGACTCGGAGGACAGGGTCACAGGGAGAGCGAAAAAAAAACGTGGCGATCGATATTTACCACTGGACACCTGCGAATTCGCGCGCGAACCTGAAACAACACCAACTTTTTTGTCCGGCGAATACGTTAGCATTCGTTATTTTTGTAAATTTTCGGTAATTTGATTTTGAGCGTAAATCGAATGACGAAATATTAAATTTTACTGCTCGTGTGACACTCGTTCTAAAATAAAGATTATTGATAAATTGTTGATTATACTATTTATAAAGTAAATACTCACGGTTATTTATTATTTACATTAATACTACATTATTTACATGCACGTAACTGATTTTATTAATTGTCAAAAACAAAATTTTTAAAACAATTAAATTATATATACCGCAATTTTTTTAAATTTTACAAAGAAAAGCTGACAAATATTTTTTACTTTTTAGTCATTTTTGTAAAATGGCTCTCAGTCCGTTTAATTTATCAAATAAATAAATAAAACATAATAAATAATAATTATTTCGAAATAATAAAATGTTCTTGTTATATTTATAATTTAAAAAAAAAATTTGTTGTTCTTAAAAAGCTTTAAACTTGTAAATTTGCATATTGCGCATGTACATAAGCATTTTTACGTCATTGCATATATAATTTATGATTTACTCAATGAAGTTTTACGAATAAAGCAACAACACTTTATTTTATTTTTATCGTGTTATTATCTTTGTAATATCTTCGTAAATATGACGATAGAACTTCGCGTACAATGTTAAATAAAGAATTTATTAATAAAAAAAGTTAACTACGCGACATGTATCTTCAAAATATAAATTTGAACGGAGATTCTTACTTTATTTTATTCAACTAGTCTATATAAATAAACTGTATAATACTGTATAATTTTCATGTTGCACGCCAGTATTTATAACATTTTCCATTAGAATATTTATAAATCGTTAATGAACTCTACATTACTTTTTTTATTGATAGTTTTTTTATTCATGTTACTCGTCACTTTGTAAAATCATTCAATGTTAAAAGGAGACTTTATTTACGCAAACATCGTACCTAAGACAGTTGGAATAAATAGAGAAATCAATAAATTGGAACAAAGATAAGATAATGTCTAGCGTCAAGTGTATAACATAAAAATTAATGCATAAAAAAAAGTCATTTTATTATCATCAACGATATCGATCATTCGCTGGTTAGACGTTGCATAAATTCGCTTTATGCATTCGAAATCTACTGGGACTCGATCGACTATCCAAGGATCGCTTTGGAAAAGTGAAGGGATCGTATGAGCAATTGTCAATTACACTATCGATTCTATATGATTCATGCGATCTGAATTTTCAAGGCTGATAGTTAAAGTAAGTGTATATTGTTATACAAAATGCATACTCAATTAAATGTGCGTTTTAAATAAAGGTATATAAATTATAATAATAAAGATATAACGTTATCTAAAACGCACATTTAATAAATATTTCATCTTGCCAAATCAGTGTAAAAAGGAAAAAGCTCATTCTTTGTACATTTAGGGCGATTTTAATAGAGTAGTAGGTATTAAATGAGTAAAGAGGTAGTTTAAATTTTCCCGCAGTTTTCTCCGTCGGTATGGATCCCATCATCTTGCGTCATCTTTCGGATGGTACGAGCAAAAAATAAGGTTGGCGCTAAAATTGAACTGACCTTATCAGTGGAGATAAGGTAAAACGATTTTTTAAGATAGTCATTTATTGTAATTTATGTGTTCTTGTACATTGTAAAAATTCTGTTAACTGTAACACTGTAAATAAAAAAAATGTTGGCATATTTTAAAAGAAATTATGTGGATTTTAAAAAATGTCTTACCACACTCGTCTGTTTCTACTGAATCATATGCGTCCATTATATTTACTGTTTCATTCATTATATAACATCATTTCATTCTTAAAAAGATTGACGAGTCTTTAACGATAATGAGCTTAATATTAATGTTGCAAAAAATGGAAAATTTAAAAACGTTTTTTATTAATAAAAATTATTAGCAGTTAATATGTTATTCGCTTTTAATTAGTATGTTTTTACATTTTATGACATTTACGTAAATTTAATAATATTATGCAAATCCTTATAAAATAAAAAATAGACACATATCTTACATTTATTTATTTTGTAAATGTAAATAAATAAATAATGTATACAAAAAATGAATTGCATGATTTTTTTTTTTTAATTTATTACTAAGATATGCATCCGGTTCTTTTTAATTTACGATTATCATTTTTTATGAAACAGGGGTACACATAAATAAAAACATAAATTTAGTGCAGAACACATTTATTAGATATCGTACATTCATTGCATTGTTTATCCTAATAAGTGTACAATATAGTCGAGTGACGGTTTTTTTTTTTTATTTTTTATTCTGAGGACACAATATTGATTATGCATTCTCAATTCTCTCCCTCTTTCTCTCGCATCTTTACATCACTTCTCTCTTACCTTTAGGGCTATAAAGTCGGGATCGCACAGCGAAATAAAATATTACCCTTCTCGCCTTCTTCTCCCTTCCTGCGCTCTTTATCTTCATGACCTTCCCTTTCTCTCTCTATCCTCTCTTTTTAGGCAATTCATTTCGCTTTTACAAAATATATCTGTGTACATATATGATCGTTCGAGAGTCGTGTATGTATTTTTCATGCGTTCCGTGAACTTCAATCCTGCGTTCTAAGGCAATGCGAAACGTGAAATTAGGTCGTTCATTCTGCACGCTCTCTTCCCCTTTTCTCCAATTCGACCTCGACGGCTTTTCTTAATCCGCGGATACTTTTTAACTTCATTTTTTTTTATATCTGTAAAATATTTATCTCTCTCTCATCTTACATTAAATACGGTTTAATATTTGCTTTGTTCCGCGCGGCGATCTCGGCTTTCCCCGCTTGTCCAGAACTTTATATATATCGTTGCCTCTCTCGATCGATTTGTTTTCCGCTTACAAAAAAAGGAACGATTTTTTTTTGCCTCGTTCTGTTTTTGCTCCTACTTACTTTTTATATTTATTTTATTTTTTTTTTTGCACTCGGTGTCATTGAAGCCACTCGGCAATTTTCTCGCGGCTAACGAGACGCGCGTCCTCGATGCGGACAAACGAGATACACGGCGAACTTTCGAATACCATCCGCGAAAAATTTTCTCGGAAGTTCAGCGTCTCTTTTCGCCTGGGCCTCTGGCTTTCGGAGGCTTCCTTGAGCGGGGAAATCCTTTCGTCCTTAGCCTCGCCGCGCACCTGCGTCACTTTGCGAGACTCTCCCTGTGCGCTTTACTCTCCCATACTTCGCTTCTATGTTGACCTTCGACCTTCCTTTTTTGCCCTTAGTTCAATTTACACGGCTAATATATGCACGCAATACAAAAAGTGTCGAGAGTCGAAGTTGCATACTGTAATTGTTTTTTTTTTTTTTTTTTTACTCGTTACTCTTGATTTCTTTTTTATTATTTATTATTCTTATATTTTTTTGCTTCCTTCAGCATCCATCGTCAGCTAATCAAAGACTTTCGTCGGCGTCGTTAAACGCGCGTACAATGAACGTAATGGTAGGATTTTTTTTTGTCGTTACCTTATAGTCTCTGATTTTTTTTTTACTATACAATTATAAAGGATTTACAATTATACATGTTACATATAGTACAATATTGTGATCGAAAGTACAAATGAAATAATGAGAAACGGACTTTCGAGTAGGTTTGGTCTTATTTGTTTAAACCGCTATTTTTTTTACATGTCTCCTTACGAGCTAACGCTTACTTTTTTTTTCTTCGATATATCGGCGCTCTCAGTCGAATCTGTGCTAAAGAATGCAGTCAACCAAGGTGGCGTTTAATTTAGTTTAACGCTCGAAGAAAGATAAATTTAATGCTAATACGTTTTTAGAACATTACTTTTTTCAGTTACTTACTCTTTGCGTTTTTTGTATTTTTGATTTGAAGATCAACTAAAAAGTTGTTTGTTAATCTTCGTTACCTTCCTGCTCTTTTTTTTTTTTTAAATTGACTGGAAAGTAAGTTTAATGTCGCATGTTACTGCTTAACCTTACGATACAAATAGCTGTATAATAAAAAGCTTTATAAATCCTTAGAATTAGAATACTTAGAATAATTTAGGCTCTGATGGAATCATAAAAAGTATTATTAAAATTCATATCGTACTCCCCACTTTCGCGTTGATTAAATAGCAAAAGTTTCGTATCGTCAAACTTTCGAATTTTTTCTTATATACTTATTTTTGTGATTGTCTATATAGAAATGTCGACAAATTCGAGATCAGAATAAATTTTGCTTGATTAGGTATCTTTTTTTTTTTTTTTATTTTACGTTAAACGATTCGTTTGTCTTATAGTTTGTAGTTGTATTATACAATAAATTTGGTTGATTCGTGAATTTTTGTAAAATTTTTTTAACATCGACTGTTTAGTCAAATAACGACCAGACCTACTTTTTTGCAATCTCTTTAAAATCTGTGTAAAACTATACACGTCTATAATGTATGGAAAGACTTTGTTGTTGCATCAATTTTTAACGTTTATCGCTCTATTCTACAAATCGCACATTCATAATTATTCTTAAGTCTTTCAAGATCAGCCCGAAGTTTTTTTTTTTTTTTTAATTAATATCGTCTAATTTATATTTTTATCCATAAAAAAATTGATTACTTTCTTATAAGATCGGAGAAAAAACGATTCTGAATCATTCGTTTTGAGAATACCGGAAAACGTTTCCTTGTAATCATGCTTAAACATTTGGAGTAAACCTTTAAAGATGCTGTTTTTTTTTTAATTCATTCGCAGCCCTTTATTTTCGAAGATTTTTTATATTTTCTTCCCCCGTAACTTTCGTCCTGGGGAAAAATAGTTTTAAAGCTTTTATTTTTTACTTTTCACTTTGTGTACAATAATTCAATTGTAATCGATTTACCTTAAAATTGGCACTCGCGTACACGTGAACGAAAACGGCAAATCAAAGGAATTGCACCCACGCAACTCGTCGATACATTCTTCAAGTTTAAAATGCTTTCTCTCCGCCCTGCCGCGTTTTTTATTTTATTTTATTTTACTTTTTTTTTTTTAAAGTTGCTTGTTCCTGGACGAAATTGCATCTCCGTAAATCCGTCCTTTCTCCGGATCGGAGCTTCGGATGCGAAGCCCGTGCGGGAAAAGTTCGCCCGATCGATCTCACCGATTGTCAATTGCGCAGACAGTGAATCTTAATTATTACTTTGTTTTCCTCTGCTTTCTTTTTTATTTCATTCATGATGAAACAGCAATATTTCTGCCGCGCTTGGAATGCTATTTTTAAAGACGACCCCTCAGCTTTATTTTGTTTTAATCGCTATAGTAAAATATAATATATGTACTTTCTTTTGTCAGTTGCAGTGTCTTATCAAAAATTCGCACTCTGGTATTTAATAATCTGCTGAATATATTGTTAAGTAATTCTACGTTTTTCTCTGAGTAAGTTTTAATAAAAATTTGCGAGAGAAAGACTAACAAAAATTGCGCATCTATTGCGTGTGTTATGTAATATTTTTTTTAAACCAGATTTATTCAGCGGATGCAAAGCAATCGTTTCTCGTACTAATGCGCAAGGTCGAATTTCGAGCTTACATTAGAATACGAAATTTTCACTTTTACGACAAATGCGCTTCATCCTTTTACATTTTTCTCTTTCTTTTCAACATTTATTATAAAATCCCTCTTTTTAGAGATATCAACATTTTAATTGATAGTATTTTGTATAAATAATTATTTAGAGTTGTCTTTTCTCTCTGCAGATAAATTCTTAATAAAGTTTCGACGGCGCAGCATTGAGTATTCAATAAAAATTAAAAATGTTATTGTATTTAAGTAAGTGAACTTAATTCCTTTATTAAAGTGAGAAATCTTTGGCATGCTTTTATCAGAATATACAAAGCGGTTTTAGAGTGCGAAAGGCTAAAAAGGGATCGCCTCGCGATTGTCTCTATTTTCCAAGCGCGTCAGTCATTCTTAACATTAAGGACACTTAACTTGTTAGTCGCCTTATTTATTTATTTATTTTTTGTGTTTTTAATTGATAGTCACATTAATCAACCTACTGGTTTCGTAATAATTATTTTGTTCTCAATAAAATCGCAGATAATTATCATAATAATGAATAGCAATGATAAGTAATAATTATTAAAGTTCTTTTGGGGTTTATCTTCCACTTTATTTATTTTTTGTTAACGTTAATGATTGTATACGTTAATCACATTGATTACTCATGATTGTGTTCTCCGTACATATATCTCGCTTGAAAGTTCTCTATACGTATTTTGAAGCGTTGCTGCACCGATTGTCCCTTTGTTTAGTTTCTTTTTTTTTTTTATAACCACATACTTTTTTCTTCGACATACTTTTTTTAGACTCGAGTGAAACGAGATTTCTTCTCTTTTTTTCTTTAGATTGAAAATTATAAGAAACAATTTCTATTCTTAATACTGATTATATGACGTTAATTAATTTATTGCTCTTGTCGACGTTCAAAATTTAATACTGCACGTTCCGTCGAAATGATATATATATATAAAACTCAATTTCAGTATCGATGACAATTTTAACAATTTCCTTTTTATACAAATAATCACGGCGACTTGAAATCTCGTTCCACGCCATCGCCATTCATACGTACACGTACACACGTAAGTATAAACATAAAACTATAGCTATATATTTAACACATTGCCGTCGACTTCGGTAAGTGCGAATCGACGTCTTGTTTGCTCGAAGCTTCGATCGTCGATTTTGTTATATTAATACTAATCGTTGCCTCTAATAGTGTTCCTTATATTTTTTTTTCTCATCTCCGGAACAGAGGGAAACTCGAACGAAAAGAGGTTTTTTTTTTGAAAGACAATTGCGAAAGAAAAAAAAATGGCATTCTCCTTGTACGATTCGAGATAAGTGAAGGAGCCTCAACGACCAACGATCTGTTTATTTATTTTTTTTTGTTTGTTTAATCTATACAAGAATACGATACAACCATAAGTGGTGCATACGTCAGTGCTCGCGCGACTTTCATATTTCGTCCCACGACATTTTTTTATCTTTTTACACGCACTTTGATCGCTGTCCATCATTTGTTATATATATATATTTTTCTGTAATTCTCGTAGTCTGCTTTGAATTTCCTCTTATACATAATATTTACATTCAGACATAATTTCCATATTTTTTTTATTCATTTTTTTTGTTGTATTCACACTTTTTGTTTATGTATAATAATAATGACTTTCCGTTTTACACGTTCAACTTTTTTTTATGTAATTTTGTTGTTGTTGTTGTTTAATCTTTAAATGTAACATTTCTAAGATAGAAGGTATATTTAGGAAGGCTTATTTCTCTTTATTCTCTCTTATCGTCTCGCGATATTGCTCGTGTGGTGGCGAATATTTCTTTCTTTTTACAATAGAATATATAAGATATATATATTTATTTATTTATAATTTTTATTTATATTAGGTACACATTTTTATTTATTTATTCGCATACCCCGCGTTTTAATTTTCAATTTACAACAAGAATGAGAAAAATTCAATAGCGATGAACTTCGATAAAATTCTATTATTTTTTTTTTGTTAATATATTACTCCTTTTGATATGATGCAATTTTATGTATAAGTAACACAAGTTCAACTGATTTTATTATTGACTCGGATCAACGAACCAAAATATATATGCTACGCGCTATATACATCATTAGAATTTACAACCTTTAATGATTTTTAAATCTCTAAATATTATGTTCATTACTTTTTACTTTTTAACGGATTTTTAATTTTAATTATTTTTAGTTGAAAAAAATAATTCCTATTTCCCCACATTTTTCGTTAATGTAGTTTAAGCTACGAGTTATTGTATTATTTTTTTTTATTATTTTCTTATTCGAAAGCCAAGTTGCAGGGACGAATGTATACTGAAATAAACAAATTTTATCTTGTAATTTTATTTTGTTTTCAGCAACTGATATTCAGTTCTATTAAAACACGAAAACTCGACGGTAAAATGAAATGTAAACAGCAGCTTTCCTTGTGATGGAAAAATCCTACGCCTGCGTAGAAAATAATATTTCTGTCGCGAAAATTACGCTGCGCGTAAGAAAAAAAAAAGAAAATGAATAAGTCCTCCGAATAATATTTAAAATAATAATGGTCAAGTCTAAAAATGCAAGTCGTCCCTAAAAATGCACCTCGTCAAATTTAAAAGTGCAAAATGAATTGCAAAATGGAACAATAAAATTCACCCCGGCTGTACTTTGATAATAATTGCGCGCACGTTTATAACTATATACTGTGTAAATGCCTAGTAGATAAATAAATATCTTTATATTGTTGCAGGTACAAAAGCCGTTTACTCCCTTTTAAAATCTGTGACATGTGTTGCGTTTTTTTTTGTTTGTTCTGGACAAAAAATCCTCTCGCCTGCGAATTTTTTTATTTCCTCGGATGTGCATTGTTCCTTCGCTCAACCGTTCACGCGCTTTTAACTCTTTTTTTTTCGTCGCCTCTCTCAGCCAAATCACTCGTTTGCATCCTCCGCGTCAACCCTTCGGGCAGAGATTCGCTCCGAAGGGCCACTTTTTTGTGATTTGTTTAATATTTCTTTTTTTTTTTTTTTTTGTTTTTTTTTGGTACATCGACTTTTCGAACCCTAGTCGCATTCGTCCCCTTTTCTCGCGTTGCTTTAGGACACACGGTACCTTTAGGACGGGGCGAAGGAAACGAGATTATCGACGAAGTTTATCTCCTTTTTTTTATCACAGAAAGAGAAAGTATACAGAAGTTTAGAGACTTTACTTTTTTTTCTCTTCTCTGCGGATTTACCGCTCGGAGAGGCGGAGGTTCCGAAAATTTAGAGTTGTCGTAGATCTTCTTTCTTATTTTTTTTATCTACAAGTGTCTTGATATGTTTCAGTTGCACATATAATTTTTTCTTAAGAATTATAAGGATCTTAACAAAAGTCTATGCATATGTATATCATCTCACAATTCGTATCTGTTAATTCGCAGTGCAATTAATATTAAGTATTGACTCGAATTTGATTGTCTCTCTTTAATTAAATTGATGATGAAATCGCACTTGATTTTAATTAATCTTAAATTTAACCTTTTCCCATCTGACATTGTTTTTAATATTTTTTATAAATTTTTGAACAATTACTTATGCAATTAAAAATTTGATAATTTTCTTTTTCTATATTCTCTACTGTTAAGCGATAAAAAAATGTTTGAATCGTCAGTTTGAGATTGTTAAGGCGTTATGCTTCGACTTAAGTTCGCATTCTCATTAAGCGAAATTTAAAATTCTGTATTATAGATATTCAGAAAAAGGTTTTATCATCAATGCTCTTTCCAAAAGATTCCTGATTATTCTCTAAGTTTCTTCTAGTGAATTTCACTGGATGTATTTTCTAGAGTAAGAAAGGGTTAAAAGGCAAATTTAGAATTTTCATAATAAAAGCACGAATTCATTATAAATTCACTAATATAGTTCTTCACTTAAGTCTACTTCTCGCGTACTTTTTTCTAAATACATTTAAAAAAAAGTCGCCTAAAAAATAACGAACCCATTAGAAAAATCAGTCCACTCTAGTTTCGCGGTAAAGAAAAGGGACATCGGAACGTCCGCCTCCGCCGGGGGACTCAGCAAATGTATTTGCATCCCTCGGCCGCCGATTAATCCGCCAGATCTCGGTCAACCGCGCCAGCGAATCCCAGGAAGAGGAACAGACATGTAGAGATTGACTTTCGCACTCGCTCGCCCGCGGAGCCTTCCATAGCCGCGCCGGCGTCTTAAAAAAGCTACCCTTAAAAATTAATGATTGTTAATGCAGCGGTTAGAATTGAGCAATTGACGGGAGAATTTCCAACGCCCACCCATCGCTGCTCTCGCCTTCGTCCTCCCCTCGCGCACCCTTGCTTTTTAGATTTTTTGAACTACGGTAATTACAGTGTCTTTTTTTTTTAAATTTTTTAATTTTTTACGTAAGATGAAAATAGTCAGCGACTGGGCGAGTGTCTGAGATTCGGATGATGAAGATCTATGAAATCGCGGAGAAATCAGGGATGCTCGAGTTTAATTATGATCCTATATTGTTGAATATAGTCTTTTATTTTTATTGAAAGACAATGGAATTTCAGTTTTTAAAAGTATGAATAATAATAATTTATGTCTTGCTGGTAGAGAAAATCCATTAATGTTAAATTTTAATGAACTGTATAATGAGTATATTTTTGAAGAATTAAATATAAAGAAACTTATTATTTTATTTTAACTTTTTAATCATATATTATATACATGAAGAAAAACAATTAAAGTAGTAATAAAGAGAGAAAAAAAGAAAAGCAAGTACGAGATAATTAAAGAGCTAAATTAAGATTTTTTTTACCCGAATCATTCATAAAGTCCACTTTATTGACCTCTGCAGAGGGAGTAAAATCATATTTTATTCTCTGAACTCATTTTACTCCCCGGA
>JAWWEN010000001.1:7922475-7933798 GCA_035582955.1 Sycophila texana | reverse complement strand
GCGAGGCCGAAAATACAAAATTCGCAAAGCGGGAGCGGGAGCGAAAGTGGTACTTTCGTCCCGCTAGGCTGAAAATAGTTTTTAATAAAAAAACTAACGGCACTATTTAATTTTCTAATGAACTATCTTTGGATAGTTAGTGTTCTTTTAAAATGTGGCTGCCAATAGCTTGTTGTTTAATTTTCTCAGACTTATATAATAAATCCAATAAAAGATCAGTTACTATTATGCACTTCACTTTAGCAGATTCAATAAGCTGGAAACCAAAATTTTGTTCCGTCTAATAAGAAACCATTTAATATACTTGGCAAACAAAGATAACGTAAATACAACAGAATCCGAGCTAATGAAAGTCGGTAAGTAATAACAACTTTCCTAGACAACGTTTCTTTCAATCAGTCAGCCCGGATAAAAGTATATATAGGCTTTGGAAAAAAGTGATTGATGTATCCCGAATAAGCCGCTTCCTAAGAAAAAAAAGTGCTTGTAAAAAAAAAACTTGATAAGTCGGTCAGGTGGGTGAGAGCCAATTATGCTCGCAAGGTGGAGCGTATTAGGAAACAGAAGGCCTAGGGCGTCTTCAAGGGGGACGAACCAGCCGCCCCTAAGCCCTGCGGCGGCTCGGGGATCCGTACAACTTTCTCTCCGATAAGAGAGCAAACTTCGCCGTGGCTCTGAATAAGGAAGAAGAAGAAGGAAAAAAGGGGGTAAAACGTGAAATTTTTACCTTGCCATCGCTCTTGCGGTAGCCATCGAGGATCCTCCAGACACATTCGGGTCCGGCGGTGGCCGTCTGCTTGCCGACCTCGAAGTGGTTCCAGATGGGGTTGGACTCGAGGGCGTTCGGGGCGATCGAGCCCGAGGCGGTTCCGCCGCCGCTCTTGAACTTGGAGAACATCGTGCGTGCTCCCATCCGGCCCCCGCCAGGACCCACCTCCCCCCACTACAGTCGTAGCTGCGCCAGCGCGGCGACTATCCTCTACTGCTTCGGGCTGCCAATTAACACTCACCCCTCGACTTCTGATCTCGATCTGTTGCAGAAAAGATAAGAATATTGTTTTAAAATTTTTTTGAAGTAAGAATTTTTCAAAGTTACATATATAAGTATCTCTCTAAATCTGAATTAGTGAAAATTCTCCGATTTCACTAAACTTAAGTGAATAGTCACATATTCCTAGTGAAAAGTATTCTACTAATTCAATTAGTGGGATACTTTTAACCTGCAATGTATTACTATATACATCAAAATTTCACTAATTCAGATTTACATAGTAGACTAGTTTAAAACCTAAATATTATAAAATACTTTAAATAAAAATTATTATTAGAAATTAAAAAAAAAAAAAGAAACAAGAAATAAACATTTTTTCTTGAGGAATCTAACTGGCTATTTAATAGCAACGGTTTTTATTTTTATTCATTTGAAATATTCTGAAGGTTTCTAGGGTGTCGTATTCCTCATATTTACTTAAAAATGAATTCGAGACGTCTATTTAAATATTTTTTAATTGCGCAAATGAGAATAATTAATTATCTTAAAAAATTTTTTTCTTTTGAAGATCAAAGGTTTTTTTTTTGTGTTTTTGTTAGTAGATATAATTATAAAATTATGGAAAGAATCTTTTGAGATTCCTGTACTAGCTGTGTACACTGAGATAAATGTTTTAGTAATTCTTCCTATATAATGTCAGTAAATTGGTCGTAGACTGTAAATTTGATAAACTGTACTAACTGTTTAGTAATTTTTAGTAGAATAATAAGCAATATTTCATGAATATTTTTTAATATTTCACGGCTAATATGTGAAAAAATCTCTAAATGTCAGTCTGCGACAAAATTGCCGTATTATAATATCTAGTAAATTTTTTTGAACTTTTGGTAAAAGTTACTAAACAATCTCTCTTGTTAGTGGTAGACTATCGTTAATTATTACTGATGCAGGAAACTAAGACAAAAGTATAGTCGTACGTTATTTACATGTATATTACATCTCTTAATCAGTGGAAACGGTGTATATTTGCAGTAACTGCTCGATGGACAATTTCCTTCGTCTGTTTTGCTTACAAGTACGTTAAGTATTCTAATCCAGCACTGATGAGTCCGATGTCAACTATTTTGTAAATTTTCTAAAAAGAGCTTTACACGAAGGGTTAACCACGTGGCGTTAAAGGTACACATTATGAAAATTAAATGTACGCTCAACTTTTCTTTTTTCAAGCAAATAAACTATTTAAAAGAGCTTGCTCCAATTAGTCGCGTCTAGTAATTCACTAATTCCTGTAATAGGCAACTACAAACTTGTAAATGCAGTAACATTCTTCAGGTGTGTAGAGTAACTCGGCAGAAACATTGAAATGAAACATTAAACCTCTGGCCCTAAAGACGAAGGCAATTTAAACTCCGCTTAAGCTCAGCTCGACTAAATTTAAACGCTCCAAGTTCCAAAACCCATTCAGTTCTGCAATCGAGTGAAAAATGCCAGTCTAAGGTAGCGGCCTTTTTTCAATGGAGTACGCCCGGACGGCTCTGATTAATTAATCGACGGTAATAGATTGCACCTGCCTCGACTGCACCGGAAGTTCGTCTTAATGTTCGTCGAGGGGCGTAATTAATGGAGAACGATTGCCGAAAACGATATGCAAGCTTCAAAGTTATTGTCCAATTAACAGCTGCGCCCTTCGGCCCCCCGGATGCCTCTCCCGATAAAAAGCAGGCGCTCGAGCTTTTATCGGCACCGACAGCCGAAAGATTAAGGCGCAGGGGCGAAGAAAAATGTATCCTGCATTAAGACGCGTTTTCATTGTTTTAGCCCGCCTCCGGGAGGAGGAGTTCAAGGTGGTGACGAGTGGGAGCAGAAGCGTCGTCGCTTTTGGGTCATGAATATTGAGTAAACTGCTGGGGGGATGGTTTGCGGGACTAAATGATGAGACGTACTACTACCACTCGTGGTTCCTTCTAACGAGTCTATGCGCCTTACCAGGATAGTGGCTGTTGGTGCAGCTTAGAGCAAATTAAGCTTTTGACTTTGAGAACGTTTAACTGCAAATAAAAGCTCTTACATCAAGTTTGATTAGCGCGTGGATACTGGTTTCACCGTCTCGTTTCGTTAAATATAGTTATTAAATTCGTGGTTTATACTTCGACTTAAAAGTTTGTTGCAGTTGTTTCTCGGATAGAATTTTAAATTTAAGTCGAAGTTTTAAGAGTTTAATTGTTAAATCGTATTGCAGTTCCCAGAGCTTTATATCCGTCGAATTTGATGGTAAATAAAATAACGTGCAAGAAAATGTTCTCGTATATTAGATTTTAAAAAGCAAATTAATTTAGAAATGCAAATAAATGATAATCCCGCTGAGAAAATTTTAAAGTATACAGCTTGAACTTATTGAGCTTTGAGCAAAGAGAAATTTATCTCTCTCGTTATTTTAATTTTAGATTTCTCATCGAGTTTAGTGCATCACTGAATGCAAGCTCCACGTTCGAGCACGATCGTCTGTCTTTCGATGTCCTTTGTTCGTTTGGCGAAATTGCATTACATGCCTGATTCGTTGAATCGCCTGCAATGTGCTTTCCAACGCTAAAGTCGTGTTTATCCCACTCCCTTGTATTAGACCGTACATCGTACACAGAACTGATAGGAAATGGTGAGTACTTAATGTGAGAGTGGCTGCAATTACTAACATGTCACTATCATAGAGAACCTAATGCATTAAAAATTTATACTATAAAAATTATACTTCAAAAAGTCTTTACAAAGAGAATTACAAAATTAAAATAGTAACTACGAATCATACTATAGATGTAGTCAATTTTGACTTGAGTATTTTAAAATGTATAAAATAAACCGCAATAATAATTATACTTTTTTTTTATTTTTTAAGTTTCTATGTGCTTTAGTAGGAACTGTACTACTTTAAAATGCAACATTTTTTTCGTAAATATGTGATCGACTATTAGATATTTATTTATTTTTTAGTTATTTATTTTACTTACTAGACGGACTAAAAGTCCTGACGAAATTTAATAGGAGAAAAAATGATTAATTATAAATTTAATTGCAGAATAAATCGAGCAGATTTATAATATTTAATTAAAACTAATTGTAAATGACCGTAAAACGTTCTTAAATAGATGTACTCATTATCATTATATCAATTAAAGAAAAGAAGTAAACAAATTTATTTTGAGGAATCTATGGCTGCCAATCTAATGGTAGCGGTTCGTTCTTTTAGATTATCATTTTTATAAATCTCCATGTGAACAACCGCAAAGGACCGCGAGTTTCCGTGTGAATAAATAAAAATAAATCTATACACTATTATTTGTGCACCCGCAAAAAATAAACGCCTTTTCAGTCAACTCGGCTGTCACCGAAAATTCAGTTACAGTCAGAGCGAGCAAAATAACGTGTGACAAAGATAAAGCGTCCCTTTCCCAAACAAATGTGATTTAAAACATTTACGTAGTCGCGCGCTTTCCGATGGCATTATACGGGTCGTCACGTTGGGTGTCGTCGAGCGCGCCCGACTTAAAACCAGCACCTTATATACGGCCGTCATCGGTCCGATGGGATGACCCTCGCGGCTGAAAGGGAAGCTTTCGCGGCTCCGAAGGCGCTCGACTGCTTAAAATGTCAGACGCGCCGCCCAAGGTAGCAAATCCTCTAGAATTTCTCCTTCCCTCCGTCGACCTTTTTTTAAGCTTCGTGCAACACCTGGGCTTTAGATTTAGCGGCGCAGAGCGAGGCGAAGTTTCGTTTTTAGCTTACAGGGGTGGTGAAGCTTTGTAACTTAATTCCGGTGGGGTATCTTAAAAGGCTTGCTACCTTAAGGCTTGGATTAAGACTCCTTTGAAATTACTCCTCTCAGTTGAGTTTGTAATTTTAATTACTCGATGTTAAAAAAAAAAAACAGAAAAATAGTATATTCTATACAATATTGTATAGTATATAATATTGTACTATACAATATTACAATATTGTAACGGGGATCTTGTCACTCTAAAATGGATTTAGTTAAGAACAACAACTGAAAGTAGTATCAGTATTCACTATTCATACTAAATAATGAGGTCGACTTTCGCCATAATTTTTAGTGAAATTTCAGTAGTTGCACTTTTTAAATTTAAATTAATTTATAACTAATTTAACCTACAATTCAACTTAAATACTTTTAAATATTATCGGAAATGAATGGATCATGAAATAGAACTTTTTTTTTTTATTGTTTCGAAAAAATATTACTTTTTATAATTGTAAAAATATGTATAAAGCAGTCCAATGCGATTCTTTATTTGCATAAAAGTTTCGTCTTAGCTTAACGGGCATTTTTTCAATTAGGAGTAACTACGTTGATAGACCTATTTTTTTTCTTCTGCTCAAGGCAGCTCCGGCAGCACGGAAGTATCGACCCGTTGGAAAGGTACCAGCCGCCTCGCCCTGACAGGCTGCCTCTCTCGCTTCATCCTGTAAAAATTTATTTATAGCTATTTTGGAGTTACTCGTTTGAGTTTCCTCTTATCGCTCGTTTTTTGCGCTGGCAATATTTATGGACTCTACGGCTAGGGAGAAATAAACCGATCGCCGAAAGTGCTAAATAAGTGGCAGACTTTTGCGAAGGACTTTTATGTCACGTTTAAATAAATTTAAACGAATACTTCTGTGTCGCATTTTTTTTTAATACTTTGTGGGTACGTTAAATTTTTATTTTTCTGACGGTTATTGGCGAGTTATGCCTCGTGAATAAAACGTTCAAGAAACCTGTCGAGTTTAAAAATAATGCCGTCGTTTTTAATTAACTTTAATTGACTTTAAAGGAGATTCGAATTGCAAGTATACTCTCCGCAGCTGAAGTTTAATAAGAGAAAGTTATCTGGAATAAGTAAATAGTACTAATTCTTCTTGATAAGTATTTTAATTATAGTAATTGAATGGACATTGTTTTGTTAAATTAAATGAGTGCTTAGACAAGTTTATTTCTTTAATTAAAGTTATATAATTTTTTTTATGTAATATAACAAGATAATGATAACAATTTTTTAAAATAATATCAGGCTAGAAATATTCTATGCGATTCTACTTTTCTACTTTAGTAATAATTATTTTGTATGTAAATTACTATAAAGTTTGTTGAATATGAAAAATTTTTAAATAAAAACTGCATACATATTATAGTTTTATTATTTTGGAGTGAATTAATATTTTAGAATTATAATTAATGAATTGTGAATCACTCAAGTACTCATTAAAATAATGTAAAAACACTTAAGAAAAAGGAGTTCGATGAATTTCTCTGCTTTAACTTCAGCAGGGCAGAAAAGTAGAATCCACCGTCAACCATTAAATTTTCTCTCGCAACTACATTAAAAAAAATATATCATTCTGCGACCATCGAAAAGAAAAACAAAATAAGAGACCAATCGATGACAAATAATAAAAAAAAAACTTTTAAAAAATTAATCAATCTCCACATCGACCCGATTCGACAGAAAAAAAAAAAAAAAAAAAAAAATTGGGCGAAGCGATCCGACGCTGACTAAATAATGCAATCGAGTCCCAATTCAATAATACAATATACACAACCCCACAAGAGTTCCTCCACTGTTTAATTCAAGGGAACGAGCTCTCGCGGAGAATAGTGAAGGGGTCGCACGCACAAAGGGCGCTCGGGATATCGCATCGCCGGGGAATATTTGCTTAAGCGGAAGAAGCTCCTCCCGGGTGGGTGCCCCGGGGGCAGAAGAGGGAGCCTCTCTCGTTCCTTTACGAGGCACATGCGCGCGATATTTTATTTTTTTTTTTCGCGCCTCCGTATACCGAGCGAGCGGGGCTTTTAATCTTCCTTTTTTTTTTCTTTTGTCGCTCTCCTTATCGGATTTCGGGGAAAAAGTTGGGAGGCGCGGGTGTCACGACGGGAGAGTTGCTTAACGAGTTCGATTTCGAATTCAGCGGGTAAAACTCCCCGCGCGAGAATCCAAATTATCTCTTAAGGATGAGTTCTCGATGAGCGCCTCTATCGCGGATTTTACATTTCCTTCTACACCTTTATTATTACCGCCCTCTTCTATAGAATCACGTTTTTCATGTTGATATATTACAAAACATATTTTTTGGCGTTGGCTGTTATTGCGAATCGCTGCTTTTGCACTTATATTCAAATTTATTGCTGTATTTATTTATTTATTTAATATTTTAACTATACAGCCTTTGCAAATATATACATGAGAAAATATAAGGTTAAAAAGCACAAGTAAAAGATCTTTACGATCTTAAATAGAACTAATATCGCAGCAATGTTTGAAATCCTTATAAGGGAAGAGTATATTCCACTTCTATTATAATTAGAATTTCTTAAAATTATTATCAGAAATTATTTACTGAATATTTTCGAAAAATACCGTGATAGAAGCTTATAAAAAAAATATACTCAAGTGCCTAGGATTATAAATCTTGATTAGCCTTAATAGCCTTAATGAGGTGGTATCCTGACTTCATAACGCTAAGTACGCGGTGAATTAATGTTAGCTCTATCTTCTTTATCTAGAAGTGACTTGCAATTATTAGAAGGAGCTTCCACTTTAAGGAAGTGAATTTTTTCTACCTCATCTGATAAAGTTCTACGGTCCACTAACGAGGAAAGTTCAAATCTTCGAGTTCATTCAAACTCCCGGCGAGATTTATTGCTGTACCTAAAATAAACTCGGACGAAACTAGCCTGTAGTAGCTCGACCTTATAAAAAATAGATTATTTAAAATATACGATCGGTCCTGACGCGGACAGTCTGACAAGAGACTAATTTAATTTTCTGCTGATAGTTTTTCTTATTGCCATGTAGTTTTTATCAAACTTTAGCCTTTATTTACTCCTTTCTATTTTATTCGGCAGTTTTATTGTTCTCCGAAAAATGGTGGACGCTGCTTGAAAGTGTAATAAATTTTTTATAAAAAAAAAACACGTCGCATTTTGATAATAGATAGCAGCGTATTCAGAATAATACTAAAACTTTTTAAATTGGTTCATACGTTAATTTATATGCTATAACATTTTAACGAAACGAGGAGTCTAAAATTGAAATCTATTCTTGATTTTCATCATATTTTATAAATAATTTTGCAACCATTCGTAGAAATCCAAGAAATAAAGCAATACATCGCTTTATCGAGCAAAATTTTTCTCTCGAAAATATCTCGCATATCAATTTTTTAAAATTCGTCCCAGTAGTCGTCGAAGGCGGCCGCGCATTTTTCGCAAGTTCCGAAGAATCCTTTTAGGGGAAAAAAGAGGCGGGAGAGATCTGGGATTAAGGTAAAGAAGCGGGGGATTCCCCCGTCACCCTCCGGGCAAAAATTTCATCTCGCGGCCAATCTGTTTTGGCTCGTGAGCCCATCGACGGCTCCATTAAAAATCGAACCCTGCAGCACGCGCGGCGAATTCGTATAATTGCCTCGCGTCTCCGTGCCGTCGATCAAGGCGTGGGCGAGGGTCAAAGTGGGGGTCGATGTGACCGATGCGAGTTTCCTTTACGCCGCGACGTTTGCAGCAGGAGTTACGCGTTTGTGCCAAGGGACACGTTATTAAAGAAATATTATGCGGAAGGGTCCTTGCGGAATTCTCACTGGATGAATGCGAATTAAATTATTTTGTTGCGGTTGGTTGGTTCATTTCATTTCATTTCATTAATATGGTTTATTTAATTAATAATATAATTACATGGATTGAATATAGCAGATTGTGCAAGCTCGGGAAAATTGGCTTTTTCCAGAGAGAATGATGTTTCAGCATGAGTGGTATAGTCGAGGCCGCAGTTTAGGTCTTAATTAAAATTTTTTCTTCTCCCTGCGGAGAAAAACTCGACGTTCTGTATATTAGCGTTTCATGCGTGTAAAGAGAGTCTTTTTCCTGCGCGTATTAAGAAGACATCCCTATATGTAACATATGTAAAATATGTGGGGTCTATGAGTAATTGAGAAAAAATAAATCCTCGCTTTCGTTGAAAAAATAATTATAATAAATTTTATTATTGCACGATTAAATGAAACGGCTGCTCCGAGGAAATAATAGTAAACTGTCGCCTCAAACAATTCACAGTCAATATGAAACCAATATTCGAGCGACTTTTACTTATTTATTATTTTAAATATTGCAAACAATAATAGATATGTCCAGGAAACCACTCGATTAAAAAGCAAAACATATATCAATTCAAAAAAACATATATCAATCAGCAAAACATATATCAATCAAAAATATATCAATTCAAATAAAATGTTTTTTGATAATCTAAAAAAACATTATACCGTAAGTAATAATTTGAAAAGAAAAAAATTATCTATTTTGCCGCAATGAAAAAATGTTTGCATTATTTAACACAGTAAAAATTGTTTCGTTGTCGGTTTTGTTTTTTAAAAAGATAAAACGCATTCGTACGAAAGGTTTATTTCTGCTTTTGTAAAAGCCCGCTCTGTTTGAAAAGAATTCCCCTCGCTGTTTTGAGAAAGGCTTTCTTATTTTGTTGTTTTGTTTCGGATACGTATAGGTGTACGATACGATATTTTCCTTCGGCCACGATATACGCGGAAAATACGGTCAATTGATGAAATTTCGAGTAGAGTGACGTGATGCAGTTAATTAAAGTTAGAATAATAAGAGCCACTGCTGTTTACGTGTAAACGTGTAATTCCACGAAAATAGGCTAAACGCATGAGCTAATCTGGATGGCATAAATTAAACGTCACCTCTTACACACCTGTGGCCGCAAATTTCAGCTATCTCAATGAATCACGAGGAAGCTACATCGTGTCTACGTCTATTGCGATACCAATATTGATGAAATTTCATTTGTGCCCTCCTTGGCGTGTCAGCTTCCGCAACGTTTTAATTATTGCAATTTCGAAGAACAAGGAAAAATTTTATATTCAATTGTGCATAATTGGAATTTATATAATTTGCTCATTATAGTTACTTTAAAAAATTAATTATTCCTAATAGATCTTTTTGAATCTTGAATAGATTTAAGAGTGAAAAAGAATGATGAACTTATATTACCTTAAAATATTAATTTCACTGTCCGAAATAATATGAATTTTGGGTACACCAGTTAAAGAAGTTTATTTTTAACGTTCTTGATAATTTATAGTGTCCATTAAAGTATAAGCACGGAGAAAAACGTTGCGTTAAAAATTACGTTACTGAAACAAACAAGATTAAAAAGTATTTTAAATTATACGGAATTTCGCACGAATGGACTCGCTTTAACTTTAATGCGCTGTCAAGTAAAAATTTCGCCGTAAACAATACAAAATTTACCTGCATTAATTTTGAATAATGCATAACGATAACAGTTGCTTTTAGCTCTTTCACTCTACATCTCAAACACGCAGCAGTATACTGTTCACATTGTCAACATAAACCTTCCGTTCAAAAGCGAAAAAAATTTTTAATTTTTAATAATTAAACATCGAGCTTTTTTCCATCCATCTAAAACTTTTCACTGGCGAAAAGAAGTACCTTTTCCAGATGAAAGCTGCCTCGAAATTTTCTGAAAAATTTCCTAAAATCTTAGCTCAGCCGTGGGATCCTTTCATCCGTTCCGGGCCAATCCACTCTCTCCATATCAGACCGGAAAGGGGCTGTAAATCTCAGCCGATCCCATCCGATCCAAAGATCGATTGCTCCGGCGGCATCACACGGCCTAGATCAGGTCTAAACTCGTGAAAAGGATCGTCGCGGTCACGCCTCCCGCGGCGGCCTCGAAATTAGCTCGGCCGGGAGAGGCGCCGACGGGAAACAGGGTCACTATGGTATGTGGGTTTGTAGGCTGGGGGGACTATCGAATGCCTGGCCCAACCGTGCCTCCTAATTAATTGCTGCTCCCTTCCCATTTTTTCCTTTTTTGTTTTTAAACGCTACTTAAGTACCCTCGGTTCTGCTGAGATCGCAGGAGTAATGGATGTACATTTTCTCGGTCTACATTTAAAATTGAATTATTTTTTTATCCGTGATAAAGTTGATAAAGTAAAGTGAGAACAGACCATTTTACTATATTTTTAACTTCGTTTATTTGGAATATTATATTGCATAATATTTCCCGTAAGAAGTGTAACCACTCGACTTGATTAAAAACCAAAATTGACCCTATCATATTGTGATAAAAAAAAAGAGATTCGATATATCCGAAGTGTCAACAAAAAAATATATATTTATAGTAAAAAGATTAAGAATTAAATAAAAATTGTACTCATTATTGCTTTTTAAGGAGGTTGTACAGATTCTACGCTAGTCAAAAAAAATTTTATTCAAGTAGTACTTTGATCTGGCAACGTTGC
>JAWWEN010000001.1:7885336-7922375 GCA_035582955.1 Sycophila texana | reverse complement strand
TAAAAAATTCTTCTCCGTTCAAAAATTATGGCCGTTTCCGCTTAGGGTAGGCATATTAGGCTCAGGTACCTTAATAATCTTTGTGATCAAGTGCGGTGGTATGAGTAAAACAATTAGATTTGAGCGTGATTCTATACTAGTTAAAATTGTACATTCAACATTTTTTTATTGAGCCATCGTATTTAAGGAGAAACGCATCATTATTTAAATTAAACATTTTTTAGCTAACGGTATGGAACTTAATAAATGTTAACTGGAAAAATGGGGATTACAAATTTAAAAAAAATTGATATATTAAATGCACATTAACACGTTTTAATTTACAGTACCAGTTAACCGGAAATCTATATGCTTTGATAAAAAAAATCACTTTTTAAAATGCTTAACACCATCCTGAAATCGTTTTATTTTTTTTTAAAGAGAATTTATACAATATAAAAAAAACAAATTTCATACATTAGATAAATTGTCTATTTTCGGCATCCAAAACGGACATTTGAATGAACTCGAGGTAAAATTAAAGTTCAAGGAAATGTATATGAGATACCATTATATGTACGTATATTGACAGAATTTTTCGATGCATCACTTCTAAGTCGTTTCCCAACACCAATACGCGTAACTTTTTTTATATCAGTTAATTAAATTATAATTAAAGTGCCGAACGGATTCAACTTGTAAGTGCCAATCAAAACATGACCTTAATCAGTTTATCATTCATTCACGGACGTTTTACGTTGTGTATACTGTACCCGTCCAATTATATTTTACAAATCATAAGATAAGGCAATGTATATACAGGTACTATCAAATATTCGTAGTTAATCAGTAGTCTTCCAAATCAAATTTCCTGACATTGACTTTACTATGAATAATAGTATTACTAACACATTTCAGAAGCAATAACAAGGTTACCACTAACTGGATATCGTCTTCTTTTGGTTTTTAGTATCCGAAGCATGACATAAGGCCGCAGGTGCTAAATGGCGAGCATAATATCGTGAGACACTTAAAGAACACGCGATGTACACTCGACCGAAATAATTTCTTGTGGAATATCTCCCTAAACAACTGAGTAAATACTTCGATAACTTCGAAATTTTTAAGAAAAAGGCAAACTAAAGGTAAAAGAACATAATCGAATCACGTTCTTCAAAATTTGGGAAATGCTCCACAAGAATTTAGTTCGGTCGGATGTACATAATTTATACGACAAGTATTGCATATATATTAATATTTGCTGCTATTTACCTTGGAACTCAATTATTTTTTAATCACTGTAAAAACAAAAAAAAAACAAATCAATAATTAGAAAATTAGAGAAAAAAATTAAAATTAGCGTGTTCTTATATGACAAATAAAGTGCACACTCAAGTGCGTATTTATAGTAAAATTTTATTAATTAAAATTCAGATTGGATTGTTTTATAATACTAACAGGTATACACACTGAGAAAAAAGTATTGTAAAAATTGCTGTGTGTCTGGGAACGCGACCACAGACTGGATTCTCAGATAAAAATGATCATTCTTTACAATAAATTTTGCGGTATAAATATAATAAATTTTATTACTGAACAGTATGGGAAATAAATCCTGTACATAAAGCAATTTATACTATATTTTTGGCAAGTTTTACTGTACTCTAGAGTATAATGGTAATTTTTATCTGAGAATCTAGTTTATGGTCACTTTCCCAAACAGATATAGTATAATGTTTATCACTGAGAGAAATGTGTAGTAAAAATTACTGTACTTTTAATAAAATTTTGTAAAAAATACTATACTGTTTGAGAAAGCAAGCACAGACTGACATTTCGAAAGAAATTACTAAACTATTCATTAAAATTTGCCATAAATACAGTAAAAATGACAATACCGTCTGGCAAAATTTACTATAAAGTACGGTTATTTTCTTTCAAACAGTTCAGCAATTTTTACATTTCTCTCAGTGTACAACACTTATTTCTCAGTGCGTATATATATAATATTATGGCAGCGCGTTGCACTATGCACTGGAGGGGAAGCTCGCGTTCGCGACTTTTCTTTTTCATCGGATAGCCGCTCGCGAAACTTATATTCATTTCAATCAAGCAAATGTCATTAGAGCAGTCGCCGCGGATCAGGATCAAGATACTTTTTTCTTTTTTGCTACGTGGCCTTGATTCTAATTAGGTCGGAGCAACGAAGCGAGCCTCATTGTTCTACGAAAAGTACAGTGAGCAATAGGCTGTTATATCGATTTTCAAGCGCCACTCCTTCGAAAGGGACACACGTTCGAGATAATCCTTTCGATCGCGAGCCATTTTTTTTTTCACTTAGCGCGGCGCGTGCACGACTTTTCTCTATTTTGCATATTTTTTTTTTTTTAACTTCGAGCAGCTTGTCCGAGGAGATAATACAAAACTCACCGTTTCGTAATAACGAATCGATCGAGGTAGGAAAAAATAATCGAGTGGAAGCTTTTTCTGGAATTTTTTCCTCTTTAAAAAAAAAAAAAAAAAAAAAACGATGACAGGGTGTTGCGAAGCTTTTAGAGAAGAAGTTTCATCGATGCTGGATAAATGGCTCTTAAAATAAAAAAAAAAATTAATGAAATAATTATTCCATTTTTTAATTTTATCTAATTGATAAGTTAAATGCCGATTTGTAATGTATAACCCATATATTATTTTTCGGAAGTTATTAAAATGGTATATCGAAAAAAAGCCTGAGAAATGCATTGGATTTTATTAATCAGAAAAAAGGCTTTTAAAAAATATAACAAATATATCTTTTTTTTTTTAATCGCAATTTTTAATCGTGAGATGAATAGACGACGTTATCTGTCTATTCGCGTCTGTCTATATATTTTTTTGTACCTCAATTTTCCGCATGCAATGCGATATTTATCTTTATATACGATGTAAGATCTAATAAAATTTCATGTTATTACGGAGTTAAAGTAATATAATATAATTTAAACAAAAAATGAACGATGATATGTAAATCTGATGTGCTGCTAATGTTCCTTTAATAATCGTGAGTTAATGAAGCATAAAAAAGTGGTGACCTGAATTCCGCGAGTGCATAATCAAGGTTTTTATGTTTCTTAAAATTTAAAGAAATTTTGTAATCACTGCAATTTTATTTCCCTTTTCAATTTACATCGATTACAAAATCGTAAATTTTTTTGTAAAGTTTAGCTTCTTTAAACTAAACGCTTTTTAAAAGCTTCTTTAAAATTTTATACTGTACAGTAAAATACTGTACAGTGTTTTATCTACTTTATGTTACACGTAAATTATTCGTAACTTTTTACGTAAATAAGAATAAAAGAATACAAAAATTATTTGGAAAGTTGAGAGGTAGAAAATCGTATCTTGTTTGCGCATCCAAAAATAGACTATGAAAACTATTTTGAAATATTCTATTTATGAAAGGGAGTACGAATTTACATTGAATAGAGGGTACCTCGCAGAACTTGAGAAAGCAAGTACCTACACTGTTGAACAATTTATATAAATCGAAATTTTTTAAGCTGCCAGTCGAGGTAACATAATTCTTAGATTTCTTTTAACATCTTCTCCTCAACCATCGATTTTCCGTTTGTTCTGTACTGAAATTTATGAAACTACTAATACTTCAACAAATCAGTATACGCATTTCGCTTATTTTTAAGTATATAATTTAGCCTCCCGAAAAATCTAAATATTTGTAGATTAGATACCAAATGCCAAATAAAAAATTTCGAATCATCGATAAAAATTTTTTTGTTATTTACTAGATAACAACACTGCAGACGGCATTCATCAAACTCGCATAAAATAAGTCGGCACACAATTTCCGCACGTGCTTCCTAGTATGCAAACTCTGACTTATATACATATAGAATTTTTTTAGCAGTCTCGCGAGATCATTTTGAACCAACTAAAAAAAAAACAAATAAAAAAAATGCATTTTTACATTTTCCAATCGAATATGCAACAAACACCATTCACAACAATGCCAAGCCGCATTTCGATACACCGATATATTAAATCAAAGTCACGACACAAAGTCGAGGTAATAAAAAGCGCAGCGACCACTCGCAAACGTATCAATACTTTCATTCATTAAAAAGTCCTCCACCTCCAGTACTACTCTCTTGAAGTAAGAAAAAAAAATTGAAACTATTTAGCGCACTCGATCACGCACCACGTCGGTGAAAGCTCATTTCTCCCTCCTCGCCAGCTGAAAAGTCTCGTAATTCACAAACGCACGGAGGTTACACTCTTGTGCCCCCGCGTCGCCGATAAAATCTCGTATAAGCGCGTAATCAGCTGTACTAATAAAAAAAAAAAAAAAAAAAAAATGGCTCGATCTGTTATATGCTAATCTCGCAGCGACTCGTTAAAAGAGAAATCGATGCAGGGCTTAGATAAAATCCTTTTCTCTCCACCGGGGATCGGATCTGGCGACACGTGCGTGCCTCCCCCCTTCCCCCGACGGTCTTTTACGGTCGGCATTGTCGTAGCCGCGTCAGGGGGAATAAAATATACTTGACTGGAGAATTATGACTTTGCAATGATTTAAACGAGCATCGGCGAGCGACACGCTCTTTACGAGCGACCGTCTTAATCGGTTACATAAAAGGCTGTATACTACTGGGACAGCAGGTGGGATATGAGGGAGCGTATAAATCTCAAGGTGGGATTTTCTAATTCTTTCTGTTCTTTCTCTCTCTTTTTTTTTTTTTTATTTTGTTGGAGTGACGATTGCTTATTACTCGTTCAGCTTTTCAGTCGTCAAATTGAATGAAAAAGTGGGTATATCTTTTACACTGGTGGGTTTGTTTTATTTTTAAGATTTTAATTGGTTTTTATTATTTACTTAATAAACTCGTAACTTGCATTAATGTAAAGAGGAGTATCGATTAAGCTAAACAATAAATGGCGCAGTTGATTAAAAAAAAAAAAATTTGACCTGACGAAATAATAATAAATTGCCTATAAGGATTATCAATTAATTAAATTGAATAAAAAAACCTTACTTTTATTTATTTATTTTGCGATGGAGTGTGTTAAAAAATAACATTTATATTGAACAAATGTTTAAAATTGTTGCACTAAACTTCAGGATAATTTTACATAAATAATTATCTATTACAATTTTTTAATATCTATTATATTTTTTAATATTTTTAATATCAATTAGTGAGGACATTAAAATTGACTATTGCAATTTTTAGTAAATTTACTAAAAATATTTACTCAAAAATAAATTTTTGCTGTAAATCGATCGAATCGAATTGTACCATACAATTTCATTTTTCGTAAAAGGCATACCTTTTAATGGAAATGTGTGGTTACACGATCCTTCGAACGGAAAATTTGACAGAAAGTATTTACTCAAGAATAAATTTATGCTGTAAAATCAAACGAATCAAATTGTACCACAATTTCATTTTTCGTAAAATCTTTGAACGTAAAGATGTATATATCTCTAAATATAAAAGAGTGAATATTCACTTTTTCACATTGAATTTCACTCTTTTATATTTATATGATCCTTAGAACGGAAAAATTAAAAGAAAACTTTCACTCCCAATTCAGGGCAGGACCTTCGCCAAGCTGATAAGGGACTACGTGGAGAGCTACAAGCCTCTCCACGAGTCGTACCTGTTGGTTTACGAGACGCCGGAGGGCCGACGCGTCTACGAGGAGACGCTCGCCTGCTGCCGCGAACAGTACCCCCAGTATGTGCGCGAGATCGAGGGTACCGCCGATGGATCCGACGTGCCTTTTTACAAGGTCCGTATATGGTCAAATCTATTTTTACTACCTTCGCAATTGTTTAAAATCGCGCTAAAAAAAAAAGAGTGAGTTAGAGAATTGCTTAACCGACTTGTCACACCGACTCAAGTAAGCCCAACTCGAGAGTTAAACGTGAGTATCTACCCGAGTTTTTAGAGGTGTCTGCTTGTTCTTTTCGAGCGTTACCGACCTTACTTGGGAGCCCAAGTAGTTTCTGCCCGAGTGAGAAATGTTACAAGTTGTTGGGACCTTGACCATTAATTAAGCGTACGACACGACTGAAATCTGTTTACCGCCGGGTTTACCCGCGTTTAAGGGAGTCTGAAAGTCAATTGAAAATTCAAATTTTGCGCCGGAATTTAGCGCGACTAGAAAATATTGAATAATGCGATTTTTTTACATTATTCATGCTTTTCTCTTAGTAGTATTGTAATGTAAACCTGAAATTTTGTAAATTGATAGTTAATTACATAACGGAGGGCAGCTAACTCGTCGTTTATTGTAATTTAATTGTCATCATTTGTTATCAGGTAAATAGTTGATTTTTGCGCGAAATTTGAATTTTACCCCCTTAAGGTGGCTCTGGCGCTTTTTTTAAAATTCATAAGCAAAATTAATAAAAAAAAAATACTACGAAAATAGTATGAACTAAATAACCTTTCTATATATATCAATGTTGCAAATACGTTTTAATGAAAATCATTAAGTTCTTTACAATACAAAAATGAATTTTTATAAGATTTTTAAGTAACCGCGACTTGAGTTTTAAGAATCCTTAACTTTATTTGTTTTTTCAATGTGAAAAATCGTGAGTCTTGAAAAGTAAATGCTCAGCTGTCACGGCCGGGCGTGCGTCTTACCGTACTCGGGATGATACTACTTAAGCGTGTCTTTCAAAGTTTTTCATTTCGTTGCTCGTAGGAAAATGCTTCATTGAAAATTACTACAGTATTTACTACAGTGACTAGTAAATTTTAATTTAAAATATTCAAATTAAATTTTATTTACTATATAGTTATAGTAAAATTTGCTAGCAACTGTTTTTATTTTTATTTGTCTAGTTTGTATACTTACTTTAGTAAATATTGTATATATAGTCATTTTATTTTTAATATTTTATTTAATTAATAAATTCAACGCACAATCAATCTATTAAATTACCTACTTAAAATAAATTCTCTAAAATTATATACAGAAAATTATTTAAAAATCATTTTTAAAATGCACGTCTGTAAACAGAGGCGTGTTTATCAGCGTTTAAAATCTTTTTAAACATTAACAGCGTTTTACTTATCCAGACATTCGATACAACGAACGAAAAAAAATTGTCATCGCGTAATTACACAGCGCCAATATTGACGTAAGAAAGTCACTGACTGATCGTTGATTGTATAGCAAACTGATCTATTACGACGATTAGCGAAGTAATGCATTTATATAATAATAATCAATCAAAGCATTTGCTTTGTTAGCAAAAAAAAAAAAAAAAAAATCTGACGATATCATCCCAGCCTTGCATAATCCTTATATACTATTTCGTTATATAGACACACTGAACAATAAAAATTCCATAAAAAAAAAAAAAAAAAAAATCAGAACGGACTGCCAGTTTTCATTTTTTTAACTGAAATTTTATTTTTCATCGCAAATCGACGAATCGCCAACAAAGCCTAATCGAATAAATGAAAAATGCCGTTTATTTTCTCAGTTATTCCTAATGCACCTGGACGATATCCTGCCCAACGTAGCGGCGGACGGCGCGCAGGGGAATACGCAGCCCGTCGGCTGTTCCTCCATCATCTGCAATCATCCTGGACAGGTACGTACGTTTCTCAAGGACCGAACTACGCTCCTTCTTTTTTTTCATTCTCTCACGTCCGAGAATAAAAATTACATTACGTCAGTGCTGACGTGCGTTTTTTCTATTCTTCGCTGAATTCCAATTCTTTTTTCCATTTCTTATATATAGTCGGAACTAACCGAGGGCTGCTCTCTTTACTCTCGAATGTGGTATACAGTCATTGAAAATGAGATCGGAGCTTTCACAGAAGTACTCTGCTTTCTCGGAATTGTTTGTAATTAACGGTCCGTTTGTGTAGTGACGATCGCGAGTCTGTGCTTATTACAATTTTTTTGTAGTTGGAGTAATTTGTTTCCGTATGCATTAAGTCAACTCTATAAGAGGTATTCTGTATATATTTACAACATTCTCTTATTGTTCATTAGTTATTTAGTTAGGATTCGCTTTCTAAATTACACGTCCATCAATAAAGTAGCCGACAATAAATAATTTCAAATAAATAATTTAAGTTAATAAATGATGTTATTTAGACGGCGTACGCTGTGCCTACGATGCAAATAGTTTTATTCATTTAAACAAACGCTTCCGTATAAATTAACGTATAGACTTTTAAACATTCTTGTTATTGTTTATTGATGACTTTTTTAAGATATTATTATGTTAAAAAACTTAATTATTTATGAAGAAGCCATCAATAAATAATTAAAGTTGATAAAAGTTGTAATACGGCTTACACCCAATACTCGCTTCTGATCGAAACAATTACTTTATTTAAACATTTGACTGAACTTTAGCTAACGTTAGAGGGCTTTGTTTATTATTAGAACAAAAAAATATAATTAAACATTTAATTATTTAAATTATAGAAGGGTATTTATTATAAACGAATAAATAAAGGATTCCGCTTAAATTCGAAAATGGGTCAATTCTGAATATAATGAATTTAATTAATTTATAACATTATTGCTCTATTTAATTAATTAATTATTATTAATTTATGTTTTTTGGCTCGATAATGTCTTTTCAAAAGAGCATTTACATAAATAAAAAAACGTAACTCAGGTTTGAATAGGCAGACGTGCGGCAAACCAAAGCAAAAGGCGACCGCTTAAGAATATACGGCGTGCCACCTCCACGATCCTCCTTTGCTCCTGATACCCTGCGCTCGCAAATCGGCCTTTTTGAGTGCGATTTTCGCCGCGCTTGGAGGCGGCCGCCATTGCCTTTTGCCACTTTTACCGTTTGGCGTTTTTACTTAATTATTGATAAAACGAGCCATTTTCTACATGGTTTTTTGATTGTTATTAATAATTTGGTTGTCCAGTATCAATAAAAACATACATTCTTTGAAAAATATTAACTGAATAAATAAATAAACAAGTATTTTTATTATAATTTATAATTAATTTAAGCGGAACCCTTGATTTATTCGTTTATAATACTCTTCTATAATTTAAATAATTAAATGACAATAATTATTTTTTATCCTAATAATAAACAAAGCCTTCTAACGTTAGCTAATGTTCAGTCAAATGTTTAAATAAAGTAATTGATTCGATCAGAAGCGAGTATTGGGCGTAAGCCGGATTACAACTTTTATCAACTTTTATTATTTATTCATTGCTTTTTATTATTAATTCTATATTATAACATAAAATAATATCTTAAATAAGTCACTAATAAACAATAAGAACAATGTTTAAAAGTCTGTAGAATTTAGTTTTTTAATTTAGTTTGTTTAAATTAAAACTGTTTGCATCGTTACGTCGCGTCTAAATAACATTTATTAACTTTAATTATTTATTGTTGGCTACTTTGTTGAATGTCGTGCAATTTAAAAAGCGAATCCTAACTAAATAACTAATGAATAATAAGAGAAAGTTGTAAATGTTTACAGAATTCCTCTATAGATTTTAAATGGGCCAAATCTGAATATGATTAATTCATAACTTTATTGCTCTATTTAATTAATTAATTATTATTAAATTACGTTTATAGTCTCAATAATAGCTTCTCAAAAGAGCATTTATATAGGTAAAGAAACGTATGTCAGGTTTGAATAGGCAGACGTGCGGCAAACCAAAGCAAAAGGCGACCGCTTAAGAATATGCGGCGTGCCACCTCCACGATCCTCCTGTGCTCCTGATATCCGGCGCTCGGAAATCGGCCTTTTTGAGTGCGATTTTCGCCGCGCTTGGAGGCGGCCGCCATTGCCTTTTGCCGCTTTTATCGTTTTTACTTAATTATTGATAAAACGGGTCATTTTCTACGCGGTTTTTTGATTGTTATTAATAATTTGATTTTCCATTATCAATAAAAACATACATTCTTTGAAAAATATTAACTGAATAAATAAATAAACAAGCGTTTTTAATAAATTTTTAACTTCCAACTTTCCACAATTATTTATTGGTCCCATTGATATTTATTAACACTGATTTAAATTTATTTAGGAAATTCTGGGTCACAATGAAGATGCGCTCAGCGAGACCCTGAATCACTGGTACCTCGTGGACGCTCACGTCATCGAGCCGGGCTTGCAGGAGGAGAAATTCATGTCCCTAAGTTACGCCGGATTTTTGCCCGGTTACACCATGGGCTACAACCAACATGGACTCGTTTACTGTATCAATACTCTCAGTGCTAAAACTCTTCGCTCTGGGAAAACGCGTGAGTTCCACTCTCGCATTTATTTATTTATTTATGTATTTACTTATTTATTTATTTAAAAGACTAAACGGAAAGCCCATTACAAAATAACAATAAGAATTAAGTATTTACATATTTCAGTTTGAAATTTTTACGTAATCTTCGTAGATTAACAATTGAATAATTACTTACAATAAAATAACTTTTTCTTTAAGATATAAATGAATGAACAATGAACAATTGATTACGATAATGAATTAATAAAATATAAATTAATATAATGAACTACATAATTAATTATAAATCTATTTGTCCAACTAATATCATATATTTTTTCATTTTACTTTGAAAAAATGAAACTAAAAACGACAGCGAGGTACTTCATAACGCGCGCACTGCTGGGCGTGGAGAACTACGTGCAAGCCCAGGAGACGCTGCGCAACGAGGGCTACGGCGCGGCCGAGGGCTTCTCCGTGAACATGACCTTCGTCCTGCAGGAAGGCGATCGTATGTTCCACAACGCCGAGATCGGACCAGTGGAGGAGAACGCCACCTTCTCGCAGCTCAGCATACACACTGCCAGCCCCGGTGAAAATCTCTACCATTGTAACAAGTACGCTTTTTATCGTCCTTTTTCTCTTTGGCTTACGAATTTGATTATAAATAAAAGAAATTTTTTAAGAAGCGAGGTAAACCAGATGAGTTAAAATTAAGTGGATCCAACACCTATTTAAAAGTAGCGATCCACATAATTACCTACAAATGAATTATGAAAATGAACAAATAAATTACAATAAAAAATTACAATAAAAAATAGTTGCTAGAGTTCGTCGAAAATTTATAATTTATAACTTATATAAGAACAAATTCATTAAAGAGATATTTAATCGTAGCTGCTATTAAAAAAAATTCAATTCTTAATGTTTCATCTATGATACATAAAATTGCGTAAACTATAATCGATTTTAATCAGTCACAAGTGACTTATTATTATTGCTATTATAAAGGTAACAAAATTAAAGAATACCATTTTATTGTATAAATGTTTATTAAAAATAATACTTTACTGAAATAAAAATTTAAAAAATCCATGAAGTTAATGAATTAAAGTTAATGTATATTTAAACGACTTATACTCCATATACTTGTAATTTATAAATTATTATTATTATTATTATGCACATTTAATAAAATGGCATTGAAACAATGTTCCAGATACATGAGATTGAAGATACCAGAAGTGGAGGGCCTGATAATAGACAGCAGTATTCACAGGATGCAAGCCATCGAGAGGCATTCGCCTCCTAAAACAGTGGAGGAAGTCATCGATATCCTTAGCGATCAGACTGACGACGATTTTAGAGTGTACCAAGATATTAAACCTGATGACTACGTCAAAACCATCGCCACTGGTAAAGTAGAAAACAAAATTCTTGAATATTTTCTTTTAATATAGTCAAAACATTGTTTTCTTATTAAACGAATAACGCTTGCAGGAATTTTCGACTGCATCGCGAGGACTTGGTCAATCTACACTGACAAACCTAATTGTAACCGACCGATCGTAGTGATCCCGCTTAGATTTAAGGAAGACTCGTTATGCTACAGGAAATAAGATGTCCTTCCAGATAACGCATTATTTAATCATAATTTTCTCGAATTAGGCTAAGAAGTATCATTGTTAAATTAATGTCAACGTTAAACCTGTCAAGAGATTTTTTGTCTTGTAAAATAAACGAAACGCCTCCATATAGATTTATTACAAAAATGTGCATTTATTTATCACATACTTCAAGAAGTTTTATGAAAACTGAATAAAAAAGAAAGCAATAAAAAAATAGATTAAAGTATTAAGATTAATTCGTAAGAAACAGAAATGTTTGCTGAAAATTGACTATGATTTGTAAACTTCAAAATACTTTTTTTTTTAAATAAAAAAAAATATATATATATAAATATATTTGTCGCGACAGGGATGATTACGTATATATAATTATAATTTTCAATGCCGAACGGCCGACACGGTGACATAATAACCGCTCCATTTACAATTTTTAAGATTAAACAATATACTAGTACCGTCAATTTGACGGTTTATAAAGTACAGTACAAATATTAATTTTTTTCCTTAATTAGAAAATAGTTTAAACAAAAACTTATCGCTTAGCGACAGAAAGTCGGAACGACGACCTCCTGCTTCTGACGTTTTTGAGATTTCATCACTGAGAAGAATTCCAAGATGTCTTCTTCGCGCACGACTTTCTTGTTCTCGACGAATTTTTGGAGGTACTCCTTCAGATTTTCCTTCATATTGTTGTACTCACTAATGGCGTTCAGTTGCTCCACGTGACCGAGCGAGGCAAGGGCTTTCATACCTTTTTCGTATTGGGTTTCGGCCCTGATCGCTTTGCCTGCTTCTTCGTAGGCTTGGACACTATCCAGAGGGTCAAGAAGATAAGATATCGCTTGCTCTTCGTAAACCTTAAAATTTGAATTTAAAATTTATTGTATTTTTTAAAAATTTGTTTAAATAATTGAAATTCTTAAAATTCGAATTTCCGATCCGTTTCATTTCTTTTTCAAAATTTATTAAATGAAATTTGATAGGCTTACCTTTGTACATTTATTGCAGGTACACAGTGAGGAACGCCAGCCCTCACTCCAAAAGCAACTTCCTTCTTTAGTAGGAACTTCATTCTCAGGCAGAGTGCATTCATTTTTATTTTCTTCTGACTTGACCTCCTCAACATTGACTTTTTCATCTGTATTCGTTTCTGGTTTTTTCGTTTTGGAAACTGAAATGCAAATTAGAAATGAATAAATTATAATACTAAAATGGATACAAAAAAAAATAAAGAAATTTAACTCACCGGAATATAGAGTAGCATATCGCCATAAGAATTCATGATTCTTCATGCAACCAGAGCATGTCATCTCACTATAATCATCATCACTGGGTAAATTATTGCCATTTCCTAAGTGCTGGAAAAGTTATTAGTTTCATTAAAATAGACATTTTCACAGTCATATTTTTTATTTTTTGCATTGTGATAATACCTTTGAATGATACCAGTCCTCACAAATTATGCATTGAATCATTTCATCACTTTCAGTTTCTTCAGGATCTGGATATGGTCTAGCGCAGATGCAATAGACACCATCATAGTTTTGATTGTACTTATTTTCAGGATTTTCCGATGATTTTGTCTGGAATGAGATTGTAAATTAAATACCATTGATCTACTTCTTTTACTCTCAATTATTACTTTGAAAATTCAAAGATTATTTGGGCACAGGCACTTTTTTTTCCAAATGTTTGTACAAAATAATTTTTTTACTACCAATTATTAAGTCTAGTGAACTTACAGAATCTAAACTGCACGACTTATCTCCAAATTTTAAATTTCCACAATCGCACCTGACATGCCTCTTTGTGTAAAGTTCAACAAGGTCATGTCCTTCATGACAATGCAGAGAACAGGCCAAACAAATAGCAGCCCTTGTTCCTTTGTTGCAGCATGTTTTACATGCGTACAGTGCCTGTCTTATGTATCCCTGCAAAAAATAAATCATTGTTAAAAAATTGTACTAGCAATTGAATGTCGTATCAAAATGATTTAAGTCCTTATTCTTAAAATATTACAGAAAAATGAGTTAAGTCCTTATTCTTAAAATATTACAGAACAGTTTGAAAATGTAGATCAACTAATATTGTACATTTTTATTAACTAGTACTGTACATATACTATAGTCCTCATTCTTAAAATATTACAGTACAGTTTGAAAATGTAGATCAACTAATATTTTACATTTTTAGTAACTAGTACTGTATATATACTACAACTAGTATTGTACCTATATTTCATTAAACTGGAAGAAAATATAGTGTAGCTATAATATAAAAAATTTAAGAAATAAATTAAACACAACAAAATCAGCAGTTTAAAAAAAAAAAAAAAAAAAACTCCGAAAATTCCCCATAAAACCCAAAGATTCTTTACCTAAAATGTCGTCCCCGTATTTGTTTATTTAAACAAATACGTTCCCAACACGAACCTCGGCATCGTCTCACCGCCGCATCCCCGGACATAAAATCCACCAGAAACGGCAGAAACTCATCGCCGGACAAACCTTAGGACCCTCCAAACAATTCGGCCAGCATCGTCACCATCTCCCCGGACACCCCTAATCCACTGTCAAACCCCCGATACCCCCCGAAACCTCAGAATCATCGAGCCCCTCGGGAACGTCGTTCGCGCCATCCCGAAAAACAAAGGCGCAGACGAGGCATTCCGATTTATAACCGTCGTACGCAAAAGCAGCGGGGCTAAGGTTATGGATCACCGCTGACCTTGGAGTACGTGCAGTTCTGATCGTCGGCGGCGCCGAGGACCGCGTTGGCGTCCTCCTCGAGCTTGTTCTCCTCCTGGAGAACGTCGAGCATCGTTACGGAGTTCTCCTCGTCGTCCAGCATGCTGCCCGTGGGCCGCTCGCCGCTCATCCTGGCGTCGACGGACGGCCGCCTGGATCCTCGTCTCCGGGGGTTTGTGACTCTGAAGCTTCGGTCGGCGGCTCCGGGGCGACGGCTGTGGTCGCGCGGCTGCGGGTGGCTCGGGGAGGCGCCGCGGGGATGAGCAGCGGAGTCGAGGCGGGGACGCGCGCGAGATGCGGGAATGTCGGACGTTATGCTACTGCGCGAGGTGACGTTGTTGCGCCTGCGAATGGTCGATCTCCGGCGCGCACCGCTCGAAAGGTTCCCGCGAAATTTTGCTGGCCGCGGCCGGAGCGCTGCGGTCGCCGGGGTGAGGCGCGCACACCGGTCCTTTAAATTTAAAGGGGAGTGTATGTACAGTACTTTTACTGCGGAGGTGAAAAGGTAATTACGGGGGTAAATATATATGAGATTTTATTTTTTACGGGCACAGTTCGAATTCTATGTAAGGAGTTGAAAAGAGAGAAAGTGAGAGTAAAATATATTTATTTATTTGTATATATAAGTTAATAAGAAGTTGTAGCTTTTATAAACTTTTATAAAGTTTTATAAAAACCCTGATTTGAGACTTAACAAAAAGTTTCATAAAGTTTATAAAAGTTACAGACTTTTAAAAATTTTTAGTTTTTTTTAATGATTTGTTATATTGTTTACAGGCAAAATGTAGCATTACGAGTAAAAATTTGATAGACTTTTTTAAACTTTTATAAAATTGTATAAAATTTTATAAACTTGTATAAAGTACAAAAAACTTTTACTTGTATAAAGTTTATAGCAGTTAATAAAAGTTTATAAAGGGTAAAATCCTATAGATTAAAATTACATTTTACTTGTCATAAAGTAGAAAAGGTAAATTTTAATCGTTAAAGGTAAAGTTATGAAATTAACTTTATAAAGCATAAAACTGGTATTTTTCATTTTTTTTTAAAGTTCACAGTGTGTAGTATAATAAACTATTGGAAACTGTCTAGAACAAACTATTGGAAGAATCGATCGCAATTAAGTTTTTAAAAAGATACTTCATAAAATTGGAAACTTACTGTAATGCGTATTTTTTTGAAATGTCATACACTTCTTTTAGAAGATTTTTTTAACGATATTCATGATAATATATACTAGTACCTTTGCGATGGTATAACAACTTAGGACCAGTGTCTTAACAGAGAAAAATACAAAAAAATATTCACGAATAGTCGCCCTCAAATTGGGGAAATGTGAAGGACAGTGAATGGTTTAAAAGCACGTGTAAAAAATATCTTTGACTTTATTTCTTCAAGCTTTTTACCATTATTTGACACAAAATATGGTTATAGTAGTTTCAGAAAATTCATTTACAAGTATCGATACAGCTCACATAAATTAATATGAAAATCAAGAAAAATGATTAAAACTCGTAGTTCCTCAGATATAATTGTGTTTGTGTGACATGGAATGGAATAAAATAAGTAACAGGTCGATTTACAAAATTTAAATACGTCTTGTATTTACACGTAAAATAATTGATATATCGCTTTTCATAATTATCTAAGAAGTGACTTAAGTGTAGAAACTATTACGATGATCTCGATGAGATTTCGAACAGTGCGCTCGTCGCTCCGTGAACGCGGCCATTCTTGTCGAGGATATTGTAGCACCTTTAGAAACCTGAAAAATTAAAAAAAAAAAAAATAATATATATTATATACTGTTTCATCGTACTGATTTTATACTTCTTGATAAAAAAGAAACAAGTCTACCTTAAACCACGGTGAAGCCAAGGAAACTTCAGCGCTCTCTCGGTCTTCGCTCCTCAAGCAAAGTAGCCTGCTGAGTAAATCCTTGGCTTCGTTTGATATCGACTCGAAGTATTCATCCGGGAAACAGAAATCACATTTTAAAATATTTGTCGTCGTTTCTTCGACAGAGTCATCCAAGAAGGGAGAAAGACCACTGCAATCACAATAAAAATATTTTCTCTTAAAAAATGTAAATTTAAATTATCCATTTGAAATAATACAGCATGTCTCAATTATTCAGGTATAAAACTTCAACATTTTAACATTAATTTTATTCGTTTCGCTCACCTGAGCAACACGTAAATAAAGACACCGGCGGCCCACATGTCGGTGTAAGGTCCGGCAGGTCTGCCGAGGACCGACTCAGGGGCTGCAAATTCAAGGTCGGCGGGTGGCACAACCTCTTCGACGGGTCCACGCACCGCTTCGCCTAAATCGATCACCTTGACGATACCCGTATCCTGGTCGACCAGTACGTTCTCGGGCTTGAGGTCCAGATGGGCCTTGTCGCGCTGGTGCAGCCACTGCAGCGCCGAGAGCAATTGGTTCGCGAATTTGCTCGCCATGCTCTCCGTGTACTCTGTTTTCTTGCTCAGGTAACAGAATAGTGTCGGGCCTCGTACTCTGGAATTTTCGTGAATACATTTCAGTAAAAAATGACAATATTTTTATAAAATCTCCGAGAATAGCTCACTGACAAAGATCGAATTTTGATCTACTCTTTCTACATTAAACGTAATTTTATCGATTGCCTTGAAAAGGAGCATATGAGATAAACATTCGAAACGTTGGCAAGTTTTTTCTATAAATAAATTTTGCTTCACTGAGGTCAAATGTTGGCGTTAATTTTTTTTCTCTCAATATTTTTATAAACTTTCCTTAATTTAATGAACAGTTCTTAAAGATAGTTTAATAAATAAAGTTCTTGGAGATAGTGCACGTAATCAATTTTTTAAATATAAATAAAACCTATTAAAAATATTATACAAAGATGTCAGTAATTAATAATTTTGTAAAAATTTGTGTAATTCGAAACTGGTACAATACAAGCTTATTAGTCATCTATTTGCTTTTTTGTATATAAATTTTGCAAAGGATTTATAGTCCGTTAACTCTTAATTAATGAATAGGAGCCTTCAAGAATGAATTGCGTTCCTATACACTACTAGATTTCAGTTTCTTTATAATTTGATTTAGTTTTAAAATAAGTTTTAGATTGCACTGTGCTCCTTTACTTCTAAATTTTTAGCTCTTTTATTGATTTACTTTTAATTTTTCTACTGTTATTTTGTAATGGGCTTTTCATCCCATCTAATAGTTTAGATAAATAAATAAATAGATAAATAAAAATTGACATTTCTGATAGAATGGAGCAACGCTAAAAATGCGAAACTTACAATTCTAAAACGATCGTGTCGACACCAAGTTGTGGCGCATTTTCGAAGAGAGCAAAGGCTCTGACTATGTTTCCGTGGTGCGTCGACGCTAGCAGGTCGTACTCCGCGCGCGTCAGAGATCTCGACTGTTTCTGCCGGGGGGTTTGTTTGAGAGCTACTTCTTGGCCGGTTCCACGGTCTCGTGCTCGTCGAACTATCGCGTATCTTCCTTTGCCGATCTCGTCCAACTCGAGATACCTGTTAAAACAAAATAATCGATCAACAAGCTTAATATTTAACAATTGTGCGGCATTTAATAATTAAAAATTTTAGTAGATACAAGGAGGAGGCCTAAGAATGTAGGATCACTGATTTTAATAAAATTGTGGACACGACTTTTTTTATCTCAAGGTCTGAAAAAAATAGGGCAAAATTGGCTAAAATATTAATAGGGTAGGACGGTTAACATTTTCTACGCTGCATGTTCCTAAAATAATTTGATTACTTCCTTTTTTGACATAAACAACCCTTATATAAATTTTAGTAAACTTCATTGTTAAAAAGTACTTTCTCTATGCGAGTGCGTCATGAGTTTTTTTTTCAATAAATTAATAAAGAACTTGAAAACAAATGTTTTATATAATCAACTGTGAACTATTTTCTCGCCTGGAATTCATCCTTATTTACTTGTAAAAGGACTTTAAAGTCCGTTTATTATTTAAATAAATAAATAAACAAATTTCTCATTTCAAGGATAAATCTTCAACGGAAATTTTACGCCTTAAGAAACAATATGCGGAGCGCATAATGTACCTAGCAACGAATTGCTCGGCCTCCCAGGCGGTGCCGTCACCGAGCGGCAGGTTGACAATGGGGGAGGCCGAGGTGGCGCTGCCGTTTTTGCTGACGACTCGAAAGCTGTAGCTGGCGCCGGGCAGCAGATCGAGTACCACCGGCGGACTGTCGATGTCCTCGAGGGCAGTGGTCCAGTTAGTGGACGGCATCGAGCGATACTCAACGTCGCATTTGCCGATCTCCTGACCCTCCCAGTCCACCTCTATTCGCGTCGAGTCCAGGACACGAGCCCACGTGGTTCCTGTGCCGCCTGTAATATAAAAAATTTCAAGGTCAATAATTTTTTTTAACTTTGTCACCCTAATCATCCATAAAGACTATTTTATTGACTTGAGCGGAAGGAGTAAAATCTTTCACTTTACTTCTTGGAGAGATACTTCTGTTCCTTGGAGAGAAACTTTACTCCTCGGAGAGTTACTTTACTCCTCAGAGAGTTACTTTACCCCTCGGAGAGTTACTTTACTTCTTGGAGAGAACCTTTACTCTTCGGAGAGTTACTTTACTTCTTGGAGAGAAACTTTATTCCTCGAAGATACATTCTAGTCTGCGAAGACACATTTTAGCTTCCGTAGACACATTTTAGCTTCCGTAGACACATTGAAACTTTTATAGACATATTTTAGCTTTCGTAGATACCTTCTAGCTTTTGTAGACACATTTTAGCTTTCGCAGACACATTTTAGCTTCGAATCAAATTTATTAATTTGAATTTTCGTCGAATAAAGTAGTCTTATAAATGATTATGGTGAAAAATATTATATGCACCTCGGGAGTAATCGGCGATTATTCCTGCGGGTGAAGTTTGCTACTCAAGCTTTAGCAAGGACAGTAACTCACTCAAGGGAATAATCACCTAATTTACTCCCTTGCTGCATAAATAACTATTATCTCAATCTGCAATTTTTATCGTTTACATATTTTCTTTTACATTAAAATTATTGTAGTCGTTTAACTTACCGCTAACAGCCAAATAAATTCTCGCCGAGCAAGAGCCGTTCTCACACTGGATTCTACAGCAGTAAGCTCCGGAATCGGCGGGTCTGCACCTCGTTATTTCCAGGTAGAAGAATCCGGCGCTTTGTCGCAGTCTGTACCTCTCGTTTTCTTGAATATCCCTGTCCTGGCCTTCGCGACGCCAAGCGACAATGGCACCCTCGGCCTAAAAACAATCGATCGATAATTTTAATTTAATTTTATATTGTCTTTTTTACACGTGTTTAGAAAATGAAATAATATTCTAAAAAATTAAATATCATTCTAAAAAATTAAATATTATTCTAAAAAATTAAATAATATTCTAAAAAATTAAATAATATTCTAAAAAATTAAATAATATTCTAGAAAATTAAAAAAAAAATTCTAAGAAATAAAAAAGAAATGACGTAAACCTACCTGGGACACCTGAACGGCGAGTCGCGCGACCTCGCCGGAGTTGGCCTTGATGGGTGTGGGTGCGCCGGACACGCAGGGTGGCGCGAGGTTCTTCACGCTGCCGGCGACGCTGGCGGCGTCGGGGACGACCCTGTCGGACTTGCGCGGCCGGAAGGACCAGGCCCGGCTGACCGAGGAGTTCGGTATGAGGCTCGCCGGTATCCAGTGCTCCTGCTTCGGGTTGTCGGCCAGAGTCACCACCAGGCCGTTGCCCTCCAGTCGGCGCACCACCAGCTCGTCGCCCGTACGCAGTGCGCCCCAATCGGCCGCTAGCCTCACCCGGGCACCTGGTGCGACCTGGTGCACGATAGAAGCTATTATTGGGGGTGCGTCGAGGCTTTCTTTTTGTTTTTTATTTGTTTTTTTAAAAAAGAATTTTTTTTTTGATTGTGCTTGCACGGAGAAAGCGAAGGATGCTTTGAAAGCTACAGCGAAGACAAATTGGAAAAATTGTTAAACAGTTTGGTAGTCTGTATATTAATTAAGTCTGAGAGAAGTCTGGCTGTGGAGACTATTCCGTACTTTATGCCAGACTTGATGAAATTTAAATAAAGTCTATAGATAAAATATGGAAAAAGTATTATAGCAAACAGAATGATAAAAAGGCTCTATTTGCTAGACTTTTTGCCGCAATTTTATCAGACTTTTTTTTTCTTCTTCGTTACAGTCTAAACACTATAGTAGAAAAAAAAATTGACGCAAAAAAGTAGAAACTGACGTATTTCCACTTTTGCAAAGTAGAAATATAAACTTCACATGTTCTTCTTTTGAAAAGTAGAAATTCTGCACTTTGTACTTGTCAAAAGTTGAAAATTCAGTACTTCTACTTTACATAAGTATAAATTGCAATATTTCTACTTTGCAAAAGTAGCAATACGTCAGTTTCTTATACCTTTTTGCGTCAATTTTTCTACTTTAGAGTTTAAAGTGTAGGATCTAGACCTAATAACAAAAAAAAGTTTTTTTTTGCCAGATTACTTTTTCCTCGATTGAGTCTAGCTAAAAGTCTAGCTCTTTTTGCCGTACTTTTTACCAGATTTTAATTAAATTTTGTCAAGTCTGGTTTTATACCGGTTCTTTATGTACCGGATAGTCTTCATGTATAGACTTTTTTCAAACTTAATGGTCAAACTATTGCCAGTCTATTTCCAAACTAAATTTTTTACACGATTAAAAAAACATAATTTATTATAATTTAGTTACGTAAATAATGAATGTAGGATTTTCGAGTTTGTTTTCACTTTTGTAAAGACTACAATAAATTTCAAGGCATTCAAGGTTTTTCTCCGTGTTTTGTGAGTGAACTGACGCTTTTCTTTAAAATGTGAAAGGTTATTGCATTTTGGGAGGGTGAATAATTTTTTTTATTAAAATTTATAGATCAAAGATTCTCTATGATATTGTAGACTGTGCGTTTGGGATTGTGATTGTGACTCCGATTGCAGCTTTTGATAATATGTCGATGCAAGCTTGTATTCTGGCTTGAGAAAATTTTGGCTCATTTTCTAATTATTTGAAAAGATTAGATACTTTATTTAAATTTTTTAATTATAATCAATTTATTAAACTCAATTTTTTAGGGTATTTGTAACCTCTAATATAGCTGCAATTGAAGATTAAAAAAGTACTAAAAGAAACTATGTTGAAAATTGTGCAATTATCAAGTGCTTAGTAATTTTAATATCAAGTGCTATAATTAGTAAAAAAAATATAGCAAAGTGTGTTCTAATACGTAATTGAAAAATTCGAACACTGTGGCAATTTTTACCAAACTATTTACGTTAGCTCCAAATTACTAAGCATATTAATTTTTATAAAACTGTAAGAATAATTTATATATAAAAAAGGTAAATGTGAATTACAAGTGTAGTGAATAAAATGGTGTATTGGCAGATGATAATTTATAAATAATCTTAATTTACGTCGATTTGAAATTATTTATAAATTCTCTATTTCCACTGGTTGATTCACTATAAATATTCTGCAACATATTGTAATAAACATTAATCTTTTTTACTTTCTTACGTTTCTATTTCAAATATTTTACTGTAATTATAAAAAAACAGTCACGATAAAAAGAGAAACTTTATTTAATTGAGATTAAATAATATTAGTATAAAGTTCGAAAAGTTAAGAAACACATTGTTCAGAATAACTACTAAGATTTTATGTTAATTGTTAAATATTATACTACAAAATATTATACACAATGTTATAAATACTTAGAAAAATAAAATTTACAGTTTCTAATACAAAAACGCTGTTTCCATATGGTATCAAAGAAAAAAAGTAATAATTCTACTCTAATATTTTTAAAAACTAAAAGAACCACCCCATCAAAACCAATAATTCCATCTACAAAAAAAAAATAAAATAAAATAAAATAGAAAATACAAAAAAAAAATTAAAAAAAAAGCGAAGCAAAACCTTGGCAACTAAACTAAAATACAATGACACTCTCACCGGTCAGTTAGTCGTTAAAACGTCTTCCCCGATGGACCGTGGATAGCAGGTGTATAAGTGCATGCCACCGGCTCATGCTCCGAAACGACATGCTTCGAATCCATCCAGCACCGCTCGTTTTATTTTGAGATCATAGTATACACATTTTTTTTTCTCTCTCTCATTTCTTTTATCCACAAAGTTAGAACCCGCCCGCTCGACACGACCGAGCGAACGTCGCCTTTTTCTTTTCTCTCCCGGAAGAACGGAGTTATGCACAAGTAGACTATGTACAGTAGAAGATAGCTGGTGGCGCAGTGCACAGCAGCCACAGACAAGAGTAGACAACAGCAGTTTACAGTGGTAGTAGCAGTAATCGTAGTGCGGACAAGACACGTAGGAATGGTTCGGTGCCGTACGTTGGGCTGGACGATCGCACGGGTGTCGTTAACGATTTTTTTTTTTTTTTTTTTTTTTTTAATAATTTGGATTTTAAATTTTTAATTCAGTTAAGAGAAATTTTGTTAAAAACTTGTTTTCTTTTTATTAAAGGACAGTGAAGAAGTTATTAAGCGTTCTTCTCGATACATTAGCTAAAATGTTTGCTTTATTTTTATATTAAAGATCAGTGCAAAAATTACGGTAGCTTTCTTTACAACTGAAAATTACAATATTCAAATGACTTCTACATTTCTATGCCCTTCTAAGACTACATTTTTTCATGTAATTTTTGCGGTGCTCAGTAAAAAATTTCCGAATAACAATTTACTGTCTTTTAACAACTGTTTACTCATTTTCAAACTAAAATTACTTTCAAAAATTCTTTAAAAATAGTCGCTTATTACCAAGGTTTCATAGTAAATTTTACAAAAAAAAATACCCTCAGTGTAAAAAAGAAAAAATTATTTAAAAAAGAAAAAAAAAATCGATAACGACATCTATAAACAAATCGACCAGCACCACTCGCGAATGACCGAAGGTCCCGCGCGCGTCCCCTCGGTCCATCATATACAAACAAATTAAAAAAAAAAAATGAATAAATAAAATAAAAATGAAATTTCTCGACGAACTCGCTCCCATTGAGTATTAGCTCCTTGCGCGCTTCAAAACGCCTCAGCAGTAAAAGTACGCGGGCTTGTCGCTGCCGCGGCAGAAGGCAAGGCAATAGAGAGCGGTTATGGACAGACATCAAGAGAAAAACGAAGGCGCTGAGGTGGCCTCCCTCGGCTGCAATTAAGAATTACCATCTGTCAGGCGGATCGTAAATTTTTTTTTTTTTTTTTTTTTTATTGTACCTCCTCACTATACTATCTTTTTTTGCGCTGATGAAAGTTTCTTTTGTCATGGTACTGTTTTCCTGTGACGCTAGCTTTGGAAATTTCTCTGAAAACTGCGCGGCGCGATCTCGCGGTTTAGCGGCAGTGCGTATTCGGTTAATTACGAGGGTGGAGAGTTGGGTGTGTGCTTTGTTTTGCATACTTTTCGCACTTTTCTTTTTTTTTTTCGTTACTACCGCGGAGCGCAACGTTTTTTTTTTTATTTCGGTTTCGCTTTAGAAGCCTCCTTTGTCGTCGCTTCCTTTGTGGAAGGTACGTTGCGTATTTTTCTTTTTCTTTTTTCGCGCAGCTTCTCTTTTCTTTCCGAGCTTTGTGTATTCGATTAAAATGGAACGTTAAAGTGAAAATGCGGCGTTTAAAATTGTAACAGCTCTTTGTTCTTCGTTTTCTTTCTTTTTTTTTTTTTAATGTACTCCGCGGTAAAAAGAAAATTGAAGCGTACATTAATTTTTGTGGAAACGTTACTTATAATGAAAAACAGATTTTTCGCAAATTTAACGATATTTAAAAAAAAGAGTGTTTAAAAATTGTAATAGGTTCATTTCCTTTTTTTTTAATGTACTCCGCGATAAAAAGAAAATTGAGGCATACATTAATTTTCGTCGAAACGTTACTTACGATGGAAAACAGACTTTTCACAACGATATTTGTAAGTAAATAAAAAAAAAAAGAAATATACAAAAATTTTGTATATGAATTACTTCACGTCACGACTACGTACATAACATTATTTAACAAATATAAAAGATAGAATTAGTATAATTCAAACTAAATACTTTTCTAAAAAAAAAAAACAGATACACACTACTAGAGAAAAGTTGAAGGATACAGAGTGAAGATGTAAAACCAGAAAAACCAAGGATGAAAGAAAACAGGAGGTAAGAGAAATAGGAAACGTCGCAAAAGTCACCGTTACCAAAAGACTCGCAATCCTTCAACCAAGTAGTAGAGGTAAAATACGTGAATAGTATGCAGAGCAAGTACATCAGCAAAAGCTCGTTCGTATCTTTTCAGAGAAATTCTAGACACCCGCAACGTACGGTGCGATGAGGCCAACCATAAGTAAATTTCATCATCTTGTGTACGTGCCGAGCCATAAGCAAGTTTCGTGATACTTTTTGCAAATGCATGTTTTCGCGGCTGAATGCATATAAATCACTTTTTTTCGCGTATATAAAAGTGCAGTCGTACGGGAGAATGCAATGCGGTAGAGATATTGCAGTGACGTGTGTATGTTTACGTTGTATTTGTCGAATTTAGGAAACGATAGTATTAACGTTTTATTGCAATAAATCAACAATTATGTAAGTCAATGGCGCAAATTAATTTTCACACTGAGAGAAGTGTCTAGTAAAAATTACTTCGTATGGCGCAAAGTTAAATTTTTCGTGACACAAAATGTCCCTTTCTTATCTCTAAATTTGATCCAGTGAAAATTCTACCAATTTGATAATAATGGCCCATTTATCGCTGAGAATCAGTCAATTTTTACTAATTTACAGTGATAATTGTGCAACTGTCTTAAAATTGATAAAATTATCAGTGGATCAAATTTAGAGAGTAGCAAAAATTTAGCACCCTATCAGAGGGCATAAAAATGTAAGAAACATCACTTTACACCTCGGATGAGGAGATACGAACAATTTACTTTAACGCTCTCTACAATGTACAATTCTTTATCATTTAAATCATTATACGTTTATCCCTCTAAAGTTGAATTAGTAAAAAAACTACCAAAATTATTGGAAATTGTTCTACTACACAGGGAGAAATGATATAGTAAAAATTACTATATTACTATTACTATAAAACATAGTAAACATCGTCATAGGTTCAGTATATCACACTGTCCCTACAGAACACAGTAATTTTTACTACAACATTTCTCTCCGTGTAAACATTAAAAGAGCTCCAGCTCTTCCCACTAATTTCCAATAAAATTTCACTTATAAATTACAATAGTTTTTCACTAATACAACTTTAGCCAGTATTACGTTAACAATTTACATAGTACACTGCATCAGTAAATTCTCTCATACACACAAGCATTCGCGACTTGCCGCATCACATAAAAATCATTTAAAACTATTATCGCAAAGATCTTGCTCACATATAAAAATAATTATAAGTATCACGAAGATCTTGCTCGCGCCTCGGCGACGAGCTCTCAACGAGGCTTTGTCAATGCGGGGTGGCGGAGGAGAGTTGTTAAATTGACTCGGGGCTGCTCACCGGTACGGAGCCGATGCGCACGGGCGAGCGAGCGCGCAGCGTGTTACGGAATCCCTCGAGGAAGTTGAGCTTGCTCTTGGTGGGACTGGGCGTCCTGGGCGACTCGCAGCTCGCGCCGGTGTCGAGGGGTCCGCCGGTGCGCGAGCGGTGCATCGGCTGGGCCTTCCTCGCCGCGGGGCTGCTGCTGGCCGAGAGCGACTCCTGTCGCTGGGGCTGCTCCCTGATGATGGCGGCGCCCGACGAGGGCGACCGGGAAGAGGACGGTTCCGGCGTCGTGCCGCGACTGCATGCCAGCAAATCATAAGTGAATGCACATAAAAACACAGTACCCGCGCGTCTTCTTTCACTTCAGTCAGGACGTGCGTTATTCTGTCTTGCAGAGTTTGGCTATTTTTTTTTTGTTTGTTTGTTCAATTGATAGATCATATTTTTTTATTAGCTTTGTAGAAAGTGTGTGTAGCTCTTGTTGTTTTTAATACGGCTTTCTTTTTTATTCTGACGCGACTGTTTGCTTGTCGGTAGAGTTGATTAGTCGTTAAAAATGTTCTAGTTTTGAGAAAATAAAATAGTACTGTACTATTTAACGAAGATGATATTTGTTACTATTTTTCTTAACTTTTAATATAAGTATTGTCGCTTCGAAAACACTGTTTAATTAACGTAACGTATACACTGATTTTTAAGAAATACAAAAAAAAAAAAATGTAAGTGGATCTGGTACATTTAATGTTAATATTTACAATCGAAACATTGTACGTAATTTTTTCTTTAGTAAAGTTACTATGACCATTTAATTTAATTTTTTAATTAAAATTAAAGTAAATAAGGATCAAGTTATAGTAGCTTCTTTAGTTAATTAAGTACAATGCGAAAAATTTTCAAAAAGACATTAAACATAATAGGCATTGTATATACATGATTAACATTAATTAAAGTGTAAAATACATAGGTAGATGTATTTACAAAATACAACTAGTTATATAAATATAAAAACGGCAAGACAGAATTACGTGTTTAATTTTTATCGTTATAATCCCAAAACCATGTTAGTACTTAAGCATCGTTTGGTAAAGCCTCCGTCGTCGGCGTGGAGTGAATTCCGTCGTACAACAGTCCTCTAAACATATTAACGTCTGGTACTGCGTTTTTATTAAAAATAAAAAATAACAAGCAGTTAGTGATAAAAGTGCTCAAAAAGTGACGGTGCATATGGTGCTGTATCGTGACTGAACAAATATAGAATCTCTTAAAAAACTTAAGACAGAAAATAATAACAGATAACAGAAAAAATCGTGAGACGCAAATAACTCCTTCCAGACATTCTGGGTGCAGACAACTTTTTTTTTTTGAGAAAACACAAAACCAAGGAAAAAGAAGAAGAATCGTGGGCGGGATTGGGGAGAGAACAATCAAGGAGTCAAGTGACTACGCGACACAGATTCTTGGTCAATTTAAGATTTATTCTAAACAAAGTTTTACGCTTACGAGTCCATTATAAGGTAGTATTTTTTTTGCTTCCGTTGCTGTATCATCTTTTTTTTCCTCCGAGTAATACGTATTTTCCTTCCTTCTCGTTTTTTTTTTTTTTTTATCCTCGTTTATAATATTTACAATGTGAGTAACACCTTCTCGCCGAGCGCAGCGAAGCGCGAAAAGCGCCGCAGTGTGTATCTTTTCTTTTCTTTTTTTTTTTTGTTCTCCCCTGCTGTCTCGAGTCCCTTTTTTTGTTGCTTTTATAAACGTTATTAAAATTATTATAAATATATCGTACATTTTTCATCGTCACACACTGCTACTGAAGTGGCGCGCACGCATCCCTTGGGAGACACGTGATCCTCGTCAAGTTCCGTCGTAACTTTGGTTTTTTTTTTTTTGTTCTCGCTCGCCGGCGGGCAGCATGTCGCACCACTTTTTTGTTGCCTGTTTGTTAATTTTCTTTTCCTTTTTTTTTCTTTTTTTTTTGGCTTCTCACTTTTATTCTCGGTGTATTTATACTTCTGTATTTATATTTATGTATACGACCATAGCAATACGTACTTAATATAATGTTATACATACACGTATGTATAATTATGCACATTGGAACGGATTATTACGCGTTCAAAGGCTCCGTTGAAGGAAAGAGACAGAGATAGACTGTGAGCGAGTGAGAACTAGTTCAAGATATTTATGTTAATTCATTTCCTCGTTGCGAGGAAAGCAAAGAACAGCATACTTTTTTTTGTCATTTTTTTTTCTATCTTTCAGGAGTTTGCGTTCAAATTTTTATTTTATAGAAGAGATAGACTTGAGCGTAGAAGTTACTTGTTTTATTTTTTTTTTTCTTATTACTGATTCACGGAAGAAGCCAAAGATTACGCGCAAAGGCAAATCCTGGCGCTAAGGAATGCCTGAAAATCATTGAAACTCGTAGTAAAAAATAAGAGCGTCGCTTATCAATCTTAACTTCATCGAAAAATAATAGAATCTGCTGTCACGTTTACGTTAAGCAAAAAGTCTCCTAGAAAAAATGCAAGTCCTTTCAAGGCTTTTCAGGAGCATCCTTTCGCCAGGGGATCAGAGGACATTTTTTTTTTTATTCATCTTCTTCTTCTTTCTGTAAGACTGGACGTGGAGAGGGTCTGACTTGTTTTCTTAGGGGTCGTATAGATAGAGATTAAAAAGAGAGGGGGTCGGGGGTGGTCAGTGATTTTTGGTGGAGAAGAAAATTTGTCGGTACTGCCAATAAAAGTGAAGGAGTGTGTCTTGTGTCTTCTAATATATAAAGATTCATCAAACTTGTCTCCGGAAGGGAGTGAACGAGGTGTGTTCCGTAAACGGATTTTTGATTGCAGACTGGGTACCTGTTTTTTTTTTCGGAAAACGGGGGGCACAAGGCGACTACACTTTGCCGTCGCTTACAGCGGTATCATATATATCGTTATCTTTATATAAAATATACAAAAATATGTCGGAACGACGACTATTCACAGATCGAGCGTTAGAGACTAGAATGTAGTCGAGTAATTTTATGAGAGCTGTCTTATTTTCTGCTTGTTTTTTTTTTCTTTTATAGTGTTAATCCTTAACCATTAATCATTAATCATTGTTATTTTTTTGTCGCTCAAGAAGGTGCATCGCGCGTATCATCGGAGATTTTCGCTTTCACGGCATTAGCTACCGGCAGTCGGTGGGTTTTCTTCGCGGCACACGAAAGGTGATTCGATGCTTCGTCGTTGCCCGTGATCCGAGAGGAATCTAGTATACGACAACAGGCGCCAAGCGAGAAATATAATTATTTAGAGCACCTATACAGTCCGATTTATCTAAAGCAATCGAACTCGGAGCTTCGACCGTCGATCGAATCGCCTTCGCGGGCACACTTAAAAAGTGTTAAAAGGACAACGTAGATACACACTTCTTTTATTATTCTCATTCGAAATCTACTATTAAAACTACTTACGTATTCTTTTTTTTTTAACTGCAACTACCTAAATACAAATATACATCTACATTAAAAAACATATTTACAATAACTCCTCTCACCGTAAATTTCTCAAAGACAACCACACTGTTTCCGATAAACCTTCATCGAAGTACACCTCCGATATCTTTAAAAAAAAAGAAAAAAAAAACACTGACTAGTCACGAGTGAAACCGAAAGAAACATCGTGAGTCATCAAAGGTGTTAACGGAACATTAAAGTAAACGTCGAGAAAAAAAACCCACGAGCACCGTACGCTAAATGCCGACAATGCGAAAATCCGTCGTGCGCGCGCTCGCACTCTCCTCGCTCATCGTTTGGTTCCGTCGTGTGTTAGATATTATTAATATTATTATTATTATTATGATTATTATTAGTATGGGGGCGGGGTATTTTCTCCGGGAGTGTTAGCCGTCTCAAGTAAGAGAGAGAGAAAGAGAGAGAGAGTGGGAGTTTCCGTAAATTATCATTTTTTTGCTCTTTTTCTTTTTTTTTTTTTTGTTGATTGATTGTTGAGAGAGGTGTGTGGGGCCAGCTTACAGTGGGTCTTTGGTAAGTTCCTTTTGGTAGGCAATCGGCGACTGAATCGCCTTGAGGAAGTCGCGTTGCGTCTGCAGTATCGAGGTGATGGTGTCGACCCACTCCTGGCGGCGCAGTGGGCTGCTGGAGGTGCTGACGATGGCGCCACCCTCGTCACTCGGTGTCGGGCAGCAGCAGCAGACGAAGCCCAGCCCGGGCTTGCGCGGATCCGTCGAGCGGATCACGAATTTCTCCGGATCGTCCGTATAGTCCTCTAAGCTCATTTTATTCACCTGTTGGCATACATTTATTTGTAACATTTTTATTTTTCTTGCTGACTCAGTCTAGAAATTCCTTGTGCATTTGTCCCAAAAAAAAACTTTCCTATACAGAAGAAGAAGCTTAATCTATAAAAAATAAATGTGTCGTTAAATAATGTAAGTTAGTATGTAGAATAATTTTATTCTCGAATTTGATTTGTTAAGAATTAAAGTAAAAGTTAAAAAAACAGTGGAATACTCTGCCTTTGAGTATTTCGAGTATTACTGATATCAGTTCTTTTAAAAGATCATTACGTTCATTTACTTGTGCTTATTAACCTGGTTTTTCTTATTTCATGTAAAAAGGCCTATATAGCCTGCTGAATTATTAAAATAAAGTAAAATAAAAAAGTTCGTGTTTATTTGAATAGTTTTACCTGAATGTGAGCCTTGTAAATGTAGGCGGGATTTGTAAACTGTGTCTTTTTGCCGACCGCTTCGCTGAAGATGATATTTTGCTCGAAAAGGAACACTTGCCACTCTCTACCTCGGCTTGGCATTGACGAGAGCTCCGCAACCATCAATGGCCCGTGAAGCAAGAGTTTACCTTGCGCTGTTATTTTTCCCTACAAATGAATTTTAAAAATAATGAATAAATATCAAGCTGAATAAAGTAGCCACCAGTTCACATTCAATCAGTCGAATTGCCACGTATTTATTGTACAAAACAAAAAATCCCTTTGAAAATGCAATTATCCCTAAAAGAATTCTATACCTACTATATCCAAATATACGATCTTTTCTAAATTTTGGCATTGGTGTAACATACAACCTTAACATGTTCAATTTTGATGAATGTAGACTTAAATTGTTTATATATTTTATTTAATTAAATATATCAAAAAGTTAAAAAACTACTTAAATTTACTTCAATTTCTTAACTTTCATGAATTTATGTAACTTTTGATCTTTTTGACATATTTACTCAAATCATTCTAGTTCTCATATAATTGACCAATAATTTGAGGCTGCAGGTTACAGCTATGCTAAAACTTAGTAAAGGTCATATTTTTTAGTACAGTAATTTTAGAATTTATTTAGAGGATTTATTTTATAATAAATTCAATGTAATCAAAGAATTATATTTGTACATACTTCTAAAAATTGTAATTTCTTTTATTCATGTAATTTTAAGAGGATAACTTTAAAGGTAGTGGACCATCTTAATTCTTTTCTCTACTGGCACCTGCATTATTTGACACTTTCATACGCAGAAGTAAATAAATACATTTCACACGAAAATATCCCCACAAAAATAAAAAAAAGCGTACGTCAAAGCCCTGGAGCCTGCCGACGTCCATCATGTCGTTGGCCGCCTTGGGTATGACGCGCATCACGTGCGCCGCGGCCCGCAGGCCCTCGATCTCGGAATGCCGTCGGGTGCGTTCGGTGAGCCTCAGAGCTTCTCGCAGCAGCAGCTGATACTTCGTGATCCTCTGCACCGGTTTTATCAGCAGGTCGCATAGTTGCAGCCGGTGGCCCAGTTTCTGCCGCAGCTCCTGCGAAAAAAAAGGAAAGTGCGCGCGACTTTTCGTTAAAACCCTGAATTTTTTTTTAAGCCCGCGAGCCTCCCCGTCGGCCTTTACGGATGGCGTCGTAAAAGGGCGCGCGGTTTAGGAGGCATTAGAGCGGAAAAGAGTTTGCGGAAAATAAAGGGGCTAATGGGGCTACTTTTTAGAGCGACCAACAGTTTGTATCCTATGCTTTGGGCGCACAGATGACTGCGGTGCGGTCACGTAAAACGTAGTTTTTTTTTTTATCTTGACAACAAAATTCGCTTTAATTGCGGTTCTTGCAAAAGTAAAATTGTCAAATGGAAGATTTAAAAAATTCAAATTTTTAGAAAAGTAATAATGAAAAATGTGTTTTGAAGCTTTTTTACTAATGGTCTCCGGTTTATTTTCCCATTATTTAAATCCGGGTTGTTTAACGTGGGAGTCAAAAGAAAAGGAAATTGCAATTTTTGGTAATTTACTTACTTCGAAATAAGTGTCGATGTACTCGGATACAATGTATTCTGAGACCGGCTTATTTTGACAGTAAACGACGTACATGTGTAGCTTCCTCTCGTATCGCTTGAATAATGGCCCGAGCTCCTCGGGCCTCTCCAGACAGTGCTCCAGCGATTTTAAGAAGCAGCTGAGAAAAACATTGAAATTTATGTTATTAACTCTGTGGTAAAAAATACTAATTTGAGGAGTGTACAAGTGGAATTTACGATGCCAGTAATCATGTTAGACATAACTCTTTCCAGGTTAATTTAGTGTTTCAAATAATTGTTATCAAAGGCTTTACTTTCCCACAGCATCGAATTAAATTTATATTTACTAATACACTTGAGTCACTTTTAATTTCGTCATAAGATAACAGTGATATCACTAAAATCTTTCTCGTAATCTGTCTTATATTTTATCAGCAAGACATCACATTATTTACTTGCACTTGTTATCTTATACTGCTAAAATGACTGTCTGCACGCAACAACATAATCATTTTTTTATAAAAATTATTTGCAAATATAATCTTTCATACTCATTACTCGCAATTTCTAATTCCATTAACATTCTCAAGTAAATTATGTTTTATTTATATAAAAAATTTTATTTTATAAACAAAAAATAAGTTTTATTAATATTATAAAAAATCCTCGGAGTTTACACAAAAAATGTGCACTTTCTCAGAGAATACTAATAGAAAGATTCAGTTGCCCCAAAGTCGCTTAACTCTTAATGAATGTGGATTTGAATAGAGTCAAATGCACATGAATGAAGACCTAAGGAATGCTTCAATTGCTGCTAGTACTTCAAAAAAGGTGACTGTCGCGACACCATTTCTTAACTGCTCGCGCATTAACTATTAATGAATATTTCTTAACTGTCAAGGAATATTCACTTGTGTCAAATATCATGAAAAATTTAGGGTCAAATGAACGGTGCATTTGGCTCAAATGAATCCTTCTACCGGTGCACCGAGAGTGTACCCACGAATACTCTAAAAAAAATAAATAAATGAATGAATAAATAATTAAAAAAATAAAAAGACATATAAATCCACAAGAAGCAAGTCTCGGAGAACTCACTCTCTATGCCACTCGTAAATCGCCTCCAAGTTCCCGAAGACCATCTTGTCCTTGCCGCCCTTGAGGTCCTCCGGCAGGGGGATCTCGGTGCCGGGATCGCGCATAAGCGCCATGTATCCCTCGACGATCTGGCGCAGGTCGTTGACGTAGTCTCGCTCGGTCTCGACGAGCTCGCGTATGACGAACTGCCGCTTGTTCAGAGCCGTGGTCTCCGGGTCGGCGGGCACGGCGGCCGTCGTCGAGGACTCCTGGCTGGCGGTCGCGCCCGAGGAGGGCTCCTCGCTCTCGGTCGAGCCGCCGCCGCTCGTCGTCGTCGCCGTCGTCGCCAGGCTCGGCGAGTCCGTCGACGTCATCGTGCACGCCGACGAGCTCGACTTCACCGGCGTGCGGGGCGCCTGGCCGCCGCTGCTCGTGCTGCTGTTGCGCTCTCGGTTCTCCGTGTGTTGTTCCTGTTTTATTGAGAATTCAGATTAGTGCTCGTTTTATTAATATTCATATAAAAAAAAATTAATATTTATATTTCATTTAATTATTAGAATATAACCGTTTTCAGTCACAATGAGTAAAATCGACCCCAGTGTATTTTTGATGTAGAAAAAGACCCGTGAAATTTTTTTTTTTGTTTAATTTTTGTTTACATAAAATGAAATCAATTTACTCGATGAGCTCAGTGACCGAAAGTGATTATTAGTGCAGTTCTTTATAAAAATGTTTGAAAGTGATTCTACTCTTTGAGGATTAGAGTAATCTAAAATTTTAGAGGAAAAGGAGCTTAGAAAGGCTTGTTTTTTTCCGAATTTACTATGTAAGTAAGTAACTAATATAAATTATATTTTTTGATTACACTATTAAAAATATTATGAAATTTAACGTAAATTTATATTAATTTATATTAAACTGCCAGTAATTTGCTTCCAATACTTGTGCATTAATCTCAATGTGAATATTTCTATAATAGTGTAATTAAACATAAATTTTTGTTTATCACTTGGTTCTTTTAAAAATTAATTGTAAGAGTGAAACGAAAGTTTCGCAATTTTTTTTCTTAACAGTGATTTGTTTGTAGAGGCGTTGGCAATTTACTTGAGCTAATGTTTTGTAGATTCGATATACGAAAGGAGAAGGTAGCTTATTACAGTAAATTAATCATTGTTATATATTCTATTTATTTTTTTCTTTTTAAAGTAATTTTTTGTAACTTTTTCTGTTAAACTACTAGTAAATAAATCCGACGATATGTTTCTTTATTGTTACGCGATTTTACTTAAAATATACTGATTTACCGTGAACAAATAAAGCGATAAAATGTGCGTTATCAATTTAAGTTTTACAAACGTCGGCTTAGTCATCCAAAGTAGTGTGTTCGTGTTTTAAAAAATTGAATTAATCTAAAACACACCCATTTGACTCGTAACATTACATAAAATACCGTAAAATTGAAACATCGCGACACTCTCCAATCTTACCAGAAAATAAAAATCAATTGTAATCACGATAAACAAACAAACAAAAAAAATTGAAATAATCAAGTCTATACCAAAACGACACATTTGAAATCCGCAGCGCATTTGGAGCACTTAAAAATATTGATCAGCCTAACGAACAGCCAGCACATAGCGCCGTCCACTTTCTCCCATCGCACTCCCCTTCCGTAAACTAAGAGCAAATAAATTAAGCGCCATCCGCGAATCCACTGGCAAGCCCGCGCGATAAACCCTATCTCGATATGTCAATAGACGGCCGCGAGATAATGGCACTCACCATTCGCTCCTTGACGATCTGCTCGATCTCGGCGATGTCGGCGCTGGCGGCGTCGAGCGGCTTCATCGCACCTTCGCTGGTCTGCCGGAACAAAAGGAAACTTTTATTAGCATCGTGTTGGAAAATATGCGGAGGTGTGCCGCGCGGACGACTGCTTCGCTCGGGCACGGCAAGACACTGGGCGACTTTATCGCGGGGAGCGGATTATCGAGGTTCTTTCGGCGGACCTGATAATCTCGCGCCGGTGTTCTGTCATTCGCTGGCGTGGCGAGCGCTTTGAAGGCTGCCTTCGAGGAATCGAGGTGTGTAACGAATTTTGCACACATACGTTTTTTTTTTTTTGGACGCGTCATTTTTTTTTTATTCCGTCGCGATTTTGTGTTTAAATAGTTTGGATTCTTTGGGATGCACTGGGAATTCAGTGATTGCTAGTGTCAGTGTTAATAGTTTTACCGTTGTAAGAAATTTAGTGAGCTGAGTAATTTCTAATGTGGATATTAGTTCTTTATTTGCGTACATACGTTTTTTTTGGCACATCATTTTTTTTTATTCCCTTGATTTTTTGTTTAAATAGTTTGGATTTTTTCGTTTGTAGTGGAAATTCTGTGATTACTAGTGTCAGCTTAATTAATAGTGTGTGTATACATATCGATTTTTTTTTCTTTTGTAAAAAATTTGAAGAACTGACTAATTCATAATGTGGATGTTAATTCTTTATTTGATGCTTTGAAGTCGGCCTTCGAGGAATCGAAGTGTGTAACGAATTTTGAGCTCATATTTTTTTTTTTTGGACGCGTCATTTTTGTTTTTATTCCGCCGATTATTTTGTTTAAATACTTTGGATTTTTTGGTTTTCACTGGAAATTTAGTGATCATTATAGTGTCAGCGTGTATAATTAATAGTGTTTATATTGATTTTTTTTATTGTAAGAAATTTAGGGAACTGTCTAATTTATAATGTGTATATTAATTCCTTATTTCTTAATGCAAATTTCATATTATATAAAATTATTTAATTATGCAAACTTGTGTTATATTTTTTTTTCTTTTTCGATTTTGCCTGCATATTGTTTTTAGTGAAACCAAATAATTTCATTGAAACTAAAGATTAATGCATGAATTTCAATAATTATTCTTTTCATACAAAGAAATATTGAAGTTTCAAATCTCCAACAGTCGAATCTCATCTCATTTCTCGAAAGAGAATGGAAAAACGTGCAGAAACCGAGACCACAGGACGCGCATTAAAATTCTCTAGAATAATTTAAGCATCGCATTTCTAGACCCTACATCTCGACCTCGATTTCAAAATCTTCCACCGCATTCACTATACTCATAGCATCAAAAGATTTAAAAAGTACCAAAAATCATTTGATCCCAGTGAATATCTCTACTTATCTTAGAAAAACTGAGCTTAACTGTCTATAACTGGAAAAGCACTAGAAATTTGCGTATAAAACTGAATGTATCGACATATTTTGATTCAGTGGGTACATAATAGTATCTTATTAATTTCATTAAACTTGTCAATTTTTTCTAATAAAATTTCTCTCCGTGTGGCCTGTTTCTACACTAAAAAAAAAAATGTTGTAATTTTAAGTAAATATTTACTTCAATAGTACTTGTTAAATATTTCTTTGAATCAAGTGGATATTTCTTTAAGGGGGGTTTATACCTAAAAATTTTTTTTTAAAAAAAATTTGAAAATTAAAAATTATAATAAAATTTATATTTT
>JAWWEN010000001.1:7858865-7885236 GCA_035582955.1 Sycophila texana | reverse complement strand
ACAAAAACATATTTCAATTTCTGTCAATATTGATTGTAAAATAAAGATTTTTTTTTTCACTGTACTCTACCCTTAAAAAAAAAAAAAAAAAAAAAATAGAAGGGAAAAGAGGATTTGAGGACTTCACTACCGCTTGTAGTATAATATTCGTAACTCTTTAACTTGTCTTGATGAATTTCAATAGATAAAAATATTAAGAATCAGAATATATAAAAATCTCATTTTCGAATTTTTTGCAGTTGCGTACGTTTTTGCTTACGACGGCAGTGCCTGGAGTGCGCGTAAAAACATTTCCTTTTTTTTGCGCAGTGAAAGCATTCGAGATTCGGTATTACCGTGAGGATAGGGCGGAGGTGGCGGGGAACGATAGAGGAAACGAGAAAGAGCGATCAAGAAAGACAGATAGCCGGATTGGAGATAAGGCCGCTCAGGAAGGTAAGTATGAGGAGGGAGACCGCGGAAAAACTTCTGTTATGGTAATAAATTCTCCCCCCCCCCCTTCATACTCTTCCCCTTCTCCCGCACGTTGGTCTTTTTCTTTTTTATCTCGGTTAAATGTTTTGATGATAAAGCAGAAAAGTTAATTTCGAATTCACGACAATCATCGCGCATCCGTACCTACGAATTACGAGAAAATTTGTTTTTCACAGGCATATAATATTTTCGTTGTCTCCTTTATTATTATTATTATTATTATTATTATTATTATTATTATTATTATTATTATTATTATTTCTGTACTTCGACGGGTTACACTGGTCTATTGATTTTTTTTTTAAATGTAGATTATTTATTCCAGAAAAAGAAAACATTAGTTTACAAACAATGAACATGGTCATGACTATTACGGGCGGTTTTAATTACGAAGAGGTAAAAAATTTATTATTAAGCTTGTATGCAATCGACAGTATAGTATATATGGAAAACGAGCAAATTTTATGACGAAACATCTCGTTGGAAGAGCAGTACAGGAGAGTTAAATTTAAGCAGAATTGAGTACTTTTGACGTCAGCGTTTTATGGTCAAACTAAAACATTAACAATACCTGTGCCCATTTACCCGGTTTACTCGTTTTTTTTTTTTTTTTTTTTTATGAAGCTTTCACTAGTTTAGTGCACGGATTAATCTTTATTGCTCATGTCAATCGCGATAAGACAGAAAAGAAACGTAAACAGTGTGTGTACGGACTCGATTAACGTCATAAATTAAAATCATCCTCGAATTGTAACAAAGTCCCCCACGGGGTACAAAATTCAATATTTCATCGGCTTCTCGTACACGTCCACGATAGAATTTAAATACACCCAATAATGCCGCGTATGACCGTTAATATTTCATCTTTAATTCTCGCCGTACTCTCTCGATTACCTCAACGGCTTAATTCGCGTGTAATTGGTCCATTTTATCAAATGGACAATGAGCCAAAATTGGGTCAGCATTAGCGCGGGATTTGGCTCGAAAATATACCTCCTATCTTAATGGAGGCTCCCTCGGAAATTCACTAAATTCTCCCACTCTGGCCTTCGATGCCTCTCCCATCCGCCTCTCATCCTCCTCCGATGGCTTATTAATTTTAAGCAAAAATTATCGCTCCCACTCATGGAGGTGGATCGTAGTCTATATATTTTACGCGCGTGCATCAATGGTAAAAATTTTGCTTCGACGGGGAGGGGGCGGCACGATAACGAAAACGGAGCAATCAAGGGAGATAGATGGTCGGATAGGAGATAAGGCCGTGAGTGTGGAAGCAAAACCAAGCGAAAGATCGTCATGGCAACAGCGATGTTCTTTTGCTCGCGCGACTCTGTTGTTGATAATGTCAGGGGATTACCGGAGGAGTGTCGAATAAATATGTATTTTTTTTTATTTTTTTTTTTCAATTTGACCGTTGTTGCTCGAATGAGTTATAAAACGCCGCTGCACGATTAAGGAAGATTGCCAGAGCGCATTATGAAATTACCATTGATGATATTAAATTTTAGTTTCTCTTTCTGCATTGAGGAAAAAGAATTGTAAAAATTCAATGTCTGTCTGGAAACGTGACCGCAGACTGGCCACTCTGCTAATAAAATTATTATATACTCTACAATAAAAATTTGCTATAAATTTGATAAATTTTGTTGGGCAGTAAAATTTATTATGTTATGGGAAAATTTACTGTATATACTATATTATGATAAATTTTATCTGAGAGTCCAATCTACGATCACACGTTCCCTGCAAATAGTAATTTTCACATCAATATTTTTTTCTCAGTGTGGTGATCGTGAAAGAAAAATTATATACCAATGTATGTAATTTTTCTTTTACACTTTTTTAAGATAAAATATAAGTATTTTTAAGTTTTTATGTAATATACAAGTGTATATTAGCTGTAATAAATTCTTTTATAACACTTTTATAATTATTAAAGAGAAAATTCGATTTTTACTTCACAATTATAAGAAGAAAAAGATAAAAAAAAAAGACAAAGTCGAATTTCCTTTTTGAAAATTTCAAAAAAGTTCTAAATTAATTTATTACAGGTAAATACATACATTGCATCTGCCCACAGTGTATACATACGAAAATATAAGCAGAGCGTATTTTGTACATCATTAGTATAAAATTAAATAATAATCGCGTTTTAATGTTTTATAATTGCGAGAAAATGTGCACGTGTTTCTTCGCGAATAACAATTGCATCGGAGATTAATAAAACGCGTTAAATTGCCGTATAGTCGTAATGTTGTAAATTAGAAGCGCTCTACTAATTTCGACTCTCAACTCGCTATAGTCCGAGTGCAGCGGAAAATGCGCTCCCTCGTGCGCGAGGGAGAATCTCCAGTTCTTCGATTATTTTCTTTTTAACGCTCATTAATGCGCGATTGGCCGGCTTCCGCGTAATTGACTCTCCTGCCATGCTAATTACGACGCCGCCCGCGCGAGATAAAGAGGCCACGCTTCCGAGCTGTCCTCTTTTAGCGCGACGAAACAAGGGTAAATCCGACGAATTCATCGAACTCTGCAAGAAGCACTTGCGCCCGCGACAATTTTATTCGAAAACTTTTTCCACAAATTTTCGTACGTACTTATACTGTTTTGTAAAAATTTAAGGTGCAAAGTTGGCAGTACTACTTAGTGTACATTTAAATGTACACGAATTTCAGTGGTAATGCAAATTCGTGTTATAAAATTTTTATATATAAGATGTTAAATCACAAAATTTATAAAATAAATAAAAATAAATTTATTAAATACATTTAAATAAAATCGTGTGACTATTAGTAGTAGTAGTAGTAGTAGTTCTTTATTTCCATGTATTCGTGTGACTAAATAATGTTATTTTATATTTTGATAATTCAAAAAATGTATCCGTCATAACGTAAATCAAGGCGAAAAAATCGGGTGAACTCTCCTCCCGATAAGCGTCACAAATCTTAAATTTTCTTCTTATCTAAGTTACACCCATAAATTCGAAGCTCAAGACGAATTCGATAAATTTCATGCTTAATTTCAACAAATGATTCATTCTGAACTCTTCAAGCGCTGGAGTACCTTAAATTACAACCCATCACCCATCGCACTAAAAAAGTCGTGCCTTTAAATACCACAAAGGACCGTACACTGAAAAAAATAAAAAATTGGTAAATTAAACAAAATATTTTTTTAAGTAGTACCAAAGTAAATAGTTTCATTGAATTAATTAAATTTTACATTGAATTCGAATCAACTAAAAATATTTCATTGAAATAAGTTTACTTAGAGTTTCAACAAAACATTTAGTTAATTCAATGAAACTATTTACTGGGCGCTACTTTAAATAAATATTTTAAGGATTTACTCATTTTTTTTTCAGTGATATACACACTGAGAAAAAAGTTCAGTAGTCACAACTAAGCATTATTTGTTTTAACTAATAATATTCACTTGCTTCAACCAAAATTTACTTGTTTCAAACCAAATATCAGTTCAAACAATTACACTGAGAGAAATGTCTAGTAAAAATTACTACACTGTATGGGAAAGTGGTTACAGACTGCTATTATGAAAAAAATTACCATACTTTATAGTAAAAATTACAATACTGTCTGGCAAAATTTACTATAAAGTATGGTAATTTTTTTCATATTGGCAGTCTGTAATCACTTTTCTATACAGTATAGTAATTTTTACTAAACATTTATCTCAGTGTAAATATCAGTTGAAACAACTAATAGTTAGTTGTGATTATTGACCTTTTTTTCAGTGTATAAAAAAAAAAAAAATAAATAAATAAATAAATAAATGTCAGCATTACATCCCCAATTCCAACAAACTAATCCCGCTGGACTCTTCCCCACGACCTCTCCTCGAGCGCGACCTCCGCTCGACTTTACCCCACGACCTCTCCTCTCCTCTTCCCCGCGAGCTCCGCGCGACTCGGCCGGTCCCTCGGACCCTCAACCCGCGATCGGTTCGCGGAAATCGCATAAGAACACAAGGTCCACAGCCCCGCTCGCGGGGGACAGGAGTGCAGCCGAGGCAGGCGCGCGGGGCTCGGCGCGGCGCAGAGCTCACGCTCGAAGGGGGAGCAGGGAGGAGGGTAGGGTGGTTCTGGTATCCCCGGCCGCTCGATAAACCCGCTCTCCCGTAGGATGGCGGCGCTGGCGTTGCCCTCCTCCTCCTCCGGCAAGGAGCGCGCGGGAGGGCCCGCGAGTAGGGGTGGCAGGCCACTAGCATTCCCGCCCGGGGGTGGGAGCACCCGCGACTTCCACCTGGGGGTGCGTTACCTGGGAGAGGGAGGGCTGGAGCCTGAGGAGGCGCGCGTGGAAGCTGCTCGGCGTGTCGATGGTGTGCTGGCGGGCGAGGGTCGGGTGCGGGGGCGTCACCGAGCTCTGCCGGAACCAGGGCAGCGAGATCTTGCGCTTCGCCTTCTGGGCCATCGTGGCCGGCTTACCGGCCGGCGACGTCATCTCGTCGCTCGCGCCAGTCAGCAGCCGCGGGGGTAGGCGAGCGGCCGATCGGCCCGCGAGCCGCGGTCGTCCGCACCGACGAGGCGCGCGGCTACTGCCCGCCCGCCGCCGCTCATCCTGCCCGCATTCGCGCCGGTGGTCCCCTCTTATTCTCGCCGCTCCTTTTCTTCCTTGTGCAGCAGCCCTGCTCTTCGCGATCGCACCACCCTCCTTTCTGCGCGGCTGGCGCTAACGAGGCAGGCAGTCGACCTTGGGGGAGGGCCACTATACTCTACGGCAGGTCGCTCCTCCCGGCGGCTCTTATCGTCCAGTTCATTATTCTAGTATTCTATTATTCTATTATTCTTTTTTTTTTTGTTATCTTCTCTTGTCAATTTTGTCTTTTACTATAGGCTTCGGATTATAATAATTTTCACTGTGAATACTGGCACGGTCCTTCCCGATTATGCACTCCGGCGAGGATCGTCGGGGGAGAGAGGAGAGAGCGAGAGAGAGGAGGGAGAGAGAAAGAGAGATAGAGAGAGGAAGAGAGAGAGAGATAGATAGATAGATAGACGGAGCGTGACAGAGCGCAGCGAGACTCGGCGAGAGTCCGGCCGCGAGACCCGCTCGAGAGTCGCGTCCGTACTGGCGGCCAGTTGGGACGTACGTCCGGGTGTCCCTCTCCTACCCCGGTGGCGCGCGCGGAAAACGCATGCCCGAACGCGGGAGGGGAATACTCGCCGCCCCCGAACGCCGCCGCCGCCGGTCGACGGCGACGACGCAGCGGCGGAATTTCGCGAGGCGCGCTGCGCTTTTTTGGATTGCACGCGCGCACGCGTCCTGCAGGTTATATATATATTTACGTACATATATATATATAAATGCACATGTATATGTAGCTATACGACGGCAGGGGGAGGGGGGAGGGCTCGTAGGGGAGGTCGGTTCTTCGACCAGCGGGCACGTGCTCTTTTCTTTTTCTTTCTCTTTCTCTCTACTAGCGGTGATGGGTTTCTTAGGTCGATGGGGGGTTGAACGTTTTCGCAGAGAGTTTTGGACGAAGGCGCAATTTATAATGTTTATTTTTTATGTAAAATTTTATACTTTTGAAGATTTTTGGGAGATTGTGAGAAAAGTTTTTTATTCTGTTTTTTTTTTCTTGAGAATTGTATTCGAATTTTTTTTAAGAATTTGTTTATTGATAGAGAGTTTTGGGCGAACGCGCAATTTATAATATTTATTTGTTATGCAAAATTTTATACCTTTTTTTTTTATTCTTGAGAATTATATTCGAATTTTTTTTTAACATTTGTATATTGATTATTGAAACTGCTTGTGCCACATGGTGTAAAAATAAACTTTTTTTTTGTGTGTAGCATAGTTTTATACATTCTTTTTCTTTGTTTATATGTACTTGAATTAGTAATGATATTATTATTTGGCTACTAATGAAGAGGTTTTTAATTGCATGTTTTACTAGTATTAAGTTAGAACTAAGTTTTTATTTATTTAGAGGCAGACCTGCACACAGGAATTTACTTCCTCTACTGGGTTATTTCTTGTGTAACGTTTTTTTTTTATGTGCAATCATTATTTATTGTAATATTTGTATTTTTACTTTGTAAATAATAATAATATATTTTTTAATAACTATAGGCTACCATTTGCACGTGTATTACAGGACTGTGCAAGAATGAAGTTCAAGATTACATTTTTAATTAATTTTCATTTTTTTGTGCTTTGTATATTCTTTAAAGTACGCCATAGTGGCACTAGTGATAAGAGTATACCAATTTTATTTATACAAACAAGGTTAACGATTACTCCCAACGTCAGTAACAGAAATAACGCATCTGTTGACGTTCACTTAAGTACATACGCATTTGTAAAAAAATTTTTCAGCCGTTATTTATTTTACTTTTTATTTGGTTTATTAATATCCTCGGTAAATATTTGTACGAAAAAAAAAACAGCACGTTTACGAAGAAGTCAATACTAAAATATGCACCTCGTCCCAACCACTACCAAGTTTTTTCCCTTCAAAATCAATAAACAGAGATATTAGATATTCGTTAAGCCCTTATCAAAAAAGCGTTACTATCCTTATGCCAGCGCTAAATTCTCCCGCTGCTCCGCTTTAAAATTACACCTCCTCCTACGCGCGAATATTTTTTTTTTTTTTTTATATAAAAAACGAAATCTTTCAAACTCCTCGGGAGAACTAAAATATATCATTAAAACGCCGACGTTTTAACAACCCAATTTAAAAAACAAAAAAAAAGTGCATATTTTCAAAAGCATAACGTCCGCGCGACTGCTGCAGCCTATTCCAAAAGGTTTATTTTCAACGAGAGCGAAAATATACGCGCGTCTTCTAAAATCTCGGTGGCGCGGGTATAAGTGCGCCCAAAGGAGCGTCGCTCGCTCGCCGAATTTCCGCCAAAGCAACAATAATCGCGTTATATGAGCGGCTGCGTCATGAATCACGCGTCTTACGCATTTCCGCGGCGCGACATTAGTCAAGATCTCCGCGACGGTGCGAAAGACGTTTCGCTTGCCAATTCGCTGCGGCGGCTGCGCTTGACTCGATTATACATGCGCCCGGCAACTGATACGCGCCACTTTGAACTTCGACGATTCGATGGCGAGAACCGACGGAGGGACCCTTGTGACGAAGGCTAAGTAATTAGTTTACTTCTTTTTTTTTTAAGTTAGAAGGCTAAGTAATTAGTTTACTTCTTTTTTTTTAAGTTAAAATATAGTTACTAGGGTGTTATATGTACTTTCACGGAGAGAAATTTTTTGGAAAAAATTAGAATATACGTATAGTAAACCGAGTCTCAAACTGACCAAATGAAAAAATTTACCAGACTGGCGAGCAAGAATTACTAGAGTTATAGCAAAAATTACTAGAGTTACAGTTAAAATTACAATAATAATTACTGTATAGTAAAAATTAGTTAAAGTCTAGTCTGGTACACGGAGAAGAATTTTCCATTAAAAATTACTATAGTTTTACCTAAAGCGCGGACAAACTGGAACTAAAAAAAAAAATGAGTATAATAACCAGCAAATTTTACTATAGTTGTACTAAATTTTACTATAGTTATATTAAATTTTACTATATTTACAGTAAAATTTGCTATTCATTATCGCAATTTTTTTATAGTTCCAGTTTGTCCTCGCTTTAGGGAAAACTATAGTAATTTTTAATGGAAAATTTTTCTCCGTGTAACTTTTTTTCATTTGGCTAGTCTGTGAACCACTTACAAGTCAGTATTGCAATTTTTGCTAGATTTATCGCAATTTTCGCTATGAAATTTGTCTGCGTGTTGTTTTAGAATTTAATAATTTATTACGCGAAAGATTAAATCAGAGGTTAAGTTGTACATTAATTTATTACACTGAAAAAGAAAAATGAGACAGATACAAGTAAAAATTTGGTGGAATCCTCCTTACACAAAATTATTTTATTTAATTAACAACATTTTTTTATACTTAAAGAATCAATCTATAGTTAAGTATTATGTTCATTTAACTAAAACTTTGGTTACGATTACACTAAATAGGTAGTTGTATTTACAACATTTTTTTTCAGTGTATTAATTTTATATAGGAACTATTCAAAGAAAGCAGTACAAACGTGCTATTTTTAAGGGATATCGATTATTATTATTTTTGGAATAAAAAGTGATTGTCCTTTCGACGATTTTATCTTCACGTAATGAAACTTGTCATTGTCTATAGTTTACAAAAATTGTTCACTACTTACACGTACTTTTTTTTCAAATATTTTTATTTTTATTAATTTATTTATTTTTTTGATAAAATATTATTACAGATCTAAAGACAGTGACAAATGTCTTAAGCAATTGATAAATCAATAATTTGTATTCTTTCATTCCTAAGTAGATTATTTTTTGATTGCACCATAAAATGCACGTAGCTGATCAAGAGCATAATATTTATATATAGCTTGTATAAGTAATATTTGCACCGAATTTTTGTGAAACATTTTACCAGAGCGTCAAGAGGATGTTATAAAAAAATTTTTTCCTCTGAGTGGCTATAATCTTCACTCTATAGTTTCTTTTTATGGCATATGATAACGTGAAGCTATAAAAGAACCTGCATAATTATGCCGTTCACTATACATACATTTAGCACGCAGTACAACCTGTACAGTGCACATGCAATGAAATTTTTTAAAGTGCTCTTAATAATAAAAGATGCTTTTTTAAAAAAAAAAAAAAAGTTTCATTAACATTTATATTTATGTATAATGAATATTAAGTGCAGTTAACTTAATGTATATTAAGTGCAGTTAATACTGGTACAGGTTATTGCCTGTACCAGTACTTCAGTAGCATTTTTCTTATTTTAATTTCAAGTTGCACTTTATTCGCTGAATCCTATACGGAAAAGGGAGGTTCCTCTTTCGATTTCTCGAAAATCTTGACCTCGATCTCGACAAGAAATGTGTAAAAAGCTTCTTCAATATTCTTCAAGACGAGAATAATCTAAATAAATGGTCGCTTTTACCAGTTTACAAAATGGAAAAAAAAGAAAGCATCAAGATTTTATTTATTTAAAAAAAAGGTAGATTTTATTTTCTTAATAAAAAAAAAGCAAAGAAGCAAATCTTAAAAGGCAACTGAGAAAAAAGTCAAATGTTGATCTAAAGTACCTAAACCTGAAAATAGTAATTGTTACAAGATTTTTGGTATCTGTTACAATTCTGTTAATATCAGATTCTACACTCGATAGAACAAAGTACTAAGAAGTTATAGTAATTTTCTAATAGTAAAATTTAACTAATTTAATTGAACTATAATAATCACTAAACTTTTTTGTAAAGTTTACTAAATTTAAAGTCAAATTTACTATAATACCGGGTAAAATAATCAAAATTTTAATAAAATTTTTGTTTTACATCGAGCCAGACAAGCAAACATGAGGGAATTTAATTTTCGTCTGCATGCGTTACCTTATTGCAATGTATTACTTATGCCCAATTATTACTGTTATGTAATCTTGTACATTTTATACTCTAATTACCCTCTAAATTAACAGTGATATAATTTTGACTGAAAACCAGTTAAATTTGACTGATCTTCAGTCAAAAGTATGTCGCTGCTTTGAAATTCAGTGGGATTTCACTGCATTAAATTTAGAGAGTAATAAATAATAATAATAATAATAACCCGATAACTCAATAATAACAAATAAAGATGTTCCTGCAGCCTCGATCCAGTTACGCGCATTAACATTCGTAACGAGCGCATATCGCACCTAACGATTTCTCCAACCCCCCGGCTAACTCGACCTCGCCACCCTAACGAACCAAATCACCACAGCGCGCTCTAATATTCCATCAACATCCCGTGCGCGAGAACACCACGGCGGCTGCAATTCCCCGTCGCGTCGAAATTTAGCGGCCCGACCGCGATCCAATTTGGCCCGCGAATGCGCGTGGTTCGCCTCCTCGCCCGGCACAGGTGCGCGCGCCTGCGCCTGGAGGTCCTACGCAGCCGCCGGATTCTGGGGGGGGAGGATTGATTCGAGCAGCGCGGCCAGGTGGCCAGCCGCCCCGGGATCCGCAACACCAGGCGCGCTTTGCCGCGAGTCCCAGCGCCAGAGGAGACGCCCGCCCGCGGGAGCTCCCGTTGCCCACGTGACAGAGTTCACATTTTTCCGCACTAACTTTGTATTTTTTTTGATTTTTTGATTTATTTATTTACTTAGCCTCTAATAATATGAAAGAGTAAAAATTCAGTCTTTAACGCTATAAGTCGTCCACGTCGTTATTAGGAAGAGTGAGCGTCGTTTAACGTTGAAAGAGTGAATATTTACTCTTTCATATTTAGATAGTGTTTTTTTATTAAACGAGCAGAGCATAGCTCTTATATAAATAGTATTCTATACATTTCCTATAAGCGCATACAAATTTCTAAATAAAAAAATACAAAAATAAAATACAGTATTAATCTTTAACAATTGGTACATAATAGTAAAACATCTTATCATACTTTTAAACACTCCTTCATATTCTGCGGAATAGAATTCCGTACTCTTCTCAGTCTATTGACTGTCGAAAAAAAACCTATATTACTAACCGAGCTCTGCTCCGGAATAGAACGAAAATTTCTTAAGTTGTAGCTAATTGATCGTTAACTGTTTTTATATATTTATATGCGATATGCAAGAGATAATTTATTATATTTGAATTTGGAAAATTTGTAAATATTGTAATTTACAATAAATGATTATTCTTTTCTATTCTATTCTATTATGGGTAGTGAAAGCTACATTTTCAGAGGACTACAGAGACATATCGATATTGGTTTTAATATTATCGTTAATGTTAAATATTACAATTTTCAACAGTTTTTAATTTTTTACCAAGTAAACAAATAATCCAATAGTGACGCGACAAAGTTCATTTTGCAGTTATTATTGTAAGCTCTATAACACTGTATTTTATTTTTGTTGGTTTACGATTAACGTGTGATTATTTATTGAGAAAAAACTGAATTCTCAATTTTTAACCAGTGTTTAAACAATGACAATTTTTACAGAATGGAGTTGCATTGACTCTTTTAAATCCTATATGTATATTACCTACAAGATTCTGTAGAGAAACTGTTGTTTAGAAAATTATTTACTTTTTTTAGCAAATTTCTGTATGGCGCATACTAAAGGCTCCGCGCTTGTGTGGGAGATTATGGTCGTAAGCGGATATTTGGATGAAATACGCCGCGGTCTGTTTGCGCGATCATTGAGATTTCGTATACTTTTTTTTTTATTCTTCCTTCGAGGAAGCTTTAACGATGCGCGCTTTGTGGGCTTATCGTGTTTTTGCGGGGGTTCACAGTGTTTTGCGTGGTTCGCTGTTGTATTCGATAAGTTATTGATTCTTCTGCGTAGCTCATGGTACTACTTGTGCGCATTTTATGGTATAGACATTTCACAATTAGTTGTTGTCTGCAAATAACTAATTAACTTCATTTAATTTTGTTTCTACTCCTTAGCGTTGTCAATTAATTGCTATTACAACTATTGTCTGCACTTTAGTAGATTTATGTACGCTTATTTAAAGAATTCTAAAAACTGGACATCTTTTAGAATTTCTGAAACTGAATGCCTACTTCAGTAGTACAAAATACACGTTTGAAATAGATTTATATCTTTAACTAATAAATAACGACAAATACATTATTAGTACATAAGTTATAGTTGATATTAAAATAATATAATTTACTGCATAAAAATTCTGCAATGCGTCGACGATGTGGATTCCTATAATATCATCGTAACAGATAAGAGATGAGACCTACCTTATCGGAGTCGGTGGTGTTGGTAGAGCCAAAGGATGCGAGGGAGTTACGATCGAGGTTCTCGACACTGTCGTCGAGGGAGGCGCACTCTTCGAGATCGCGGCTCGAGCGTTGGCTCGAGCTCTTCTTCGCCGGGCTCTTGGGCATGCTTAGACTGAAGTACGTTTCCTGGATGACCTCGCGCAGCCGCTTCACCCATAGCTGCTTGGACTCGAGGCTGTTGGCGCGCAGGACTACCCGCGTGTCGCTCGTCGGCGCCCTGCCCGTCCACACTGCGAACTTGCATTCGTCACCCTCGATGTGCTCCGTCACTCCCAATTCCGAAGTCATTAGCCGGCTCTTGTAGATGTATTTCGCCTGGAATTACATTTATTTGCCGGTTAATATACGTTAACTTAAAAAGGAAACTCGAATACTTTTTTTGCGATCGCTAGTTTTCTTTTCCTTGATACGTGTAATTGTGATGATTAAATTCATTGCAGGAAGTCGCGTGACACGCTTCGCGCGTTTAAAACACACATCAATTATTTTTATTTTTCTAGGAATTAAAAGAACGCTGGATTTCGTGCAATTCTGAAGCGTGTGTTAGCAGCTACTAAGAATCATAAATTATTATTATTTTTTTTTTTTTAAAGAAACCTTGATTAAATCACAATGTTTTATAACAGAAGCAAAAAGTAGGAGAGCGTATCGCAAAAAAGTTTCGATTACATTCAACTATTAAATTTAATTGCTTAATAAATAAAGAGTATATACCTTGCCAGCAGAATCCTTCACTTCTTTACTGAAGAGTAAGTACAGCTCGAATAGGAAAATGTGTCTCTCTCTACCTTTTCTTATTAACTGCTTTGGATCCCAGACTGTAAAGGGGTCCTGTAAAACTACGTCGCCGAGTGTATCTATCCTGACATCGCAGCCTTCTAGAAGACTCAAGTGTAAGGCATCATTTGCTTTTTTAGGCACATTCAGCATCACTTCAAGACCATCTTTGATTTCACCTTGACCTTCCTCACAGCATGCCTACAAATATTTGTATAATATAATATATATATTATTTGTTCCAAATATTAAGAAAAAACAGTAAAAACTTTAGCAGTGTTCTGAACGGCGTAAAATATAGGTACCTGAAGGTCTTTGAGTAGAAGCTGATATTTTGTGATTCTCTGCACAGGTTTGATTAAGTAAGCAGCAATCGGATGTTCCACTCGGTGCTTTCTCTGTAAATCCTCAAACCAGGTGCCACCATGCGTAACTAACAACTGATTGCTTTCGGGCTTATTCTTGCAGTAAGTCACATACATATCAAATTTGGCAGCCTAAAAATGTCGTAAGTATTTTGTTAAAAATATTTTTTCTATTGAGTCAATTAAGTATGAAAATATTTGATGATTACCCAAGTAACGAAACAATGACCAACATCTTCTGGCATTGTCTCGTATTTTTCCAATTCGCGGAGGAAAATATCACAATGAAACCGGTGAATTTCCTCCATATTGCTAAATATTATTGATTCGCGTCCTTGAAGACCCTGAGGTACGTTAACCTTGCCGTTTCTCGTCTCTTCGAGGAAACATCTAATGCAAGTTTCTAAGTCCTTAACATAAGTTCTCTCCGTTTGCAAAAGCTCAGCCATAATAAATCTACAAATAAGAGTCGATTATTAATTGATAATTGTGGTATGTTAATTAATAAAAAAATATTTATGTGCTACTTTATTAAATAAGTAGATTAAAAAGCTTTACATACTCTTTTCGTCTAGCAGATCTACGTTTCTCCTCATTCAACTCTTTCAGATCCTTTCCTTTAATTTTCTCCTCCAGTAGCGGATCCGAATTTCTATCTATAGTTATCTCCTTCGGACCCTCGTCTGACTGTATTTCTAGGTCATCTTCTATTGTCGTCTTATAACAATCCAATCGCATGCTAAAGTCCTTGTACCGCTGGTCTACCTCAGCGACCGACTGCTTGATTGCAGCAGCGTGTGCATGGCCCTTCTCCACCAGATTATCAGCCAGCTGTATAAGCAATTTCACTCTTTCACGAGTTTCCTACAACACAGAGTTTATTACAATTAGTATTCATTAAAATTTATATAATACTAATATTATAGGAGTAAATAAAAATTTTAATTGGGAATTGTTATAATATACAATGTAAAACTTAAATAATTCTAATGCAACGTAAAAAAGTAGGTTAACCTATTGATTATTTTCGTTTTGGCTTGCGGCAGTATTAGTTTGTCGCGGGAGCACCGGTGATCCGCGAAAACGACAGGAATAGAGTTCGATGCGGCAGTTTTGTGTCGCAACGCAGGGTGGAAGGGTCGAGCATCGTTTATTCCAAAAAAGACCGGCCGTTTCCGACGATTTGGCAGAGTTTTCGCCGCTAGTCGGGCAACCGTGCCAGATACGTAAATAAAATAGTACCACAGCGTATTTTCTCTATTTTACAAAGACTACAAATTAAGGTTTTGCCGTATAAACAATTTTTCTCGAAATCGATGAGATGCTTTTTTAAATTCAGTTGCATTTCTCAACACGAAAAGGAACGATATTAAAATACGCTATACAGCACTTTAAGCATAAATCGATTCGTTAAAAAAGAATTCAATTCCTTTTTGAACTTCATTTTTAATTTCACGTAGAATATTTATTAAAAGAAAAAAAATAAGCGTTCAGTGGGTCGTTATAAATGTTCACCTTGGCAGCTCCCTTGAACTCGTTGTGTTCGAGAAGCAGCTGCTCGTTCTCGGCGCGATTCCTGCCGGCGCTGGCGTGGGTCGCGAGGTACAACTCGCCGGTTTCGCTGATCCACTCAAGGGCCTGTTTGGCACTGCGCTCGAACAGCACATACTGGTGGCACTGGTCCAGCCGTTTCTTGCGTTGCGTCCAGTATTCGAGGACTTTGTTCTCCTTGCTGAGTAGCTCCTCCAATATACCTGTCGACCATAGGAAATCGTCACTCATTTCGTTCGAACGGATGCGAGACTAATTTTTCCGCTAGCTTTCATCGCGTACATTACAGATTTGATTGCTACAGCCTGTTTTTAGCACAAGGTTCAAGAAACACGTAATTATAATTATAGGCGTAAAAGTTTCAATTGACTACTACGGTTCGATTGTGCCGTTGAATGCAGCGATTTTAAATTACATTTCTATTTTCGCATGTCATTCGCGACCATTTTAGCTTAGCAAGAATACAGATAACAAAGTGGATTTCAATATTTTAACAGATTAAATTTAACTTCATGAATAATTCTGCCCATATCCGTAGAGATCTTTAACCTCATTATTATGATATGTACTAAGAAGTTTCTGTTTATCCCTATTTTACTATTTGTTTTTCGTTTTTTTTTCTATTAATTTTCATTCAGAAAATTAATTTCTTTCACGAACTGATACACTATCCTAAACCATTTGTAATGTACGTCAGTTCACTGCAACGTTCTAATTATTAACGTAAGCGAAATAAGCCTTTTACCGGTAAACTTTTTGTCATTTATGCAAACCTTAATTTGAACATTGATAATAAATAACACTAACATTTCACTTTGTTTTCGGAGGTGACACCAGTGGTTTGATAGCTATAGAACTGCAAACTGCGGTTGGTGTACTTGAGGAACGTTTCTGCTGTTCGCCTTACGAGGGTACAGGCTTTAAGGAATGCCTCCTTCTGCTCCTGATGTTTGCTAACCAACGTCGGCACTTGGACTGCCTTCTCTCCACCCACGCACCAGTCCTCATCTCGCTTGTACTCACGCTCCAGACTGTCCAGCACCGAGCGCACCTGCAAATTTAATAATTTACATTATTATTGCTATTCATATTAAATATAAATATTCTGAGTGTTATTAGTTATTATATTTAATGAGTTTTACCGCAGAGCTGTCGTATTTTACAGACGAGTGGACAAGAGAAATTTTTATATTCAGTGTTTAACGAAATGTGCAGAGTATAATGGACAAAATATCATATTCGGTTATTAAAATAAATTAAGATTATGTTCGGTTTCCATATTCGGTTATTAAAATAAATTAAGATATTTTCCACGAAGATATGCAGTTATTTTTAAATAAATCACACTTAATAAAAATCTTTTACTTTTAAATGATGCTTTTACTTTCAAATGTTTACGATTAAATTAGCGATAGATCTACGCGAATAATAAAATAAATAATGCATCAACAAGTGGTTGCTCGTAAATGTACTATAAAGGGATCTGAACTGGACAGCAGTCGACCAAAGACTGAAGTACGTGTGTCCGTAAGTCATAAAATTATGGAACATCTGGTTCGCAGATTCTCGAGGTTTTTCTTACGATTCGTCTGCGCACACCTGGAACTTTTCTGCACTCATTGTTTTCGTCACGACTCAAAGATAATATACTAGTCTCCCAACTTTTCGCAACGTTATTTATATTATTTGTTTAATAACAATTTTATAATTTAATTTTATCACGAATATATTTCAAATTCTACTAATAAAATACTAACTAATCAAATATTAGTTCAGTATCTCTTAAGATAACATAATAATCTACCAACTTTTCGGAACGTTAATAATATTATTTGTTTAATAACAATTTTATAATTTAATTTTATCACGTATATATTTACAATTCTACTAATAAAATATTAGTTCAGTATCTCTAAGAAAATAACGTAATAGTCTACCAACTTTTCGAAACCTTATCAATATTATTTGTTTAATAACGATTGTATTATTCAATTTTATCGCGAGTATAAACTTCTTTTTTAATAATATTTACAATTTTACATAAATTATTCGTTCAGCATCTATACAAAAATGAAAAAAAAAAAAAAAAAAAAAAAAAAAAAAAAAAAAAAAAAAAAAAAAAAAAAAAAAAAAAAAAAAAAACAGATACATTTAAAACTTGTTATTATCGATTTACAATTAAATTTCCTAATGCATTGCTTTCGTTAAACAAATCCTTCACTTTTAAGAGTCGAACAAGTTGATATCCAATAAAAGTGCGCTCTTCAAATCACTCGTCCACAACAAAAGAGGGAATACCCTCGGCGTGATCCCCCATGCGACAAGGAGTTCTCGTACGAAAACAAACGTGCAGAGAGAGTCTCTGTACTCCGCCTCACCTGCTCGGCGGTCTTGAAGAAGTTTATGCTGGCGGTGACCAACTTGTGCCGCTCTTCCGCGCACGTCACCAGCTGCTGCCACCTCTTCGTCACGTCCTCGGCGACGTCACGGATGCTCTTCGGGTCGTGGTGGCTGGCACTCACCAGTGCGTCCGCCCTGTACTTCACCTGGATGAGGACAAAAAAAAAGTGCGTAAGTGCGTGTACGGCAACGTAAACAGAAGACGACGAGGCTGACGAACTCGCCGCGGAAGCGCAAACACACATAGGCGCCACTTGCGAACTCCGATCGCGTTTCTGGCTCAATGACCAGTTAATCTTAGCCGGCGTTTACGCAAAGAGAATCTTTTTTCCATTGTGATTTTTTTTTTTAATTTAATATTGAATCACTGTTTATAGATGTGATTTGATTTGTTGTGCTCTTTTTTAATTTTTTAATTAACGGTGAGCTTCATAAAAAGATTATTTGTATTATATTACGAACATAAAGTTAAAAGAAACTATTTTGTTAGGCATTTTAATCGCCATTTCTTAAAAATTGAAAGATGCAATAATTGTTATCTTAGTCTAAGTTTTAGATTTAAGTTTATTTTTAAGTAGTTTGTAGTTTTTTTGCCAGACCTATATACAGGTATTTATCACCTCAATAAGAATTACTAGAGGAACTTATAGTAACATAAGTTCTGTTTAATAAATAAAAATTTAATAAATAATAAATAAAAATAGTAATTTTAACTGGTTTTAATAAATAAAAATAAATAAATAATAATTGAAGCAATTGAAAAGGTGCAATTTCGTTGAATGAATAACGCGATTCTATATGCGTTCTGATGAAAAAAAGTTCATTTCCAAGGGCCTATGGATCAGGAACGATGAGATATATCCGTCTTTGCGTTTACTGATTGAAACCAGCTCGCGCGCGGGCCTATTCATCGCAGTAAATCAAATATCGAATAGCGCGCGGTAGTCTCAAGAATTTTGTTATTCGATCAAAATGTTACATAATGGTATTACTAAACGTGAAGGAAAATCAACTGATATTGTTTTCAAGAAAATTTGAAGTTAATTACATTTTGCTTCGGTATAAAATATTTCACGGTATCTGTACTATTTGCTACCGATTCTCCTTGAAATTAATGACAAACAATTTATGACTTAAATTTAGTTTTCAGAATTCGAAAATAACAAGACGCTACAAGATCAACGGTAAAAACAGAGTTACAAAATAAATTTACATTCATCAATAAACAATTGTTCATTATTAAATTATAATAACGTTATTCTTATTTCTTAAATAAAATGTTAAAGATTAACAACTTTCTTTGAAAATATTAAATACCTGTGAAAGGTACATTTAAATTTTATTTAAATCTACACTCTGAGTCCAGAAGTACATTTCGTTAAAAAAAAAAAAAATTAATCAATGGATTAATGCTTTTAAAAAGTATTAATCAGTCGATAAATACTTTCAAAAGTATACTTTTGTCATACCGTCATCGTTAAAGAAAGTATTTATTAAACCGATTAATACTTTTTAAAAGCATTTATCCATTGATTAATTCGTTTCCGAGTAACGAAGTATATTTCTGGATTCAAACTGTACACTGAGAGAATTTTTTTCGTAAAAATTATTATACTAGTTTGAAACTTAGGGACAAAATCGACAAATAAAAAATTTTACTAGAAAAGTTTAATAAAATTTGCTATACTTACAGTAAATTTTACTAAAAGTCTAACAAATTTTACTATACATAAAGTAAATTTTACTTATAAGTCTAACAAATTTTACTATAAGTAAAGTAAATTTTACTATAAGTCTAAAAAATCTTACTGTACGTTAAGTAAATTTTACTATACGAAAAGTAAATTTTACTATAAGTCTAACAAATCTTACTATATCCTAACAAATTTTAATAAACTTTCTAGTAACATTTTTTATTTGTCGAGTCTGTCGCTGCGTTTCAAAACAGTATAGTAATTTTAACTAAAACACTTCTCTCAGTGTACATATTTACAATAAAAAGTGTCTCCTGTTACCTGAACAGCCGAAGTGTGAGTCTTCTCAATGGCGACCTGGAACTGTTCGTGCTCGTGCCTAAGCTGCTCTGCGTCCTGGAGATTCTCGGGTATCCTGAGCGACGCCAGTAACATCGCCTCGCCGTTTCTGATCCAATTGGCGACGTGAGTCGCGTCTTGCTGCAGCTGCTGCAGCTGGGCCGACTGCTCTAGACGCGCTCGCCTCATCTCCGCCAGGTCCTCCGCGTCCATCTCGCGCTCGTTCAGGAATTCCCTCAGCACCTGGACTCGGTTCGCCGCCGTGTGCTGGCCATCGGCCATTATGCAGACCCCGGCCTGCTCCAGCACCTGCGTGTTGCAAACGAAATTCCTCTTCAGCGCGCGAAGCTGAACGCGGAGCGGGTTCACCGTTGAGGCTCGGGTTTTTAGTCTGATCGCTAGTGAATTATCGTACACGAGTCACGGCACACACGACACCCTTTAGACTTTCAACTCTACCATGGGCAAATATACGGGATGCGCTGTCCATTTGGATTTTCTTTTAGAATGCAGATTTTAGATTTACTTTTGCCGGCAAATGACAATCCCACGGTATATGCGCTCTCTAAATCTGCAAATGTGAAATTCACTTGGAAAATGTGAGTAGTATTATTTGTCAAATGTCGTCCACTGATTCAATATGTGGACGAATTTTCACATTTTCAGATTTACAGGGTAGGATTTCGACCTGAAAGATGATTGCATAAAATCTACATCACCGTATGGAATGTAAAATTTGATTTAAAGTTTGCCAATTAACATAAAAGCTGTATCTGTATATTTATTTTATTGAAACTTTAAATGTAAATTTCTAGGGCACTGATTTTTTTTTAAATTCATCAAATTTTACACTCTGCGATGATATAGATTTTATACAATTGTCTTTTAATTTTATTTTTCAGGTCGAAATCCCATATACCGTAGGCATTGTTCCTTGTTCGGTGATTACAGCTCGGTAAATGTTTCGATTGTGTGGCTTTGGTTTTATCAATTAAATGTTATTTTAAATCAAATTTAAAAAAATAAGAGTAGTATATTTTTTTTTAATCGAATGAATCGAGTATTCGTAAATATTCAAAAGTAAATCTACTCATTTGTTTCTGTATTTTAAAAAGAAATTATCCAATACGATGATAATACTACCAGTAACTACCTTCAATCAAAAATTTCATTATACATTCGATGCAATACTATTAATAACAATGTCTACTTTTTTTTTTATTCACTTAAATATTGGAAATTTTAACGAAACATTACTTTCAATTGTCGTGTCTCTACATTATATATGGAATTTAAATTTATGTAAATCACAAAGTCATAAACATGCACAGCATAATGCATTATTCAAAGTCTACATATCAGTTCCTTCATTGTCGCTTTTAATTCTGACATTTATCGTTATTATTCCGGCGTATTAAAAGAAGAAGAAAGAACCAATGAACAAATTCAAAAAATTCCGTTCTATTCATCTCCATAGCGACAAAGCGATATTTACGCACGATAAACAACGGCCACAAGTCTCGTGTACAGTCGAAGAAACAAACCTGGGCGAGTTCTTGACCCTGCTGAAGCACCTGGAATGCGGTATTTTGCATATGAGCGACGCCGTCGTTATGGGCGCGCAACAACTGTTCCGGCGAGCCTTCACGCGGTGGATTCTGCAGCTCCTGGGCCCACATTTCCAGTTGACCACTTGCCTCCAGGGCATCTCTCTCAAAGACCCGCAACCGTAAACACAGTTCTAAACGCAACTTGCGCGTTGCCCACAGCTCCTCGAGCTCCTGGCGCAGACCCGCCAGGCGATCCAGTGCCGCTTCCACTGCTGCGATCTACAATAAAGTATAATTAGACATAATTATATAAAGACCCTTTCATTTCAAATAGAATTATGTAACATTTAAATAGAACACTTTGCTTGTATTTTAAATTTAAACTAATTTTTTAGACCGTATTCTTAAATGAAAAACATAGTACAAAGCTTAAATGTTAAAGTTCTAAATAGTATAAACAATAAGTAAGAAGGATGAAGAAAAATTTATGACAAGTTAAGAAAGGATAGATTAAATCAGATAGGTATTTAAAGCAAATTAGACATAGTAATAAAAAGATAGATCAGGGAATTATAATGGGACAGGAAAGTCCTAATCAAAGTGAGAACAAAAATGTATTATAATTAAATTGAATTGTCAGCGTATGTGTGATTTTCTACGTGTAAAAGGTATGGTTACTATGTCTTTATTTTTATACTAGTGTTTGAGAAGAGTGATTGATCTTTGTGCCTTATGATCTGTAAAAGTTGTTATTTAAGGATGGTTGTTTGTAAATATTTGTTAAAAGATTCCTGTAAACCGCTGTCCATTTCTGAACCGAAAGGTTGAAATAAAATAAAAAAAAGAAGAGTAACAGTAGTAGAAATAGGAGAAACAAAATATCAGATTAACAAGATTTCGATTTTGTTACATAAGTTTGCAACTTGAAATTTTAATCAACACAAACAATTTTGTGTTACTAGTCTGAAAAGACAACATCTTAATACTTGTAGATTAAGAATTAGAATCGTACCGATCCAGTGGTGTCGGGCATCTCGGTAGAGTCCCTCAGTTCTTGTAACAGAGCCTCTCCCTGGGCAATCGTAGACGCACAAGCCTCCAGGCACGAGGTCCGATGCTGGGCGCATTGTTCGAGCAATCGTTCGGCAGTCTCCAGGCTCTCCGCCACCTCGTCTTGTTGCAACTCCTGCCGCAGTTCGTCCACCCATCCAGACAGCTGAAAATAAAATCGGGGCCATGAATGAGCGATTGAATTTGACAATAAGAGGCGAAACGATGTCGCAGCCTGATGGCGACGGTTATGCGGGAAATGCACGAGTTGACTGCAAGTGACATAACGGGGCTGCGAGCTGGCATCGCGTGCTCTAAATTTATTGAGGCGTCCGTCAACGCTGGCGACAAATGGAAATTAATAATTGAGTCGGGTGCGCGGCGGATTCTGCATTCATGATTTTCACGAAATGACCTGATTTGCATTCTACTTGAGATTTTTCTTTTATAAATGTCTGATGTAAATGAATTGTACACCACTAACGGCGAGTAGACAATGAATATTTAACGGCTTGAAAAGTTCCAATTTTCAATTGTATATAGTTGAATAAATCCTATCGCTTATTCTGAAGACTTATTAATTGAGTACAATTAAATGCGCATTTCAGCTCAGTTTAGAAATTACTTATACTCATTAACCCTTAACTGACACTGGGGGGTCCAAAAGAGGCCACGGTAGTTTTGGATGAAAAATGTGTATAAAAAGCGCAGAAGAGTTTACTTTTCTCTAGTGCTTTAAAAATGGCAAATTAAAATCGGCATTTTTTGAAATGTGCTTTTCTTCATTGGGAGCGACGGTATGAAAAAAATTGTCAAATAAAAATAATTAATAATTAAACTATTAACAACAATTTTACTCTGGGGTTCAAAAGACCTCCTGTGATAGTTACATTATTATTTTTGCGTCAGTTAAGGGTTAAAATTCAATTCAGCCACTTCGAATGCTAATTACTAAGATTCTACAGTCTGCTTAAAACATTTTTTTCTTACTTAAATAAAAATATAACGTAAAATGACTTTCTTTCAGTTCAACTAGTATAAATATCTTTCAAACTACAATTACAAAGTTTTAAACGGTAAAATAATAAATTGCGTCGCATGGTAATCAGCATTGATGAACCTCTACAATCGACTCGATTGAAAGGAGGATCTCCGTACCTCTTTCTCGTGAGTGTAAAATACGACGGCGAGGTCGAGACGTCGCCGGCGCTGCTCGACCCGCGCCGCGAAGCTGCTGACGTGCGCCTCGAGCTCCTGGGCAACCGCGTAGATTTCGTCGGGAGCGCACTCGCCGGTGTGGGCGAGCTCCTCGGCCGCCGTCAGCAACTTCGACGCGTTCGTGTACGTGTTCTGGGCGACGTTCTCGAAGTGCTCGTGGCTCTTCTGATACACCCGCGCCTTCTGCAAGTTCCTGCCCACGCCTGTGTTCTTGCGGATGAACACCTCGCCGTGATTCGTCAGCCAGTCCAGCACGTGCTTCACGTCCTCTTGGAATAACCTGGTAAACGATTCAAGATTATGGTTAGTTCTCTATTTGTTGTATTTGATAATAATTTTATTTATTTATTTATTTATTTATTTTTTTTTTAATTAATATGAATTATTATCAAAAAGGAGGTTTATACTGAGAGAATTTTCCATTAAAATGATGGTAACATGTAGTAATAATGTTTACAGGAATATTCTCTTATGCAGAGGTTGTATTCCTATCCGTCATGTACTTTGTTTAATTAAATTTTGATTGGTAAAAACCTCGGAATAATTGAAGCAATAACAGTTCAATAATTGATTTCTTCTTGCATATATGCGAAATTTTAATTAGAATAGAATTTATTCAAGCCCCTTTCCGAAAACAATTTCGTTATTGCGAAATAACATAAGTGAATAAATAATGTAATGTACCGCATGAATACAAAAGTTAATTAGAACTAAATAATTGTTAAATAAAAAATAATCTCAAATAATTTTTAAACATTTTTCTGCGTGTAGACTGAATTTTAATACGATTTACGAAAAAGTACCACATAAAATAGCAATTTTTACTACGCAAAATACAGAAATTTTCTGTTAAAAGCGAGCATATTCTTCCGTTACCATAATTAATAACAATTTTACTATATGATTTTTCTCAGTGTATTCTTGATATAATATATCTTTTATTCTATTATATTATACTTTTTAGGGACTCTTAATTCCGTTTATATTATGCTAATAAAATATACGTAAATAATTGAACTACCGCAGAACATATTCAGTTCTTTACCGAATTTCAATTAAAATGTAAAATGCAGAAAATATAACAACAGCTTTAAAGAAACTAAATTAACAACCATCCCTTTGAAGCAGCCAATATTAGAAAAAAAAAAATACATGAATAATTGAACGACCAGAAAATATTCGACTCTTTATCGAAACTCCATTTAAATGCAGGCAATACAATAACAGCTTCAAAGAAACTAAATTCAACAAGAATCCCTTTATTATCTTGATACTGGTGTCTTCTTCACGTACAGTAACCGACCTTTTTATTCCGTAAGTTTCAATCAAATTTTACTTAATTTTTGTACATAATTTTCGTGAGAAAACTTCACGTTTTTTTAACATGGATTGTCAAATAAAATCACTTGATTTACTTAATTTTTGTACATAATTTACGTGAGGAAATTTCACGTTTTCTTTAACGCGGATTGTCAATTAAAATCACTTGATTTTACTTAATTTTTGTACATAAATTACGTGAGGAAATTTTTTTTCTTTCATGTTTTCTTTAACGTGAATTGTCAAGTAAAAATCACTTGATTTTTTTTCCGCGTTTGAATTTAGCCAATATTATAGAATAATTCGCTCCGCGGGCTACCGAGGAACTCGGGGAGGTTAACCGCGGAGGTGGGCATAGGGTCTCTCACCTGAGCGCGAGCCGCTGGTGCAGCTTGATCTTGCGCGCGTGCCATCGTGCCTCGAGCGCCCGGTGGTGTCCCAGTATTTGGTGTATGACGGCGAGCACGTGGGACGCGCCCTCGCTGTAGTCCGCCGCTGGATTCCCGCTCATGCCGCCCCTGCCGTCCATTCCATGGCCGTCCTGGCTCTGGGTTCGTTTCCGGTTTTCGAAAAAGAAGGAGGCGAGGTGAGTCACACTTTAGTCGATTCACTTTTACCGCTCGGCCGTTGGCTGTCGTCGACTCTCCGCGCATTTATTTACCGGACGCAATGGGCACGTACGCGTCGTGCGGACGTGTTGTATTGATTTCTTTTTTTAATTTCGTATACTGGGAGAATTTTCTCGTAAAAATTACGCTGATTTTCCCGTAAAAATTGTACGTGAAAGAACGTAATTGTGGGACGGTTGGCCAGGTGGTACTGCAAATTTTTATGGGAAAATCGCCGTAATTTTTAACTGAATCTAGAACGGTTGACTAAGTTTTGTAAATTTTAGAAGAAACACCCTGTAAAAATTACGGGGATTTTCACGTAATGATTACAGAATTTTTTTTTAAACTTTACAAAGCTCAACGAATCGTTCAAGGTTCAGGTAAAAATTACGGCGATTTTCCAGTAAATATTAACAGTATTGACAACCGTCCCACGATTAAGTTTTTTCACTTAATTTTTACGAGAAAATTCTCTCAGTGTATATAATTTCGCCGCGTGAAAAAAATACAATGTATATATTTGCATTAAAGAAATCCGATGAGATGAAAAATGTTACTATTCACATTTCCAAATGGATTTTAAATTTTCAGATTTTGAAAACGTCGAAACTATTTTTAAATTTTATAATTACAAAAAAAAATGCTCTATTTTGAATGGAAATAAGAAGTTTTATATATTTACAATTTTAAATGTACAGAACGCAGAGCAAACTTTATTTTGAATCAATCGAATTTAAAAAAAAATTTTCAATTTATTGGGAGAGTCGACAATAGCCAGACCGACGATATACATTTCTACAGGAAACACGCATTGTGCCAAAGTTCTACAACTACTTGAGGGCAGTATTGGTTTTTTTTTCTAAGAAAAGACAAAAGGACGATATTAATTAAAGTTAGCGGAAAAAAGTTTTAATGAAATTATAGATACTACCAAAGACTTTTCCAATTAGAGAGTTTACAACGAGGGATTATTCACTGCTATTGCGATCTTTTTAAAAAATTCAATCGATTTTTCACTAATTATACAGTCAAAAATATATCACTGTTTATTTTAAAACAATCACATAAAACACAAATGAAACTTTTATAGTAAGTTTAATTCAAAAATCGTGATTTATAGAATATATAAGGTACCTGAGCCTAATATGCCTACCCTAAGCGGAAACGGCCATAATTTTTGAACGGAGAAGAACTTTTTAAC
>JAWWEN010000001.1:7837153-7858765 GCA_035582955.1 Sycophila texana | reverse complement strand
GAAAGTGGATCATCATTCCCGGCGGATTGCCCCCCTCGGCTTCGCCGCGGGGGGGCAATCACTCCACCGGGACGAAAGATCCACTTTCGTCCCTAGTAATGTAATGTACTATTTTCGCGGATTTTAGGTGTACAGACTATTTTTTTAACTTGAATTTTTTTTTTAGATTATTTATAATGTTGCACTTGTCCTAAATGAAGATATGTGACTAATATGCGAACTTTTTAATTGAAGGTCGTAATTATAAGCTTTTGAGAATTACAAGAATTTATAAGGTAAATAATTTATAGCTATTTAGAATCGAGGGGATCGGATTTCAAGCTGGTTTACTACAAATTATTGAATTATTAATTAAGGTAAAAATTTATCGAAACTATATATTTTTTAAAATTTTATTATAATTTTTGAAGAGAAATTTTTCTCACGGATCCACTGCAGGTTTCAATTATCGACGGCCGACTTTGAGCTTTTGTAATTGACGGTGCAAAAACTGGAACCTGCGACGACTCAAAATTTAGCGAAAAAATTTCCGCTTTCACCGTAGCAGTTGTGTTCGCAAATAATTTTCTAGACCTCGGTAACTGTCGCGTAACTGATACAGTTATCGCGATAAAACGTTTGCACCTTAGAGATAATAAAACTGCATTTGGGTCAGCTTAGCAATAAATAATGAACGCTTAACCGTGCGATAAAACTATATTACACTCAAACTATTGCCTTTTTAACTGCTTCTTAAAAAGGCATTGAGTATTTCCTTTTCAGTAATTTTCACGAAAAGAAACTGCGCGCCTAATTACAAGTGATGTTTATGTTTCTTCTCCGCGAGCGAACAGCTCCTTTGCATGGAAAAAAGAATTCATTTATTTTTCAATCCAACCGGAAGATGGTATCTCCAATTAGACATTTGTGCAACGAAAAAATTATACGAACAATTTTACACCTTCTCATTACACAAGGGCCGAGGAGTCCATTCTTATCGGTGCAGTCGAGTCTCCAGTATCCCATTATCTCCGGAGGTTACCCTCCTCCGACCACCTCAATTCCGCTAACTCGCGTATCATCAGACTGATAAGAGCTGGAAAATTCGCCCGATCAGTATACACGTATAGAAGAGGAGCCCGATGCGCGGCACATCCTCCTTATCAGGAGCCGCACTAAACCCATGCTCGGAGTGATGCGGACCCCCGCTAAACTACGTACCGTTAACTTCGCACCGGCTCGACTCGCTCGTCTTTACGCCGGGGTTATCTCACGTAGACTCGCGCTCTGTGTCTTCCGCGTATTTCTAAAAGATAGTCCGCGACATGAGGAAAAGTGAATTTTGCATGGTATACCTTTTATTTATTTTTTTTTTTTATTTTTAACATTAGCACTTTCGAAATCGATAGGAAGAGAGTGCAAAGTACATTTAGTTTCGTGTAAGGAATTTCTCTGCTTGGGTGAATGACGATAAAAATGTTTTAATATCATTTCGCATGGTAACTTTTAATCGTTTTTTTTATGTTTTTTAATTTTTTTTATTAATTAAACTGTTTAATTATCAATTATTGGGTTTAGTTAATAGAAAATTTAATTAATTAAGAGAAACCTTGTTTTATTTTATTTTATTTTATTTTATTTTTTTGTTAAAGTTATAGCATTTTTAATATCAAAGGGAAGAGAGTGCAAAGTATTTGTAGTTTCGTGTATGAGACTTTGTTTGTATGAGTGACGATAAAAATTTTAATTTAGTAAATGTTAAGAGCTATCGGCATCATAGTTCGGTGTTAAAAGTTATATTAAGAGAGCCACAAAAGAGGAAGAGAGGCGTGATTCACCGTTGAGTCATCGATTGCATTATTAATAAAGCATTTGCTTATCGTTATACCAGACATAGATAATTTATTCAACAAATTTAATTGAGTAATAGCGCCACTACAATGAATAGTAATGCAGGAAATTTAAATAATTAAATCTGATTCATGACAATCGAGATGTCATCTCTGGCTGACGTATGCTGGAAAATTAGTTCGTTATAATCGTTCACAAAAACCGTGAAAATCATTGCAGAACATCACGTGCTCGCAATAGAAAATAAAAACATTTTTAATCACCGCGTTTTCCTTTTCTTTAATTTCTCTCTCTCTCTCTCTCTCAAAAAAAAAAAATAATAAATAAATAAATAGCTCGTGACGGATAGAGAGAATAGACAAGAAGATAAACGAAATTTTAAAAGGCAAAGGCTCGTCCCGATAAAGAATGAAAAAAAAGTCGGAGGTTTGCGCAACCCACTTTCGAGCCCATCAATAATGCGTTAAGCATCGGTTTCGAATAAATTTTCCGGCGCACGATATACGAGAAAAATGAGCGAGAGGAATTTTCGAGAGAACCTGATTTGCCCCCGGGATCCGCGCTTTATCGGTGGGTCGTGTGCCCGGTGAGTCCGAGGAAAAAAATATGCGGCGGCGACGGGGAAAAAGTGCACACAGGAGATACCTTATACCCGAGGAAACAATGGCCCGTAATTGAGGGAAAAAGCGACGCGGGTGACCTCCGGGGGCGAAAATCCCGGCGCGCCTTCGTTATCGTCTACTACATGAGACGCGCCGCGGCCATTGTCCCTTTAGCTCTGCGGGATTCCCCGTTTTACTCTGCGCTTCGACTCGTTGGGAACATTTTTTTGGAAATTCTCTTTTACAGTTACAATTATGTACTTTGCAAATGCTTCTAAGTTTTTTCCTTATCAAAAAGGACTGTTTTGTACTTGTAATGTATGAAATGATTTATTTTGTAAAAATGTATATACGTAAAATCGTAATTTTAATAATTTTTATTTAGTAATTCTTACAAGAACATCATCCGATCTCAAGTAATTTTCACAAAAAGGCGAGAAGGTTCATGATTATTTTTTTTAAAGATTATTTTTTATTTTCATTATTATTACTGCTATTCCGAGAAAAATAAATTAGTCAAATTAAGAAGAAAATTATAATTGCATTGGATGAGAGAAATACTTCAAGATAAATATGTAAAAGGCGATAATTGTAGATAATCAATATTACGCTCTTCTGAGCTTTATTTCTATAAAAATACATACCTCGAGATATATTTAAAGTATATGACTTATATCGCTAACCGCGCCATTTTTAAACAATTTTTTTGCATTTTTGGTGCACCTTGCCAACAATTAAATTTTCTTGGCACGCGCTGGCGACTTTGCATCTAATGCGATATCAAGTTACCAATAACGAGTTTCGCATCGACTATGTACACATCGTCGCTAACGATCCAACGGGCCATTCTCGTAGCATCGCTCAGGTTTCCCAACTTATATCTAAACTTTTTTCCTCTTCCCCTCCTCCCCGCCTTCCCTTCGAAAAGTAAAAAAAAATGCTTTTTTGTTGCGCTTGGCATAGCATTCAGGAAAAATCTCCATCGCCAACGTAACGTTGCCAAACCTAAGCCGAGCTTCCAAAACAATTAAACTATCGCCGTATCTCCGAACTTCTTTTTCTCTCCCAAAGTGACAATACAAGTCTCTCCGCAGGGAGCGAAACGTTTAAACCGCCAAGGAATGTCCTCTCTATATCTCTGATACGACGCCGGTTTTTTTTTTTTCGGCAATTAAGCAGTCCAAGGACGCAAGAGAACAGAAATAGAAACACAAGCTAATGGGATTTTTTTTTACGCACGAGCGGAATACCCCTTATCGGAAAGTCGGCGGGCCGCGCGTGCGCACGTGCGAAAAATACCGGCGTTCTTACGTGTTCGCTCGTCCCCGTCGGGCCTTTTAATTGCACCGCGCCGATGATACACGCGAAAGTAAGTCGCCTCGGGCCGATGAAACCAATCGCCGGCGACGCGTGTACACGACTGTCTCATAGGCTCTCTATTTTCTCTCATCGTGAAAAAAAAAATCAACTGGTTACGTAAACAGAAGTAATGATCGTCGCAAGAAATTATTTTGCTATCCCGCGACTGCGATCACTGATTACTATATAACTGCTATAATGAATTCGTTAATTTCGCTGCCATCAAAATTTGATAATTAAATTGCGCCGTGATCATTTCATTATTATATCCTTCTGATAAGAAATCAAATTACTCGAACGCATAAAGAAAGTGTGGAAATATGTTTCTTTGAGTTTTTTTTATATATAAAGTCATTAAATAAACATGCTTTTAAAAATCTTGTGTTTAATTGTGTTAAATAAATCATCATTTTTTCGATTTTAAATGTTCGATGTTGCGTTTATTTTCTTCGTCAGATTTTTAACTGAGTAGTAAAAAAAAAGATATAGCAATAATTTTAATAAATGCGCGGCTTACAACGAGAGCAAAAGTCTACATATACGCTGCATCACGCAGAAGGGTGCGGATAGTTTATTTTAATAAAAGACCGATTGATTGCTGACTTTTCACTTTCCGGCGCGGAGTTGCAATTCATCTTATTTAGCAGCTTGAAAGTGCCTGGAGATGGACTTTCGAGAAAAGAGCGACGATTACCGGATAATACAAGCTCTCGTTTCGCGCAAATAACGCGGTACGAACGATTTAATGGTCGCTCCGGTCGATTACCGATTTTCACGCGATTCTACGAGCACGTGCCGCCGAGGAAAATCAAACGTTGCTTTTGATCGTTACAGCCGTGTGTTTAATCCCGTCGATACGCGCATCTGGTTTTCCTCGGGATGGAGGTCTTCGCAGGGATTCGAAGGATTCCAATAATTTGTCGATTAATCAATTAGTTATTGCAGAGTTATAGAATCTAAAATTTGTCTCCGATGGTTGGTTACGCATTTTTTTACGTAAGAAGCTGAAACAATGGGCAGTTTAATAATTTTAATAATTTAATTTCTATTGTTTTTATTGTCGAATGTATTATTGGTTAATTAGCGTACAGGATTTATTTACGATGTCGTATAAACTAATAATTAATTGGTGTGTGTAAACAAGGATAGGTATAAAAACATTTCCAGTAAATATTCAAGCGAAAGTCAACTCGAATAAGTAAATACTCACTTTACAATAAGTAGAAGGCAATTTGACGGTGAATATAAGTCAACTTCCACTTTACTTAGTTAACAAATATTATGGTTATTAAATATTACAATAATCTGATGTAATAAACGAAAATAAGCCAAGATTCTAAACTTTGCACCTATCACCTTTAATTTTTATTGTGCATTCCCGTATTCCTTTGTATTTGACTTTTATTATCTCGCTAATCAATAAACTACATTGCAACAAACTAATTCTAGCAAAAAAACAGTATTACAGTTGCTAAAAATTTCCTATTATGCATTTTTCAATTTTTTTCAGTAACTTAGCTATAATAAGATTTATCGCTTCTAAGATTTATTACGAATTTCTATAGGATTAATAATTCACCAAGCAAATAAATCAATCCAGAAATTATATATGCATAAAAGAATTCTAAAAACGCGAGTAAAATTTAAATTAGATTATCTAAACACTTTGTGCAAAAGGAATTCGCAATATTGATGTTGGCTTAGACTCGCGGCTATAAATCATCAGCGGCCGCAGGGAAAATTAATCCCGCAAATACGAAACTTGAAACGCGCAATTTTACAAGCGTCACGTTTCCCTTTCTCCTCTCCCCTCGTCGCAAATTCGCGACGAGCTGAGCACTCAAAAAGAATACGAAAAAAAAAACGGAGATCGACTGAGAAAAGGCAGGAGAGGGCACATCAAAGCGGCTGCCCTCAAAAGCGCCACGCACTCGCGGAAATCACCCGTCGACGCGCCTAGTCGCAAGAGGCTTCTAGACGCGCGATGTTATATAGAAAGAAAAAAAGGGGGGGGCAGTTTAGTGCACGCGACGTCGAGCTCCTATAGTGTCTTCATTTTTAGCTGCAGTTCGGGAGAAAACGTCGCTTTCACAATCTACGCGATTTTACGAAAGTCGAGGAAAATTTATGATAAAAAAGAATGAAGGCAACGCTCGAAAAAGCGTAAAGTAAACAAAAGGTTAATATCTTGGCGTAGTCGAGTCGAGATCAGCCGACGAAGATTTGCCCGGACGGCCGGCCTTGGGGATTTGCATTCCCTCCTCTCGCGACGCGCTTTTTTTTTTAAACGCTTCATATAGTAGAGTCCCGAATGTAAGTACGAGATTAAAATCGAGCGGATATCGTGGCAGAATTGACGAAAGAGACAAAAAAAATTACGGAGTGAAAAGTTAACCGCCGAGTTATTGTTATTGATTGTTTACAACTCGTATATAACGGCTCGTTTAAGATGCAACGTTGAATATGCAAAGTTCGGTGGGAGGGGAAAGAAGTGAAACGGTAGGCTTCTCTCTTCCACGACTGTTTTTTTTTCTTTTTTTATTTCCGTGTTGGTAATCCTCTGTAATTTCGCCGCTGCCTCCATGCAAATCGAGCCGCGGGCCTCGGCGCTTTTCCTCGGTCCCCGTTCTCCCTTCTTTGATTTTCCAACGGTGAAATTGGCATTTTTCGAAGGCTTTACTTTCGGCTCTCAGATTCGAAATTGAGTTGTGCATTTAAATGGCGGTTAAGAAATTTTGTCAGATAAGAAGTATACGATATACAGTACTTTATATATAATTTTATTACCGAGCTGAGATTGGATTACTACGGAGTCATTGACTTTTGATAATTTACGAAACGATTTTCTTATTTTTTATTGATAAGTAACGCAGCAGCTGATTTCATTTTTATGTTTTTCAGGCTTCAGTTTCGAAAAAGAAAAATTAAAATGCAGTTATTTATTGGGGCAATTATATTCAGTGTATATACTCTCTAAATGCGATGTAAATCGCTCGTCGCGAATGATATCGCACACTTTTGTATAACGAGGATGCGAAAGTTCAGTGACTCGTAGTTATTGCACAAAAAAATATTTTTATTTTCACTTTTTGAACTTACTTATTTTATGTAATATTTTTGAAATGCGCGTTTTATAACTAAAACTGTTTTTACACATTGAAAGTATCTTGAAATTCGTATCCTTGCATAATAGTATATAAAATTGATTTTTACGTAACGACAATAAATATTGAGTTTCCAGCTTCTCAGCTTTTATTACTATTTAACGATCGAATTTTTCCGATAACAAAATCGAAGGATCTCCTGACGAGCGATAATTTTGAAAAATATACTACTACACAGCAACGATATTTCTCGCGCGCCAATAAGTAATCGCGATTTAACGCGTAAATACTATAAATTAAAATTTTCCGCGCGCCTCTTACAAAACCCACTCATTCTCACCGAGGAGAAAACATGATTTAGCAGACAGCATTTTCTCCAAACGCGAAAAAACCTCCTTTAAAAAAAAAAAAATAGGAAAAAAAACAAACAATAAACGAAAGGTAAAAAAAAGGACACTTTCGAGCTTGTGTATAGTCCGCGCCGAAACCGGCGCGATCCACTTAACTCCTTCTCGCCTATGTGCGTCCGTTCGATTCGCGAGAAAATATCTCCGGCGCGCGTACTTCCTTTTTCGCGCGCGCCGCTGCTTTCTCTGCCACGCACTCGCGGGCCCGCGACCGTGAAAATCCGATCGCGCGGATTTCGGAGAGATCGGGCCGGTGCTCTCGACGCTTTTGATTTTGCTCGCGCGGCTTTTACTTCGTGCGATTGGAAGCTGCTCGGCTCGAAAGTGTGCGAGCGCCGCGTCGCCCTCGACGCCGAGTGGCCGCGAGTTTGACACTTTTATCGTCGAGGGGCATTAACGAGGTAATTCGTGGAGGATCGCGCCGACGACTTTATTATTGGCTTGTTTATACGTTGGAAAGTCAGAGTCTGAGATTGAAAGTGGATTTTTGAATTTTAATTATATTGTGTAGCTGGAAAATGACGGAAATTACATTTCCTTTCGTTTGATTATAAAAGAGTGGAGGGTCTTAGTGTGGCGGTTATTGTAAGAAATGAGAGGATTATATCGTAAAAGTTTGTGGGAATGGGAACAGCTGAAATTTAGGAAGGAAAAGTACTTAGTCTTTTATCTCATTTCAATTGCATGTAAAAGAAATTTTCTGTGTTCTGGAGTGTTTTCTTTTTCCTTTAAATGTTATTTAAATCAGTGCATAAATTATAATAAATAATAATAAAGTGTAGAAAAATTTTTTTAACGACGTTATTAACACATTATAATACCTCAATACCTCCAACAAGTTTTTATTAAAGTTTATCGTCTTATATATTTCAGATTTTAGAAAAAAAATCATAAGTTTATTTTTTATATTTATAGATTTAATAGTTTCCTTGATGCTTATAGAGATACGACGTCTTGCTCCGGGTATTTCCTTAAAAGGCAATCCTTCGGACCCACAAGTACTTTTTGCTTTTGAAAAATATGCTATGAATCTTCTGCCCGTCTAGTCGAGTTGGCGACCAGCAGGTCAGATCTCTCCTTGCTCGTTCTACATCGTTGTTTTTTTTTTTTCGAAAATATAAATGTACTAGTTACCGTCGAAGGTGACTAATCTTATAATAAGTCTCGTTTTTATATAAAACTGGCAAAATCCACGCATTTCGTATGCTTATGAAATTTTTTAACACACTCTAATTAAAATGAAAATTATAAAATTTAAACATTAAATATAATTACTTTATTATGCTATTATCAAAAAAATTAAACAAACTTCTTCGTTTAATTAATTGATTGAAGTCTTATTATATACACGTCAAAACCTTCTAAATTTTGGCACAATATTTCGTCGGAAATCTATCGTTTAAACGATCAAATCGCATTTTAAATTCTGTCATCGTTTTTTAAGGATATAGGATTATGTTGCTTGCTAAGAAACTCAGCCAACTTTAACTGTACATTATTTTAATAAAATAAATAATACATTATGCGTTATAATTAACGCTTTATTTTAATGAAACACCCGTGGCATATACCGTACGATTCGATCGCCGAGAATAAGAATAACACGAAAAATCGTTACATATAAACATTTTCATTCTGCTAACGATTCATTTTTCGTTCCAATGAAAGAAAAAGGTGCATCGCCGCAGCTGTAAAAATCGTAGATAATAGACTATCCGCCCCGCGAAGTAAACAAGCGATCTTTTATCTATATTCCCGGCTCGACGACGACACCTCTGCTCTCGAATAAAGAAGAACGAGTCCGTCCCTCGTGCGAGCTTTTCCGATCGCTGCGTTGCTCAAATCAAAAGGCCGAATCTCGTTTGTCTAACGAGCCCCTGCAGGGGGAGGAGGGGGTTGCAGAGCGCGAGGGAAGAGGAGAGAATCGCGGGGATCGGGCTGCATCGTGAGCAGGATGAAAGAGGAAGCCGGCGCCGGCACTTTAGTCGTCACGGACTCCCGGCGATCGTTAGCCGGCGCGTCGGCGTGTCGCAATTAAAGGCGACACGCAGTTAGCCAATTAGCCGGCCGGCCGGCGCGAGGAAAAAATTTTCGCCGAGGCGCACCGGGTTATATATATATATACGTAGGGGTACTCGCTGAAATGCCGCGGCTGAAGGGTATACCCCGGCGACCGAGTTTCCATCTCGTTTTGCAATTGTCGTCGGTGACGAAATGAATTGTTGTCCTTTTTTTTTCGCTCCTTTCGATCGCCGTTTTCACGAAGGAAATGCGAATTTTTTTTTGTTGACGTTTGAATTTGGAGTCGAAGGTAAACGAATATTGCAGTTTATTGATGCACTGAGAAAAAAGTTCAGTAATCACAACTAACTATTACTTGTTTTAGCTAATATTTACTTGTTTCAATCAAAATTTATTTATTTCAACCAAAATTTATTTGTTTCAACCAAATATTATGTTAGTTGTGATTACTGACCTTTTTTTTCAGTGTGTTAAAAATATCAGAATATAAATAATTTCTATATATGGCCTTTTATCTAAAAAATTAAAGCAATTTTAGAAAATTACATTAATTCGTTCAGTTTACTGGTTAAAATTGTGAGGGTACTTGCGGTTCACATCACCTAACTAACCTATTTAATAATTAAATACATATTTAATAGTTAATTTTACTTTGGGATTTCATAATTTTCAGGAATGCATTCTCAATATAGTGTCTTAGAACAATTATTTTATCTAATAAGTAATAGTGTATTTTTAAATTCTTCGGAGAAAGTCTAAAACTAGCCAAAGTGAAAATATTGAAATGCGTCTATTTTTATTCAACATTTTCATTGAAGTTTCAGTTATTTCATTATGACGTTTCATAATTTTCAAGGATGATTCGAAACGTTGAAAGTTTTTTGAAATTCTTCAATAGAATTTTTCTCTTAAAATTTACTGAAAACATTTACCCCTAATTCGAGTCCATACTCCATCCGCTTGTCAACTGAACTAAAGAAAGTTAAAACTGCAAGAAAATTTAAAGAAAAAATTCCGAGGGAAAAAGAAACTGCGTAAAAAAACTGCACAAAATAAAATTGATTCTACAATTATTCATTATCTCTTCGACTCATACTCCATAAAAACGAAGATTAAAACCAAGAAAATTTCAAGAAAAAATTCCAAGGGAAAAAGAAACAATGAAACGACCGAACGGATTCATCAATCTTTTCAATCTTTTGAAACGGAACCAGCCGCGGTCGCCGCGTGAAAATGAAAAAAAAAATCTGCGCTATACGTATACACGTTGAAACGGTGAATTTCCCGTATCGGCGCGCGTGCGCTCCCGCCGGGAAAACGAGCTCGAGGAATGCCCGGCCTATCTGAAAAAGCGTCGCGATCTTCCGGCGCGCACACCTTGGCCGCGGCCCAAGAGGCGCCGCTGCCAGCGCGGCGCTCGATTTCCGCGCCGGGAATTTCGCTCTGCCGACGCCTGTATTATACACCTACGAGGCTTTATTTCGCGAGTCCGACACTCTTTTCTCACCGCGACGAAAACAATTAGTCCTAGCGCTCGGGAATGTTTTTGCTCTCGAATATCTCTATTTGACTGCCTTTCATTTTTTTTTCTTTTTTTTTTTTTACTGAGGCACGTGGATTTTGGCCCAGTTTGCGCTTCTTTTTCTTAATGGATGACTGCGCGCTGAAAGGGTACAAATATTTTATATTTAACATTTGTTTACCTACTAGCAAGGACTTACATAAATAATTGTATCCGCGACAATGGATTTGTGTCGGGGTGTACACGTGGATCTGGAATAGTTTTTATTATAAAAATGTTATTTCGGGACTTATATCTCGCGGTAATTAAGGATCGATTGACTAATTTAACTACCGAAGCGTGATTCTTGATATTTATACAAATTTCTGTTTTCAATTAATTACTTAGTTTTTTATATTTTGTGTCATTAGCATGTGAATGCAGCATATGTGATAATTCAGTAATAATCGTTAGCTTTCAATTTCGTCATAAATTACGTTGATTATTGATTTTAATTTACAGCGTTAAAAGTGGATATTTCGAGTGAAAAAAATTTGAGCTGCGATGTTGAGACTTTCCTAATCTTCGTTATGACAAATGCGTTTTTAAATAGCTGGCTAATTGTCAAAGGCAAGCGAATAATGCGCCGGAGTATCAGGCGGAATCTTTTTTCTCACTGCATAATATGTGTTACATTATTCATGCGAAAATGTAAGAGAGCAATTTACAAATACCCGCATTTCCTGCAACTTTCACGAGGTCCAAAATTTCAATTAAGATAGTTTCCCATGATGACACAATAGCGAATTTCTCCTTTTTTTATAACGCGGTAATCTGCATAGTATAAATAAGGCAAACGAAGAAAATGTGCATAACTTATACTTTATTCAACAGTAAAACCTGCTCGTTAAAAGTAAAAGTCAAGTTAATGTTATTTAAGATCTAATTAAACGATCATTATCGCCTGAAATGTTATTGTTGATGTTCAGCTTTTATTAATACTTATTATACTTAAATGTTTAAATAAAGTAATAACGAACTGAGAAGAATTTTCTATTGTCACGTTAAATTGGCTTTTATTTTAATTCATTTATTTTAAGCGAATGTAAAATAGAATGGTTTTAACATTAGAAAAAAGTTAGCGCAAACGCAGCAGTGAACTGAGAAAATCTGTCCTGAACAGATATTTCATTTTAATTCTCACGTGTTTGCAATAAGGACGCAGTCACGCTTTATAAAAATCATGTGCAAATGTAACGATGATGACGCACAAACATTATCTTGCTATATTTATCTCTGATTACAAAAAATAATATTGGTCTACACTTCTTTCAATCTCTCTATCCACAAATTATTATGAAATACCAAAAAAAAATTTATTTATTTTAATCTTTTTTTTATTTATTCACTCGAATCTATATATAATATACTAAAATCTATATAATATACAAAATCAATCCAAACAATAGGGATATAAAAGAGAAGAAAAAAGTGAACCTCTCAATTTTTTGTGTCCCCACCCCCCTCCAAAAAAAAAAAAAAACGCAGAAGAACAATCCCGCCGCTACGCCGATGTACTCGTTATTGTAATTCTAGTCAATCCATACACAAAAAAAAAACGTACACAAGACTCCGCTAACAATCGGCGTTACACGGCGTACAATGATGGATCGAAACAGCGCCGGTCGCGTTTTCTCCGCGACGCGCATTCCTCGCATACTCAGCGGCCAAAAACCCCTAAACGAGTGTGCGCATATATCTATATACCGCCGACAATGGGCCGGATGCTCCGCCGACGAAAAAGAAGACAAAAAAAAAAAAAGAAGAAGAAGCGGCGGGGATTTCCGCGGCGAACTTTCATCGGCGCATCGCCGCGATTTCCCTCTTAATTGCGTTCGGGCGCGAGATTTCTATATACACTGAGCGCGACGTCAACCAGATGCCGCGCGTTACACATAATGCCCGGCGTTTCTCTCTCGTGAGACGACGCTCGGGACGTTTTCTCCCGCGAGGCGCTGAGAATACGCGGCTTTTGCATTCTCACCGGCCGTCGAGCGGCGCAGACACTGGCTTCTTTCTGATTCTCTCCGCTCGGGTGCTGCGGCGCTTGGCGGATGGGACTGATGATTGGTGTATAGTGAGTGATCGCTGCTTTTTTTTGTGGGATTTATTATTGGGTGTTGAATGTTTAATGGCGATTGGAAATTTCAATGATTTTGAGCTGTCGTTTGTACGATGTATTGGGGCATGAATGAAGTGCCTTTTTTACACTCGTTTGTTTACGCTTGTTATGAGATAGAGGAGGTGCGATAATATGTGGGAAGTATTGAAGTGGTTGAAAAAAAATGTTTGTACGCCAATAAAAATGGAGTGCGAAAGAAAAATCTATAAGAATATACTCTAACGTTTTTTTTTTACAATTTTGCAATGTTGCTATTGCGTTGAAGTGTAAATATTAGAGTACGTTGAACTGATCGTGCATGACTTCTGTTTTTTTTCTGTTATCAATGTTATTTTAATAAATGACTTAAATACTTTAAAAAGAAGCGTTTTATTAAAAACTTAATAATGTGTTTAATCAGTCCAATTTTTAAATATTTAATGTTAGATTATTCTATTATTACACTGAGAAAAAATCCAATAGTCACAACTAACCATTACTTGTTTTATAACTAATATTCACTTTTGTTTCAAATAAAATTTACTTATTTCAATCAAATATTAGTTGAAACAATTATTTAACTATTTAACTAATATTTATCAGTTGAAGCCAGTTAATGGTTAGTTGTGAAATGACCTTTTATTTCAGTGTATTTTTTTTTTAATTAATTAATTGCATAAAGCATGTACAACAATTTACTTGTAATTTTCTATAAAGTACATTGATTTCGTAATAATAGTTTCTTGTACATAGAACTGATGACTATAAATACATTGAATCTATTTCGGTCAGTTGAATCATTTTTCTTTGCGCAATAAACTCAAATTTCCATAAGCAGTGTATCGAGTCCAGTGAATCGAGTCCACCGGAAGGCTGTCAAACAAAATGTTTTTTTTTTTTTTAGTGCTGATAAGCATGCATAAATAGTGCTTTGCACAAAGGCTGTGTAAAAAAAAAGCGTTGAAAACTATTTTTCCAAAAGTTGTTCTAAAGAGTCCATTGACATTTTAATTTATTTATCACCTTCTCTCATATAGTAGTAGTAGTTCTTTATTTCCATGTATAGATATACACCTTCTCTCATATATTTATTCCTAAAAACATTTAAAAATAAATTTGGAAAACAATCCGCATTTCTTATTTTCGTACTATTTGAACTAAATAAATAAATTAATAAATTAATTGAGGATTATAAAAGAAAATAACAAACATAAACTAAATTTATTTTATTTTTTATATTTATTTATATAATCAGTATTAAAATTCGCTGCCAATTTATAAAAGTAACCTCCAAACTTATCCTTTAATCGCATGTGCTATCTCATCGATGTCTCGCAAGCTTACGACTGCGAATAAAGAGATTATCGACGAGCATCGCATCGTTAAAGTGGGATTGAGCAAACCAAGGGAAGGTGAGTCGCAATTTCCCGCGGAAATTGCCGGGAAAAAAAAAATCCGTTCGCGCGGGGGGAAAATCGGTCGCCTACGAATCGGCGCTTACTGTAATATAAACGTACCCCTCTCTCCTCTAATGCGCGCGCCTCTCGGCGCAAGGACGCTCTCCTACATTCCCGATGACTCTGCGCGATTTCATCTAAAACGACGTTTTTTTTTTCCTTTCTTTTTCCAGGTCACCCACAAAGTGACGGGGCAGGTGATGGTCCTGAAAATGAACCAACTTCCGGCAAATCGACCGAACATGCTCAAAGAGGTGCAGCTGATGAACAAACTCAGCCATCCGAATATTCTGAGGTTAGTGGAATTAGGCGATTTCTATCCAGAGCTTACGGTGAAACTTGACGCTAGCAGGAAATTTTCATCGTTTACGCGCTTTTATTTTAATGAAATCAGTGCATCTCGGCGATTGCCGATTTATTTCACTCTTGGTTGAAGTTGTGGAGATTTCGTTACTTTTTTTTTTTTTTAATTTTTGCGGTTAAATGGAATAATTAATTAAGAGAAGTAGATTGAGCGTCACTGATACGTTTAAAGAGAAACGAATGTAATTATTTTTGGGAAACTATTTTCATTTATTATATATCGATAAGTTGTTTCAAACGGTTCAGTGAAATCTCTGAAAAGCAGATTAAACATTACCGATACTTTAGTAGATTACTGATATCTAAATTTAAAAAAAAAAAAATCAAAAATTGTAATTTATTTTTATTTACTTAAATATTGATAGCTTATCAAGGAAATTTTGCTTCAAGCGCTCTATACAAATTAATTAGTAAAAGTAGATTGATCATTACCGACTTGTTTAAAAGAAAGTCAAATTTTTTTAAAACCACCTTTTCGAAATAATTAAGCCCCAATCAAATAGAAATGCAGAATTTCAACGAGTTCCTCGTTTCTCCAGTCTAATTAAATCATAAAATCATAAAGTGATAAATTAAAAAAGTACAGTTTATCGCTTAACAGTTACCTTATTGCTCGAAGTAAAACTAACATTTGGATCTACTTAGTACTTGCGTTACTTAGCTCGGCCAACATGACTTGAAAATTTAACTGCACACCATTTGTTTCTAGTGCGCGTTCTTAATATCCCCCTCGCGAACAAAAATGGAATAAACGAGGTATTCGATAAACGCATCGTCCCTAATTGAATGAGCGGCATAAAACTTTATTAAACTCTTTTTTTCCTTGAAATTTTACGATGACTTATCGAATTGCACGCAACGCTGGCGTGTAAGCTCCGACGAGGTGTATATACCTCTGATTATGTATAATGGCGCCGGCCGCAGGAAGTGCATCACACGGGGATGAATGGATCGGTGAACAAGCGGCTCGGCTTAATTTACCAACTCGCCCCGACCTGGCTCTGATATCCGCGTATTTTTGGGTCGGCATTATAGCTTATGACATGTTCAATGCGGCGGTCGCTCGTTTACGAGCTGCTGTTTCTACTCATTGAAAATAAATTGGAATTCAAGTTGATTGATCTACAAGTTTAATTGCTCCATCCTTTTTTTTCTGTTTAAACTAAAACGGCTGGTGATTAACTTTTTTTTTAATGAACTTGTAATGAACTTCTGAAAAATATGTATAAGTTGCAAAGTTAAAGAAACTAAATTCACAATGACATAGTTTCAAATTTTGGCGCCACTTAGCAGGAAATTTATTTGAAGTTGCTTCGTTAAATGATTTATAACATCTTGTATTTTTTTTATATAGGACTAATGAGGACAATAAAGTTTGAGTGGCAGTTAATGAATTGTAGAAAAAATAAGTTTTTCTTGGTGAGTTTTGTAGAAGCTCTGGGTTAACAAGTTTTTTTTCTTTTTACTCGCGATAAGAGGTAATGGGCTGTTTAAAAATAATTTTGCAGGCAAATTTGTTTGACGGTGAATAAACGTGGTGATAACAATTTTTTACCTATCCTTTTTTCGATCCGTTTTTGTTTTTTAAACATTACGAATTGATATTAAAATAACAACATACTATATGTTTATATATATACTCTTGTATGAAAGGTAAACTTTAACACAAGTTTACCTTTTATAGACGTCAGTGTTTTTTTGTAATTAGGTCAAAAATTTTGGGCAAACTTTAATTAACTTTAATGAAATTGAATATAATTTGTAATTGTCTAGTCAGAGGAAATTAAATTGATCTTTAGTAGTTTAATTGGGCTTGAAATGAGTTTTTGTTTTTAGTAATCGTGCTTTAGAAAATGTTAATTAATTAGCCTAATTTTTCTATCTATAACAAAATATTTAATTCTTTTAATGTAGACTGCTTAAGTTGCCATTATCCCCATTTAACTTTGTAATTGATTTAAATTAACTCCTGATTTAGGGGAACAAACAAATATAGAATTGTTTTAATCAATTTTTTAAGTAGCGTTTTAATAATATACAAATTTAGTGAAGTACTACGCTATTAAAACCACTTCTCACATAAAATTTATATTTCCTTTAAACAAAATGTCTATCCGTAAACATTTTTAGTATAGAATAAAGATCTCAGTATACAATAGAGCAACACGTAATTCACAATATTTTTGTGATTTGTAATATTATCGTAGCTTTCATTTAACAATATTATTCGGTGTTCTACATTTCGTTTCTTTAATAATAATTTGTTTTCGTTATCTGATATACATACCGTTTGATTTATTAAGTCACGACTTTATATTTCTTTCGATTAAACTAAGATATTGCATGTTCAAAATAAATATTAAAATCTTTTGTTCTTTCTTAAGGCCCAGCTGGCTCGTGTTCTTTAATGCTATTATACTTTTTGTAATCGACTGACCGTAACCGATTATTGTAGATTTCACACTCAACGCCAGCAACATAAATCATGTTATTTTTGTGAACCAATTACTTATTATACAATTGCGCAAAAAAAGTAAATTTTCATTTTCATTATAATAAACACAAAAATAAAAAATGTCTCTTACAAAACTATATTTATCATCGGATTCATATATCCTTTTAGTCGTAAAGTTGTTTTGATATTAAAAAGTATATTATACACATTTCACAGGCTTACATGAACTCAAGAAAATTATCATATCCTCTAAAACCACACTATACCCGCATTTAGAGACGCGCAGCAATCAAATACGTAATGCATTTAAAGTCGAATATGAGCTCTCTACTAAGCACATCCACGACATAACATTTAAATAAGAAAATTACCTAACAGCTTCCCGTATTACGAAAAAAGCGAAAGCTTCTCAAACGACACGCGCATCGTCGCTTATTCCCTATACGAGTGTCCCATTCAGATTCTCCACCGTCAAAATCGCGGCTTCCGCTTGAAAAGAATATGAAGGGGGATGCAGAAGGAGAAACTCCGCCGAGTGCACTGCACGCAATTAACGCGCGTGTTTTCCCCTCATATACGTACGACGGAACAAAACAGAAGGAAAGTGGTATACGGACTTTCGCCGCCGGCAAAAATCGCGTTAAATAGAGCAATCGATGCCTCTCCACGGGGAAAAAAGTGACGACGCGCCGTGCACGCGCGTAATTAAAAAAGGCGCCGCGAATGACTACTAGTATACGCCGATAAAAAAAGAGGGACTGTAAGCGAGCGGTGAAAGAGGCCGAAGCGACGCGTGCGGCGAGGAGAAAAGCCCCCACGTGGATTAATTGACTTTTTTTGCGACGCGCGCAGTGTATTTGCCGTCGATAAATGATTGGCATTGCGAGAGATTCAATCCGATTAGACGCGCGGACTCGCCCTCGCAGCGACCTTTGATTCGCGGATTTTTTTTCTTCTTTTTTTGCAGCGCGCGTTGGAGGCGAGCCAAGGCGCCCGGGGCTTGCGCGCTGCTACCTCGGATCGCGGAAGAATGCGTGGCCGAACGGAGGGATTTCAGGGTTTTCGGCCGGGAATTGAAAATAGTGCGCAACTGCTTCTCAGATTTCGTGTATATACGTATTGGGTGTATGGTAAAGTTTTTTGTTTAAAGGGTTTGAGATTTTTTTCTAGAGGGTAATTGGTCCGCTCTTGTAGTTTGGATTTTATGGACGTGGTTATATTATTATTATTATTATTATTATTATTTTAATCGCGGGTAAAAGTTTTTAATCGGTTTGGAGTATTGTCCATGATTTACCAGTGTTTTTTAGCACGTTCAATAAATCTTGAGCGTAAGTTTCTAAAGGGAAACTGCAGCGGACGTATGAGAGCGAGGACACACTAATAATTTTTACGTTGTAGTTTTGACGAGGAATTATTCCAACTGGTCTTAGGCTTTTTACAGCGACACGTTTATTACTACTATTAAACAGAAATGCATACACTTATAAAATGCGTACATAAAATGTATACCTACTTTTCATTATAATAGTTATGTACACGTATTAAATATAATTAAATTTTAACAAATGAAGTAATTCCCAATCGGTTTTATAATCTGTATTAAAAATATACAAAAAGATTTATTTTTGTAACATAAAATTAATTATTATTATTTTGGTCGCGCCATTAAATTAATTAAATTTTTAAAAAATCTATAATTTATTAAAAAATAAATGTGTCTATATAAGTGTCAAATAATTATTATTAATAATGGTCTGAAAATATTTCCTCCTTGCATTTCAATTGCAATCAATTGTTTTTTTAACTTCCAGAAGGTAATACTAAAATTTTCAAATAAAAAAAAGTTATTAACTTCACCTCCAGCTGGTTGATGGCTTTCTGAAAGTAGGTAAATGAGACCGAAGCAAATGTAGGCTTCCACTAAAAAGTTAATTACATTATTTCTTCGATGTGAAACCAAACGCATCCTTGTGGCGCTCGGCGCGCGCGAGAAAAATAAATCGATTAAATTCCGAACAAAAACAATTGGTAGAAATTTATCGTCAACAAAAAAAAGGTACAGCTCGTTAGAAAATCCCAACGCACACGAGTATAGAGTATATAAGAAGGCCATTACTCCTTATATATACTCAATCTAATCCGATAAAACCGTGAAGTGTACCCTTATAACTTTCTTCAATGCTAAATCAATTTTTCCTCCATTCATCGTCTTTTTGTTGTTGCTGTTGTTGCTGTTACACGGCTGGCGACTAATTGGACGAAAAATTCGTCAATCGATCTACGTTTTTTGGGCGCAAATCGAAAAAACTCTTCTATTCGGCCGACCTTTTCAATTGAAGCTTCTTGAAGGGGGAAGAGAAAAAAACAGACGGCAACTTTTGTTCATCGGCGAGACAGTGGGAGTCGGGGCCTCGTTTAATTTCGTCTCGTGTCTTGAATTTTTTTCCCATCACGTTGGCCGCTCCCGCACGCGAATCCGTAATTACGTCCGCGTGAAGTAACGACGCCGCGAAAGGTCGATTCACTTGCGCGCGCCTTTTTTTCCATTCCACGTGGCGCGCCTGGATGACTCCTTCGCGGACTATTTTTCTTTTTTCGACTATCACGACTCTGCGGTGAAAAGAAGTTCCATTGAATAAGTCGACGCATCGATGAGTCGTACGTTCATTGTTGCTTTAATGTGACAGTAATGTGGAAAAGAGCGGAGTTCTCGAAGAATAGTTTTTTTTTAGCAGTTGGAATGAGAAAGAGACTCATTAATGGAATCCATGCAGAATTAAGTCTTAAATCTAATTAAGTAACAAACCATGTGCAGAGTTAAAAAAAAAGTAGCTTAATTAAAAAAAAAGTATAGATGAATTTAATTAGAAGACAAAAAGTTTCAATTCACGAAAACTTTTCTTTAATGTGTGATAATAAGTAGATAATATCAATTTTTTTAGATAGGTATTAAAAAAAAATTAATTCGTGTAAGAGCCATCTTAATGGAAACAGCTGTTTTCCTCGAGGTTTTCCTTCGGTACTATTATAGGTACTACTGTTGAAACTATAATGCATCGCGGTTATCTATTAGATGATTAAGCATTGTTCTCGATACTACCGTACACTAACTCCATTAAAGGAATTCAACTAGTTTCAATGAAAACTTTGTACACACTTTTCTCCGCTCCGTTACACCTCTCATATCAAATTCAATTTTCCGACTTTTTTGAAAAAAAAAAATGTTAATTCTAAAAAATAAATAACGTCTACTGCTCTGCTCTGCTCACGGCATTAACAAATTTTTCGTTGCTAAATGTAAAACGTTATTATACTTACCAATATTATGTTTTATAAATGACATTTATAACATAATAAAATAGTAACGAAAACACAAGTTAAGATAGTTCAATAAATTATCGTATAAGTGATTAAAAATAGAATCGCAACTACCCTATTTAGATTTTTTTCTCCATTTTCTGCTCATCAAGAAGTTTACCATCTACGAATACATAAATTTCTTACTGCAAGACAAAATAATCGTTTAAGAAACAAAACGCAACACAATTACTGTTAATCCGCGTGGAGAAAAATCACCGTTAATCGAGTATAAGGCCGCGGCCGATCAAAAACTTTCATTATTAACAATTTAACACGACGCCAAATCAGCACCAGCATCATTCTATATCATTATTATTCACCGTCCGCTCCGAACGAAATCACAAGGCGCGCTCGGATTCACCGACCCTCCGAAAATAACGCATCCGCGGATCGACGCCTCCGAAGGAGCGCGAGAAAGAGACGCGAGGCTCGGCGGCGCAAGTGCAGGCGAGCCGCTGCAGCGGCAAGTGGGTCGGGGACCTTCGGTTTCGTCCATAACGGCACCCGAAGGTCGCACTCTTTATACGGAAGTGGATTACGCGTCGGTTTTCCACCTCCCCGCGCGCACCTCGACAATGCCCCTCCCCCCCCCTCTCGGTAAATTTCTCGGCCGGTCGGTTCCGTTGTCTCGCCGGCCACGGCTTACCGATACGGCGTAACGGTGCAACGCCACGGGGAATCCTTTACCGACGGCTGCGCTCGATCGATGGCTTTAACGTGCCGGTCGATTTTTTTTATCTGTTTATACTGGGAGAGGAGGAATTTTCGTGTTGGCCGGACGAGGCGCGGAGGAGTTTGTAGGGATTTATGGGTGACAATGCTGTTGGGACTTTGGGTGGTAATCGGTGGGAACGAAGAGAACTTAGGCTATGTAATGATTTATTTAAAAAAAAAAAGAATAATACACGGACAGAAATTTATATCAAAAATTACCGTTGTTTTGACGGTAACCATGGACTTTTTTGTCACGTCAGCACTGGTTACAGAT
>JAWWEN010000001.1:7812180-7837053 GCA_035582955.1 Sycophila texana | reverse complement strand
CACGCTCAAAATCAGCTTCGCAAAATCGCATCTTGCACACGTTGTGTCGAAAAATACGGTTCGATACATGAGCGAGGCTAAAAATCACATTCTCGCACTTGTATCGAAATGTACTATTGAAGTAATCTTGATACTTACATCGTCTTATGTAATACCTGTTAAACTAACTACATAATTTTACTCGCAGGTCGCAACAAAGGTCGGTGCAGCGAGTTTGTTCGCGCATCCGTTATTCCGCGACGGCTGGGAGCCCCGTCGCCGCGGCAGCTGCGAGTCCGGCTTCTGGAGCTGCGTGGGCGAGGATCTGAGCCCGGAACCGCCGAACCGGCGGCACGCATCGACGCTGAGCAGCTCGGCAGCGAGTAGCCTCTTCCTGCTGGACGACCACCGCACCAGCTCGATCTACACGGACTCGAGCGAGGACATAGCGAGTCTAGGCGGAGGCGACAGTGCCTGCTGGGAGGACCGGTTGGACCGCCTCGGCCACACCTCCAGCAAGACCATCGCCAAGATCGTCGACTACTTCGAGCGCAAGCAGCAGTCGGGCGCCGGTGGAAAGTTGGCCGGCGAGCACGGCTTCGACGTCGCCGCTCCCAGTCGCATAGCCCTCCTCAGGGCCAGACTAGAGGGCTCCGTGCCCCTCTGCAGCATCAGTGCTGCCCAGAGGCTCGTCGTCTGCGAGGGAGCCGTGCGCAGCAAGCTGCCCCTCTTCGACAAGAAGTGACGAGATCTGACCGACCGCAAGCGCAGGAGTTACGGGTTATGAGGCATCGAGAGCGTCGAGTGATATTAGACGAGCTTTTCTCGTTCGTGAGGTGGTGCGATTTCTTTTTTTATTTTACTGTAAGGTGCCATCTTATGGTAGTGTGTTAGCACGTTTTTTTTCCTGAGGAATGAGTAGTTGACGAAATTCAAAATTGTGTCGAAGGAAATCTTGGTGATTGTAATGTGTATGTTTTAATGGAGGAATTTTTTTTATAGTTAAATAATACATAATTATTAAAGGGAAATTTATAAATAATTGAAATTTATGTCAATGATTTTAGTGACTTATAGGAATTGTACATATTATTAGTTTTGTATCTAACGTAGTGACTGAATTTGCCAAATTTTATAGAAACCTGTATTTCTGTAAAATCGTAAGTTAAACAAATATTTAATCAATTGATTACTATTCTGAAGGGAAAAAAATGTAACTTGTGGCTAAGAAACGAACGAGAAAGAGCAGTTGAAAGAAAAGGAATTATTTCGAAAGTCTTGATCCTCGACGTTCTCGCGAACATAACTCAAAGTCCTTGTAAATTGAGAGAACACACTGAATTAGCTTTTCGGGTGTATATTTGTCGGTCGGAATTCGAGTTACACGAGAAATTTTTTTCTCTCTACTTACCGAGTTTTGACGTCGACTAGGGCCTCGAGCGCGCTATTTTTACAAGACTGTGATTGTTTCTTTTTTATGATCTATTACGCAAACGTAAAATGTCGCGCGCATCGAACCCTAAATCGAAAATATACTAATAATGAATAATAATTGACAAGAAAAATTACGTTTTCTTGTGCGCAACGAGATTCTTTTTGAGAATAAGCATTACCAACAAGCGAGAAATAAACACTTTTTAACCTTGTTGAATTTTATCGATTTTGACCATTGATGTGTATTAAACTTCGAGTATTCTTTTTTTTTTTAAACTAACAAGTAAGGATTTAGCAAAGGAAGTGGCTATGAGTCTAACTGCTATGTGTATACTTAAATAGATAAATCACAAGGATGCAGAAAAAGTATTTATTTAGAAGTTACGAAAGTTGGTAATGTTTGTTCAATCTTAATTCATTGTTATGCGTTTTAAGCAGTTCCTAGTTAGGCAGCTCCGTCCTGTAGGCATTGGAGGTACTCTCAATCGTACTTTATACAGCAAGTGAAAATAAAATACGCATTAGTTACGAAAGCCCGAGACTCCGTGGTTTAAGAAAACTTTTGTTATTGATTTTTGTTTGAAATAGTGACTCGTATGCACTTAGAAGTGTAGACTGAATTTATTTTTAATCCTTGTAAATAAGAAGTAGTAAAAGACAACGTAGAATCGATAATTTAGATTTATATTTGAGTTTAAAGTTATCGAAATTATTTTAATTGAAAAGCTAAAGCGAGTACGAGTCGCACAATCAAGATGTACGGTCAATTCATTTTAATTAATACAAAAATATCTTATTCTCTGTTCTTCTACTTGCAATAACTCTTCCAATGACATTCTTCCAAAATGTAACAACTTTATGCAGTTTTATATTAAATCGACAAGTGATTGAATCTCCGAAAATTTAGGGTAGATGTGAGTTGACCAAAATATTGATTTATACTGAGTATTATTTTTCTCCAAAAATCAGTAACAGAACGTAGAACCTCGAAAGGCGCTAATTAAGCATTAATCAGAAAGTTAAGTTTTCTTTCATCCTCTGCCTTCCTACATCTTCCTACGAACGTCCGTCAGTGTCAATTCAGTGTCAAATCATCGATCACGATGTTTAACAGAACAGAAAGAAAGTCTTCTAACATAATGAAATACAAAAGTAAACAAGAAATTGAGACCGTAGAGTAAGGCCTAAAATACAAAACAAAAGAAGCATAAGTATATGAACAAAGAAAAAAAATGAAGCAACGCTGTTGAAAGTCACGTCGAGGCACTTCTCGAACGATCCTCCGTTCGACGATTGAACTCGAAACGATTTCCGAGAGGATGCGAGAATAGTATATTTTGTTGAAAAAAAAAAGAAACGAAAAAAATGACTCGTGACCTTATTGTATTTTTGTTGCTAAGAATGAAATAAAGAATTGTAGCGAATTGGTCCTCGAATAATTAATAGACGTAAGTTTAGCGTAAGCGAGGAGATTGCCAAGCTAAAAGAAGTTATTATATATATAAATAATTTAATATATCGTATAAATGTATATGAAACTGCTCTAGTCAGTGTATTAAACGAGGCGGCCTTATATTTTATATGTATACAATACAAGAATATTAGAACTAAAGTTTAATACGAGTTTTAAGTGAGAGAAAAAGAAATCGATGAAATCATTGTATCACACTAGTTGACCGTGCGATTTTCAACGAAGCGTTTTTTTATGTATTTGACGCTGTTAGGAGCAACTACGGAATTGTCGATCGAACTTCAAAAGTCTGATGTACTTTTAAATCCGTATATTGCTCTGGTGAATCACGCGGATTCCGAAATAACATTTTACCAGTACTTTCATTTTTTGTTCAATTTCTTAAATATTTTAATTTCTTTTATAAAAAATTTATTTTTATCCAAAAATATATTTATTAGATTGACGTGTTTAAAATTTGTGAAATATGTGATCAATAGTTCGATTAAACAAATTTATACTTTTTTTTTTCATGCAATAATAAAAAAAATGAAAGCAATGGTAAAAAAACATTGTCAACTACTGTTACTATCTAAGAGCGTCTTCGGCGAAATTCGTATGAATTTGAAAATAAAATCATAAGAGTAGACAATTTACAACAACTTTGTACGAAATAAGACGACGTGCGCAAGTCTAAATAAATGGTACATAAATAAATGTTCAATTAAGTCGCGTTATTGCGATCTCATTGAATGGCGTTTAGATAGTTTTTTCGTCCATTTTGGATAATGTCGCCGTATTTGAACGAATCCGTCGCCTCGTCGTACTGTTATTAATCTTCATTTTTCTAATACAAATTGTACCAAATTCGTATATGATAGAGTTTTAAAGTAATGATTGTTTTATAATCGCCGGGGATCGTGGCGTCCAATCGTACGCGATCCCCTCAAATAAGACTGTGCGTTTGTTGAATATAATAATATACGTGTATGTAAGTAATGGCTTTGAATCGACCTTTTCGTGAATTTTCGTCTTCTTAATATTTCTATGCGGACACTTTCCTTTTTGCCCGCGAAATGCAATGAATGTTAAAACCAACTCTGATAGCTCGACGTTTTTTTTAACGTATCGATATACTGTAAAATTTTGGGAGTCACCTCGAATATTATAAAAAAAGAAAATGTTTGAACAGTTATTTAATTTTTCACGATCGAATAATAAAATTGTACGATAAAAGTAAATTTTTACTATAAAATTTCTAGATTAATATAAGGCGAAGGTTAAAGAAACATTCGATCGTAATATCTTGTAAAATTCATTGTTTGTAATAAAATAACCGTTCGTCGTTTTAAATGGAGTCAAACATTTATATGCGTGCATGAAAAATGTCGAAAATTTCTAAAATTTACTCTTTGATAACTATAAACACGTGCTAGCCGATAAGCGAACCTTTTTAAATTTCTTTATATCTAACTGAATCTGGAAAAAGAGCAGGATTATTAATTACTAATATCGCCGTATGCACATTCGTAAAGCGTACGACGTTACTTTAATTTTCGTGACACGCTTAAAGGTACCTGAACAACTGAGCGAGCGAAGGACTACGAAATAAAAGAAGACATGTTAAATGCTGTTTAACGAAAGTCGGACATATCGCGAGCGGGGCATATCCTAACTAAGAAAAAAAAAGAAAACCATTGAGTTGATTCTTCGATAGGTAGAATCGAGTGTTTAGGGGGAAGTGAATGTACGCGAGTGAAAGAAGGAAGTAGATGTTTCGATTCGAGCGCGAGAACAACACTTCAGTAGAGAAGCTTTCCAAATGAAAAATTATTTATTTTAAGCAGAGACGAAAGGAATAATAAATGAGCAGAGGCGTTTTACTGTGTACAAGATAAAAGGAATAACCGAAAAATAAAATCATCTCTTCCATAGCGTTTTTATTTTCTCGTTTGTTGACTACTGTCTGTGATCACGTTTATAGCCAGACAGAAATGGGCTGTTTGTGTGAAGATAAATAAGAGAAAGTGAGGAAATAGTTAAATACCGTCTGAATCAAATTTACCTTGAGAATTATTATAAATATACATAAGTAGTTTTTAAAGAGAATAATAATTATTGTAAACTAATATACAAAGAAAAGCACGGCGTCGTCGGTGAGCTAATTGAAAAAGGCGAGCGAGCGACGACGTAGAAGTAATAACGGTAATGAGCAAGTAATAATCGATTAAACAAAAAACAAGTAAACGAGTGAATGTATTGAAAATGGGGTTTGCAGCGAAACTATATAAATATATTATATTGTAAATATTCCTATATATATACAAGATTAATAAAGTTAAGGGCTCGCAATTTTTGCAAAAAAAAAAAAAAATAAATAAATAAAAGAAATTTTTATTCAATTATCCCTGGTACCTGAACTCTCCCTTTTATTTCTTATATTTTATTTTATAGTAAATTTTTATTGTCAAAAAATATAAATTATACAGCCACATAGTTGGATATTATATTTTAAAATAAATTGTATTTTAGTTTTAATTAAAAAGACTGTAAATTTATATTTAGTAAATTTTAAAAAAATCTACCGGTGTAAAAAATTGATTACTTTTAATAATTAATCTTACGTATTTAAAATAATTTAAGATCAGATTAATTATTATAAAAAACAATCAATTATTGTACCGGTAGATTTCTTAAAATATTACTAAATGCATAAATTTATTTTAATTAATTTAAAATGAAATTATTTTAAATAATTTAAATAAAATATAAACAACTATTTGTCGCTATAATTTATTATTTATATATTATAGAATAATTTAGTAGCTGCTATGCATCGACTGTTTCTATATATAGAATAATAGATAATAAATAATAATAAATAAGTAAATATAATAATAATAATAATAATAAATTAAGTAAATATATATAATTTATTAGAAACAATGAGAGAATAGATTGCTAAATTCCAAAATTATTTAAAAGTTTACATTATTTAATATTAAATAAATTATAATATTAAATAAATAAATAAATAAAAAGACTCGATGATAAGTACTAATCAGTGCAAATGATACGAAAAAACGCTACTTCCGGTGACCTAATTTTGGCGGAAATTCGGGTACAGTCCGCGAGAGCCGGTGGCGGCGCCCCCCACCCTTCCGTCATTCCACGGAGGTCGCTCAAGGAGCAGCATCCCGGCCGGAGCTCGCAGTCAAGGACACGAAATATCGCAGTTTGTTCGATTAAATCTTACACGAGTCGTCATTTATCGTCAACTTAAGCCTTCCGGTAACGTTTGAAGTGAGAATTATCGTCTACTTTTTCGCGAGCACGCCGCGAGCGGCGAGAGCCGGCGGAGCCCCCCACCCTTCCGCCCGCCATTCCACGGAGGACCGTTGAAGGAGCAGCAGCTCGGCCGGAGCTCCCAGTCGAAGACCCGAAATATCGTCGTCTTTTCGATCGAACCTTTCTTGAGACGTTAGTGGTCGACGATTTGACCTTCTCTGAAACAATGAAGGTGAGATTTACATCTGCATTCGTCGGAAATCACGGATTGAGCTCGCAGCTAAAAACCGCGAATATCGAAGTTTTTTCGCTTAAATTTTGCTCGTTACATCAGTTTTCGTCGATTAAAGCCTCCTCGCATCGTTTAAAGCGAGAAATTTCATCGACTTTTAGCGGGAATTCGCTCGGACAATTTGGCGGGAAAACGGGGAATTCTGGCGGGAAGGCGGTTGGGCCGGCCGCCATCTTGAGGGTAGTCGCCGGCCGGAACTCGCAGCTTAAGACCATAATTAAAGAAGTTTTAACGTCCAGATTTTTATCGACTCTTCAATTATCATCGATTCAAGCCTCCCCGCATCGTTTAAGATAAGAATTTCCAGGTATTTATGGCGGAAATTCGCTGATATTTTTTGGCGGGAAATCCGGTAGTTTTCGCGAGGCGGCGGTTGGGGAGTCCGCCATATTGAGGGTAGTCGCCGGAGGGGCAGCATCGGGCGGCCGAATTACGCAGTTTTTTCGACCAAATTTTTCTCGACTTTTCAATTATCGACGATTCAAGCCTCCCCGCATAGTTTAAGGTAAGAATTTCCAAGAATTTATGGCGGAAATTCGCTGATATTTTTTGGTGGGAAATCCGGTAGTTTTCGCGAGCCGGCGGTTGGGGCGTCCGCCATCTTGTGGGTAGTCGCCGGAGGGGCAGCATCGCGCTCCCGGATTTCGCCGTTACAGACGCGGAATATCGCAGTTTTTTCGACCAAATTTTGCTCGACTCGTCAAATATCGACGATTTAAGCCTCCCCGCATCGTTTAAGGTAAGAATTTCCAGGTATTTTGGGGCATTTGGGGCGGAAATGTGCTTTTACTTTTTGGCGGGAGAACGAGAGCTCGAGCGGGCGGCCGTTGGAGGGAAAGCGTCGCGCTGCCGGAGCTCGCAGATAAACTCTCGTAGAAATTAAAGAAGTTTTTTCCGACTAAAGCGCGATATATCAGTTGCCGTCGATTTGAAAAAGATTTTTTATTTTGGTAACCTTATACTCGCGGAGATTTCGATGCTCCGCACGTTCGGCCGCGGCACCCCCCCTCCTGCAATTCCGCGATAACAACATTGTCTGCTAGTTGTCAGTCGCAAGGTCTCTTTGGTTAACTTTTATTAATTCTGATGTCTTGAATTATCCTCTATAAATAAATTTAAATATTTATTAGAAGTTCATTTTTTTTTTCTCAAATTTTTAATCTCATGTTTTTTAGACATTTGAACTTACATTGCAATTCTTTCTTCAGATTAATACTACTTCACCTGAATTTGTACAATGCAGTACGTTACGTTCTCAACAAGTCAGTCACAGCGAAGAAATTAGAGGACGATGCAGTGGCTTTATGGTTCACATGTATATGAGGTATATAAGCTTCGATATTCTCAATCTAATTATTTTCCAAAATTTCTTAATGCTATGCATATAGAATTATTCAATGATTAAATTATTAATTATTACTTTAATAAAACTAATCTTGAATGTACCACGATATAATCAAAATTCATATATGTCACTCGTATTTACTATTATTATAAATACAAGTGATATATATGAATATCGATTATATCGTGGTACATTCAAGATTAGTTTTATTAAAATAGTAGTAAATACGAGAGACATATAGGAATGTTAATGACATAATAGTACAAACATGATTTATGATCTACTGGTCTCGCATACATATAGAAAGTAAATTACAACAATATTTACTTTTTATTAAAATTTCAATAATTCTTGTAATGAAAAAGTTTGTTTTCCAAATTATTAAAAAAAATATATTTTTACTAATAATAATTTTATAATTTTCAGATTACAAGCTGCTTAGAACTTCAAATCAATCAACGCAGTTATCACCCACAATTATGACTGTTCAAGAAAGCAAGAAACCTGCGATTATGGTGAACACTTCAAAAGCAGTATTGTCCACTGCAAAGATTGACTACATAAAAATTTGATTCGCTTATGCTTCACCAATACATATGTAAGTATGCTTGAATTTTCGTTTCCACTTATTTTATATATTTTCTTATAACGCTTCATGACATTACATATATTTCATGTTACTTTATAAATTAAACTGCTGTTTTATGTATACAATAGTGTTATAATATATTTATTGTGAAATGTACGATTTAGTCATGTTATTAACTATTTGAATTTTTTTTCAAATTTCTTCAAGTGTGGGTAATAGAGTACTCGATCTGGCTTCTATTTTACAAGTCGACTAACTTCTACGTGAGAGACAATAAGAATTGTTTAAAGATTGCATTGCTGATTCAGTACTACTTCTTACAATAGCACATGCAAGTATGTAATGCACAAGTCATTTTATGTTACATTTACATAACAGGATAGTGTTAGTTTTAAAAAATTGACATTTATTTTGGATTTTCTGCCTCTAACAATAATTACTAAACTTTTTTTAAAAAAAAACTTTCTATAAATATTTTATTTTTAAGAGTAATGCAAGTCTAAAATAATTTAAATTTTCTGATCACACCAAGTAAAAGTAACTGAAGAAACTAGTTGGTTACTTATTTTTGAAGTGTGCATTATTGAAACATTACTACAGAGTCCAAAATAACTTTGAAAAACATTTTATTGAACCCTGTATAGAACAAAAAAAAAAGTGAACCTCATTTTTTCGAGATAACTACATTAAAAAAGTTATTAAAAATTGGTAATAATTAAATGAAAGTTACTCCAAAAAATTTAAGTCACTTTTTTTATTCTGTTCAGCAGCAAATTCATATTTAGTTATGTGCACCTCAAAAAGATAGTTAAGTAGGTCCAGCTATTTCATTTACTACGAGTAGATAAATTGTTATAAAAATTTTTTAATAAATATACAAAGAAATTCTAATATTTATAGTGTATATGATAGAATCATTATTCGTGAAATTTTTAAATACTTTCTAGATTTCAAAGAAAATTTCAATATTTCTAATCCTATCAGTGAAAATAGTTTTACTTATTGTTTAAAATATTTTTCAGGTCTTATACTGCTTGCAGAATAGAAGTACTCTGGCTTTCATTTTACTACAAAGACTACTGAATGTCAGTCTACAGTGGTTTTACGTAGATGACACAAGAAAAATAACGTTCTTACAATAAACGAGGTAATTAATAATTTAATCATATGCTACTTTATTATTGTTAAATTAATTAATTAAAATTTTCATATTTTACTATAGGATAGATAATATTCAATGATAATCTATCAATGCACAGTAATGAAGTTATTTATTACTTGTTAAATTAATGCAGTAAATAAGTAAGTAAAATGTGAACAAACATTTTATTAATTATTTTTTGATAATGTTTATTTTATATTTTGATTTTGCATATATTTATCTATTTTTTTTTAATAATTACTGGCAAAATATGCTACGCATTTTTCCCGCTCAATTTTGTTTTCATTACATTTTTTTTAAACAAAACTGACCCGCCAGTTTCACTTTCCCCCAATTTTCTATACACCCTGCTAAAGAATTGCAGAAAAATATTTGTACACATACACTAGCTATGACAATTAGCATTCCTTATGCATCACCGTAATACATATTTTTCTTTCTTAATGCTTTTGTCTGATTATTGATGAACGATTAGTTAAGTCCATATGTTTAACAATAATCAAATATGAACATTTACCATATATTTACCATAAATGCATACAGAATTTTCATATTTGCTAATCAGGAACCTTTGATAAGCTTAGAACAGCTTCCCCTTTTTTTTTCGTTTACTATCAAACCCGAACATTTTTTATCCAGTTTTTAAAGGTGTGAACAGCATTTTTTTCACATGCTTCGTTCCTATCGATTAAAAACTTTGATACAACTATCTGCAAGGCTTTAATACAGAATAATTCATCGCCTTATAGTGCAAATCGTTGAACAATATACTGCAACTGTTTTCTAGTAATTCGAAGAAATTGTATTCTTGTTGAAAATAGCACTTTTTTTTCACTGAATGATTTATTTTTAAGTTTTCCAATTTTAATAATTATGAGTTTGAATATTATGAAGTGTCTTTCTAGAATTCAAATTAATACAGAATTTATTGAAATTTGAAGAAAACATTTCGTTTAATTATCTCAAGATTGTATTAATCGCTTGGTTAAAAAAGACAAAATTTTAGCGCGTTCAGCATCGCAGCTATCAAACAAAAGTTTTTGGCACAATTGAGTATAAGATTTGCAGGAGGAGTTGCGCGCAAAATTCATCGCGTATGCAAATTGTTCAACGATTGCAATTCTTCTTGACCCAAGTTTTCTAAAGAAATATGAATACTTTATGAAAGTGGTTTATTTTCATGCATGATTTATTTCTGCTACCACTTTGTAACTTAATAATTTATTGTCCTGGTCTCCTTGCACCATCGTTTCATTGAAAAACCTGTAAGATTGTCCCAGGAAGTAAAAAAAATGAACACAGCGTGAGCTTGTGTAGAGTTATTCTTTGGAATACATAAGAAGTTGCTATTGTTGTTTGGATTGGGGGTTTATGCGAAATTTTGCATCGAATCTTAAATTTTTTGTATCCATCTTTTTTATGTCGCTTTTAGTGATAACATTTTTGAGTAATTTTTAGTAAAATGTTAACAATTCTCAGACTTTTTTACTAATTTATTTATTAAGCTATTGTTTAAAAAATTGAATGACACGTAACTGCACTGAAAAAAATAAGTTCGACAGATTTCCAAGTACTAAATTAAACAATTAGAATAAAAACTTTTCAAATAAAAGTTTTTCTCACATGCAGTAAATAAAATATAAAGATAATAATTTTCAAGAACAGAAAGAGCAAAAGTCGGAGTAGTTAAAACGTTTTGAATTACTTAAAAAATTTAAGCTAATTGCATTATTTTTAAATTCTGTAAATTGAAGTTTCAAAATTATACTTACAAGTTTAAGTAGTACAAAACTAAAAACAGAATATTTTTTTTTTCAATACATTCATTTTATATGGTAAAAAGGATTTTAAACAAAACAACAAAGTAATTGTGTCAATTATTTTTTGTATTAAGCATGTGGTACATTGCACCATTTACATGAAGAATACAAGTGTGCTTTCAAGATACACGTTTCAGGATCATTTGAGGGGTACCCTTTAGAAAAAAAAAATCCTTAATCCTATTTTTACACAATGCGATCTAAAATTTACCGCGCGCGCACGAGATTAACAATCGTTCGCCATCTGAAACCTGTCCCTGCTAAAAGTACAAAATGAATTCTCGCCTGCAAAACGTTGTGCAGTACACGCCGATGCTAACATTTTTTAAAAATAACAAATAATATATCACATTTCGGTAACGTATCATACAGAAATGATTCTCATCGCAAACTTACGGGGATTACAATGGGAATAAAGTAAATTGATAGAGACGAGGTATATAGATAATTGATAATTAAAATTAAGGGGATATCAGTGTTCGCTAATCTTCCTTCACTTTTTTGTTCTTCCTTTTAAATTTATATATTCTCCAACGGAACGATAGGAGCTTTGATATTTTTGTCACAAATAATAAAAATACTCTTGGAAAATAAGCAACAAAATTTGTTAAAGATCAGCGAAGCAAAGCGTAGAATTGATCCGACATCCCCTTAAGATTCAATGCTTGATGAGCTTCGGTTAGGTCGGTTATACAAGTTCGCTTGACCACAGTGGCATTCGTTCCACACTAATCTTCGACTCTAGGATGCACCAATTTACATTCAATCATTAAATTCCTCTTTCGATGCAACTCTACATCTATTAAATTTTTTTTCGTGGCATATGATGCGTTTCTTTTGGTAGCTGTGTACCGATATATATATTTATATATTCGTTTTTTATTGTTTATTTGAATAATAATTATTATCCTTACTATATCTTCTTTTCTAACACTACTAGCTTCTTATTGGTTACTGAATAATGTAAGTGTTATTAGTTCACTAGAAATTAAGACACAATACTAATAATTATTAATCCGGAGAATTTGTTAGCCAGTAAAAATGTAAATTTGGTCGTTTCGACATTTTTCTGTTTATGGCGTCTTCTATTAAATCTTCTGATTTTCTAAAATTGGCTTAATAATGAAGATGTCATGACGTGAGTATCATTGATAATTTACGTATGAATATTGTTGAAGCCAACTCCGATAGATTCTCACCCCTTTTTTGCCTTTTTATCAATTTATTCTTTTTTTATAGTTTTTTTTTAGTAAAAGAAATAATATTTATAAAAAAAAAAAATTGTTTAACACATCACACTTAGCAAAATACACCCAAAAAATCTGTTAAACATGTTTTAATAACATGTAATTTAAAAAAATTGCCCATACCAAATTTTTATAACTTTTTTTAAAATTTTGTTTTAATTTTGAAAATTTTTTTGCCACTTATTTTGGAAGACTTAGCTAGTGGAATTAGGTAATGAAAATTAGTATTATTTTCACGTATACTAAATTATTGCATTATATTTGTATCCTTTGTTTAAACATGCCAAGTTTATTTTTTTAATATTTTTTTTAATATTTTTTAACTGTCATTAGAACATTTTGCTCGTGTGTTAATAAGCCATAGGTACAAATAGTATATATTCTTAGTAAGTGAATCAAATATTTCAATAATTTTTTTTACTAAGAGTAATCAGACTTTTTAGGTAGTAAATAATGGCATCAGTACTTATTATTCTTCATTTTCATTAATGATTTAAAAAATTAAAAGTTGTGTGGCTTATTCTCCTGTAGTTAAGTAAATAGTTTTCTTTAAATATTTTTTTTTTCGCATGGAAATGTAAGTAACATTTTATGCAAAGTAATATTGAAGTTTTAACGAAATTTACATTCAGTTGCACTAGAAAAACAAATTCAATTGCAAAAGTTTGTAATCATAAACTCCCTTTTATAATAACTGAATGAAAAATATTATATACAATTTTTATCAATATATGATTACAAATATATATATGTTTTTTTTATTTATTTAGCCTACACAAACGTTGCAGCAGAAGCGTTTGTTTGAATATTTGTTGGAAATTCTACATTCTGTACATAGTTTACATTTTAGGATAACAGAGCACCTTGCGAAAAACAAATTTAGATTCTCATCTTCCATAATATAAAAGATAAATATTTAAAAAAACTTCATTAAAGTTACGTATGTGTACCTTTAAATTTTATAAATTATTTTGAACACCGTTGGACTGAGTACAAAAATATTAGAACTGCAAATCGAAATTAAACGAAGAATTTATTATCCAGCAAAAAATAGTTATTTCTTCAATCAAACAAAATTATTGTTCTTTAAGGCTTCCTTCATATAGTATTTGACATAAGTTTGTAATAAAAAATTCATTGTAAAATAATTGGCAATCTTCCTCTACGTAGAAAAAATTATCTTCACAGAATAATTTAGTTTTGCAGTGCTAGAGAAATTAGACTAATAATTTTCACACGTACTCTTCAGCTATAAAATGCTCGATTGTATCTATGCAGTTGTTCATCTACGAGACTGTCTGTCGTTTTTTCAGAAAGTCCATCGTTGACGATTCGAACCGCATACTTAAAAACTTTTGCAATACTGAATTGCATGCATATATTTAAGAATATTTTCCCTACACAGTAAGTGCGCAAACATCGCAGTTAGTTTTTAATTTAAATATGTATAATATATATTTAAATATATTCACTCATCAACCATTGATATTATGATTCATTGTCAGTGATTCCAGTTTATGTGGAAAGTGTAAAAATTTATTTTTGCATTGCTAGTGTGTTTTACTTGTTTACCCGATCGCACTATCCTACAGTTTTATATAAAAAAAGATTCGACAAGTGTTGCTTTATAAATGACAACCTCAGCCTTAGCTAATTAAATTATCTGTGAGTTTCGCCTTTGTGCAATAATGCGTTCAAGTTTAAACGTAATGCGAATGATCTCGAATTTTTCTGATTTTTATGGCAGCGGCAAATATATGTGTTAAATTATACTAAAAACTATTGTTAAAAAGTACATGTGTCAAACTTTCCTCTTGCGTAATTTTGCTTGCGCTTCTTTCAGCAGCAAATCGAAGGTATTCTCCTCCTCTGGTTTGTACATATTTCGGCCGTTCACGGTACTCGCCGCACCATCTAAGACGAAAATTTTTAAAAATCAGTTATCATAGATTTTTTTTTTTATACATCAAAATAAGCACTTTGTGACGACACTCACCAAGATCGGCGTATTTAACTTTACAAAATGCTCTGCGACCACCAAAGCACAAATCGTATCTGGGCAATGACGGATCGTCATTTCCGTGCTCCACGGCTTCATAAGCGTCATTTTTGTAAGCGAAAGTGACAAACCCATAGTTGTGTCTGTAAGCAACAACATTAATAAGTTTTTTTTGTTTAAAATTTTTTTTTTAAACTCAATGACACCTACCCTCTCTCGCGGAAGTGTATACTAATATCTACGACAGGACCGAAGGTCTCGAATCTTCTTCGAAGTTCTGCTTTGGTGATGCCTTCCTTCAATCTACCCACGTAAATGACTCTTCGCTCTTCCACCTGCCGTTGCTTTTCTTTCAAGTACCATTCGTCATATGGCCGTCTGTACGGCAGTGGTGATCTATAGATAAGAATCAAATTTAAATGTGAGACATCAACTGCAAATAAAATTTGCGCAGGATAATCAAGAAAACAATACCAATGACACTTCCGAAATGCGTGTATCTCATACCGAATCAACGTTTAGCCTTTTGATATGTACGATCTCCTTTTATCTCGAAACAATTACAATTTCGATACGCGCATTTCGAAATGGGCCTAATATACACGCTAAATCCGCCAGAGTGAAATGGAGTTAATTTTTCACTCGAAGTTTAGATTGAAATTAACTCCTTCGATAAGAGTGAAGCAGAGTAATTTCTTCACTCAAATGTAGAGTGAAAGGGTGTAAGACCATAACTTAAAAAATCCTATATTCTATCAGAATGAAATTAAGTCATTCTAATCGTGTAAAGTGATTATTTCACTTCATGAATGAATGAATCAACTCTAGAATAACTAAGAAGGAGTGAAATTTCACTCTAGCCGTTTTAGCGTGTATGTATTTTTTTATTAAATTATCAAAACTGTTTTAAAATAATTTTGTGATACATTTAAGCGAGTGAGTAAATCGAATTAGCAAGGAAGCGAGCCCACATTTAGTACGGTGAAAATTTCGGGGTGAAAAGGGATTCAGGGACACTTGAGGAATATTCATGATCCGCAAGTACGTCTTCGAGTAGTGAATTTAAGATCGACGACAATTCGTGGAGAACAAAATGGGGAATAAAAGGGCGCACTCGAATGAAGAAGCGTCCTCTCACTTGGCTCGTTCCGTTATTTATTTTTTTTTTTTTTTTAAGGAAATAAGAAAAAAAACAGTAAGAGTGACAGAGATAAGAAAAAAGGGATGTTCAAGTCTTGGGGGGCAAACGTTCGTTTTATCTCTTTACCTCCGCCAATCATTGTAGCCGTGACTACTACCCGAGGAGTGGCGCCTGCGCCTACTACAACTTCGCTGGCGATCCCGTTTTTCCTTCCTGCGACGGGAGGACCATTTAGAGCGGCCGAAATTCGAGCGAGAAGAGGACCTATAAACCGTCATTTCAAGCTTGTATCAGAACTTTGATCTGCTGGACCGACTCTCGCCGTCATCGGCTGAGCCGGCGGGAATGAAATTTTCAAGCTTTTAGACTATTACTTTTTACTATTACACTAATTATCCTTCGAATGAACGAAGGGCAAGGATTTAGAGCATAGAAACATTCAGACAATGTGGCTTGTCTTCTTTTCTGCAAGTCTAACTAACATGCAACACGTTGTTGTGGTTACAAGATGAAACCCGTGTAAGGGTACATGAAGAAGTAATACAGTAGTATATGATAATTAAATGATTAATTAGTTAAACTAATCATACAAAGTATTAATCAGCTATACATTGAAATACAATCATTTTAATGAAATCGGTTAATGAAACATTCAGGGATACCTACAAAACAAAATCATCTATCACCAACATCAGTAACTTAAGTAAATGTCAAGTATACATCTTTTAAGAAACAAAAGTGCACGTTGACCAATGAAAACTTTTTTTTCCAGTTTGCAGCATAACACCCTACACCGGCGTGACACAAGCAAGTTCATCCATCCAACTCGGCTATAAAGACACTCAAAGCCTTGTCCTGTCAAGTTACCTGGAGCAGCTGGAGTATCTAGAGGACCTGGATCTGGACCTCGAGCTTCTGGAGCGCGACCTCGAGGAGGAAGACCTGTACCTGGAGCGCGACCTCGACCGCGAGTACCAGCTGCTGGTGGAGCTTACGCTGCTGCGTCTGTGGCTGATGCGTCTCCTGCGTCGGGGGTTGCGCTGTCGGCGCGACCGGCTTCGGCTGCGCGACCTGCTGCTACCGGAACTCGGGCTTCTGCTGCGCGAACGGCTGCTGCGCTCGTCGCGCGCCTTGCCGCGGCTGCGGCTACGAGATCGGCTGCGACTGCGGGCCCGGCTGCGGCTGCGGCTGTGACTCCTGCTGCGACGGGACGCACGGACGCGGCTGCGCGAGCGACTCCTCGAGCGCGAGGAACTCGACGAGCTGCGCGCTCGCCTGTAGTTGCGGTGGCGACGGTCGCGCACGCGATTTATGCTGAAAGAATACGGGAATGTTAGCATTCTTATTGTTTTGTAGTCGAGGACGACGACGAAGTATCTTAATTATGGATCTCGAATTTTTTTGAGACAGTGTAAGAGATTTTTTTTATCTTGAAAAAGAAAAATTAGTAATTTTAAAATATTTCTTTAAAGATCTTGCAAGTCAGAGTTCCTTTAAATCAACTAAATATTTATTTAGAACTGTAAAGTTAATTTAGTTTAAAAGAAATATTTAGGAGATTCAAAGGTATAATTTACTTGACAAATCTTTAATGAAATATATTTTGTTAATTTATTTGTCAGTGCACTTATAGAAATTTAATAAACTAAAGCTGTTGTGCTGTGAAATAGTCATAATTTCAATAGCATTTCTAAAAAATCTCACCGATGATTTTCTTGTTTTCATGATTTTGACGAATTACGTAAAATGATTATGAAAAATAATAAAAACTTTAAGAATGCAATAAAACATAAAAATTGCCATTTAAGTTTTGCTGTGTTAACGAATGTTTATGTCATGTCCTTTCACTACAAAATTATCAATAGTTAACATGAAGATCGGTAATACAGTGAAATGTATAACAAAGTGCAATATGATAAGTGCAGTCACGATCTTCATCTTTAATTGCTGATAACTTCTATATAGACAAACATTAGTTAACGTATCATCGTTTAAATGGTAGATTTTCTCGAACTCTTCATATTGACTATTATAAGTTCTTATTTATGGAGAGTTAAAATAATACTTATTTTTTAATCATTTTTAATATTTTTTGAAAAACACATCTATGATTAGCATTTGTTTCCAATCAAACTGTAAATTTTTCTATTTTTAATGAATTGGTCAAAATTGAAATCTTTTAGATTATTATATAATCTAAGATTATTAATATTGACATTTAGTCCTACGAGCACTTTCAAAAATTGAAAATTTATTTGGCTTTTTTATCGGTGAAATTTATATTAGGTCCTAAAATAAAGATTATAAATTTTTAATGAAAATATTGATTATACCTGGTAGTCTGAGTGATCTTCTCCTCACCATCTGCCACCTTAGTCGCAGCATCTTCCTCTTTCTCGGAAACTGTATTGCACGCCACAGCACCCTCAACAATCGCGACATCATCATTCACAATTTCACCACTTTCCGGCACTTCACCTTCTTCCACTGCCTCTTCATTCACGTCCAAAATAGTGACCGCATCGTTTTCGTTGTTCGCAGAAGCTACCACCTCTTGCTCGTCATTCTCAGCCTCGACAGCATCCTCCTCCTCAACTTCGCCCTCTTCTACAGCAGACTCCTGTTCCATCTCTTCTTGCGGTTCCGTTTCAGTCTCAGTCTGTGTCACAGACTGAGTTTGAGTCTGAGCTTCCTCCCGCACCGGCTCCGGCTGTATCGCCTCTTCCTCTTCCTCCTGCTCCTCGTAGACGACCCCGAAGACGGTCTCTACAGTCTGCATGCCGCGGTCGCGGGTCACGGGCTTCGGGCGCACTTTCTCCTCCTCCACTTCGGCCTTGGGCTTCAGCACCGAGACGATCTCGCGCTCGGACCACATGGGGTTCTCCGGATCGTCGTTGATAGGCTCAGTATTCGTGGACACGTGGTGAACGTAAACCAGCACCATAGGCTGGACGGGCGAGCTTGTGCGGCTGCCGTCACTGCGATTCTGCTCGCGACGGCTGCGGTACTCCGCGAGATTGAGTTTCCTGCGAGGGGGCTTCTTCTCCGTCTCCTCGGGCAGCTCGACGTCGGTCGTGTCCTGCACAATGATGTTCTGAACCTGGTCGTTCGAACTGTTGGTGGTTGTGACGATCGACTCCTTGAGATTAGCCCCGAGAACCTTTTGCGGTGTCGTCGCCATGGGGGGCTTCTTCAGCACCGATACCATCTGCTGCTTGGGCTTCATGCCGGCTTCCAGCGACTTGGTCTTAGTGAGGACGCCGTTGCGCAGTTGCAGGATGCTCGTCGCCAAGGCCGACTGGATTTTCATCTCGTAAACGGGCTTGGGTTGAGTCGCCTTGTTGGCCAGCAGTGATTTTCGGTTTCCGGTGTTGGTGGACGACGACTCCTGCGATGGGGACTTGATCGCCGGCGATGACAGTGGCAGGGACTGCTGCTGTTGCTGCTGCTCTTCGCTGGCGTCACTTACGTCGCCTGATTCCAGGCCGCTGTCCTTCTTCGAGTTACTGTCTGACCAGTTGTTCTTACGAGCGCTGCCGATAGTGAGTTTATGGCCAGTCTTAGTTAGCTCGAATGGACCTTTCTCCAAAGATTCGTTTTTCTTGTTGTAAGCGACCTCTTTGATGGGAGTTTGAGGCTCGCTGTCGCTCATTCGCCTGTCGTACTCACTGTTACTGTCGCAACTGCTTATGCTACTGCTGCTGCTCATTGCGGAATTTGAATTGCTACAGTAATCGTGATCTAATTGGACAGATCCGTCAACTCTTCCATTAGAATTGCTGATGTTGTTTGTTACCTAAAATGTTATCAACGCTTAGAATTCAATAATCGTTGTAATGACACTCTGATAGTTATTTATAAGTATTTATAAAAGAAATGTTTGGCTTATTTTTACCCTTTTTTTTTAATCATTTCACTTACCAGTTTTAACAACTTATTTCGTGACAGAGTCGCAGCTGCCTCTTGCATCCTTGTGCCATTATTTCGTGAGCCAGTCTTAGTGTTTGGAATCGCGGGTATGACCGATATCATCTTTTTACGTCCTGAAGCCTAATCGTAGCAGGAAACAAAAATTATTAAGAATATACCATTTGAGCGAGCGTCAGTCTTCTAGGAAATACAGTGATAATCACCTTTATCCTGTCTATGACTTCTTTGGGCAGAGAGTCACGAATGTCTTTGTGCAGTTTCGAATCTTGCGATTCGACGGATTTTTTAAGAAGGGTCACTTGGGATTTATTTACAGAGGGCTTGGCTCGAGTTTTCTTCGTAGGAATCTCCATCGTCTCGGGCAGTGGCGAAGCAGATAATTGCGCGGCTGCTTCGGTCGCTTCGAACTGTTCCAACAGACTCTTGACATCACCAGCTTCCAGCACTGAACAAGAAAATATTTATTTAAAAAAATCGTTGTTAAGTCGTTAGTGAAATTTTTTTAAATCAAACGTTTCTTTTTCTTTTTTGTAGGACGTGTTAAATTGAAATACAAGTAAGTTTACCTGGTGTCTTCTTCGGTGACAAAGGAACGTTATTGGAATTACTTGTTTCTTCTATAAACTTTTCAGTTTTTATTTGTTTTTTGGATTTTTTTGATACTTTGGCAGTTGCCTCGACTGTTTCTTTAACTGAACGACGCCTCTTTTTGTTCGTAATGTCTTCTTTGTGTTTTTTGATAGACTTCTTTTTGTCAGTTTTTAGTAATGATAAATCTGTTTGAGGTGCTTCATCTTCATATTCAGTTGAATCTTCTTTGACATCAAGAACTTCTTGCTTAATTTTAATAACCGTGTTACCTATAAAACAACAAAACGATACGTCAATAATAAGTAAAACAATACAACACTTTATGAGAATTCATTTAATGCATTTTGAATAATTTAACAAAAATATATACACCTTGGTACATAAATTAATACATTTGTATTTTGTATATATATTTTTGTTTAAAATACGATTGATCTATATACTAAAAATAGTAAAGGATTTAGCAGGATAACATTAAAATGGAAAGCATTGCGCATTTAAAAAATGTGTTCTTTTTAAATGAAGATAAAATCAAATGATATTGCATGCGTTTCATTAATAAGAAATAAAAAAAAACTTTAGATGCGGACAAACCTAAAATTTTGCAATTATATTCTTTGGATGGAGCAGTCACATGTTGTCTTCGAACATGCATGAAGTCAAAGTCGGAGTTTATTTCCTCGAATGAATCTAGTCCTACAACATCTATGCAAAGTACAAAGGGTTAATCAAACAGCAAATACTTACTTTAAAAAAAATAAATAAAAATAAAAATAAAAAAAAAAAAAAAAACAATCCAAAAGTAAACTAAAACTGTACAAAATGTGCGTACAAGCGTTAGTCACAAAAAATAGTACTCTTGTGAAAAGCTATTGAAAAAGCTGATCAATAGAGGGATCAAAAGAAAAACTTATGCAATTATTAGATATACCTATTTCTTTTTCACTTTGATCTGATTCTGAGACACGTTGTCTTGTATATCTGTTAGTTTTAGGTTTAACAGGTGAATCAGGAACACTTGTTAATTTTGCTAATTTTACAGGACTACTTAAAACATTAGGTTTAGGTTTAGGTGAGTTTTCAGGAACTTTATCAACTAAATCGGCATTGATATTTAGATCCATATCTAAATTGACCATATCTATATCTTCCTCTATTTCTGTAGCCTAAAAAATCAGATAAATATTTAATTTCATGTAATATTCGAAATTATTTACAACACATGAGAAAATCTATTGCATTTTATTACCTGTAAAAATCCAATATGCTCTTGCCAGTCTGTCAGGACTTTGGCGAAATCCTCCTTGATGTTTTCCATCTTTGGAATAACTCCCGAAACTCCTGAGACTGGCAGTACTGCAAGATCTCCATTGAGCCTACATTAAATAATGCAATTAAAATATTTTAAAACTATTAAATACATTTACTTCTAGGCAAAGTTGAAAAATAGTACTAACTCTTGTTCGGTTTCCCATAGTGTATCAGTTGAATCAAATCCCAAACGTTCTACATAATCAAAATCATGATTAACTATTTCAGTTAATGAACTTTGCGGTTCACCCAGTAAATTATGCTGTGAAAATAAAATTAAAATTTATACTTGTTTGCATATCAGACTTTTCATCATGATTTAGTTAAAAAATTACCTGATGATCCAAAGACAATGAGAAATCAGCAAAGTGTTCCTCATCGTGAAAATTAAGAAATCCAGTTTCCATGTCACGTATGCACTAACAATATATCCTAAATTTTTTATCCAGTTTTCTGTAACAAAAAGTTCAGAAAATTATGATTTGAAAGAATAAATCTTTTTAAACAGAACATTAATCATTGAAAAGAAATAGAACAAATTTATTTTCTTTTATTTATAATAAGCAGAATTTAATATGTTAATTATATATTATTTAAAATTGTATCTATTTTGCTATTTAAATACAACAATTAAAATACCTCGGAACAAAACAAAATTATTAAAGTTAATTATCCACAGGGTTAACAATTGACTTAAAGGAGATCAATTAATTTTAATAATAAAATAAATAATCTTATAGTCTTATGTGTAAACAAAATTAAATATCCAATAAATGTTATCATAAATATGTAATATTTAATTAATATAATTGCACTTTCAAGTTGCAATAATAAGACAAAATAAAAATAAATATGTAGTAAACTGACTTAATAAACAGCATCAAAACATAGTTTACATAGAGAATCGCTAGAGTCACCCTCAGCTCCAATCAATAACAAACAAGAAATGCAAGGCCTGATGATAAATTTTATTATTGAATCCACTTGAAATTGAATTGTTCAACCCGCAACAATCCCTAACAAAAAGAAATAACGCCAATCACCCTAACAAATTAAGAACTAAACTCAGCTTCCTCCAAAAAGTATCTCAATCAAAATGACCATGTTGAACACATTGCCCTGACGTAAAAAATCAGCAAGAAAAAAAAATAAAATTATCTCAAACCGACAAGTAAAATCTCTTTCCCAACGTAAACAATCCACGTAACGAGCACGCGCCACAAGCGTACCCCACGTCACGTAACTACCACATCTCGACTCCCACCTAAAAGGAGAGGAAAAAAAAAGAGAGAGAAGCGCATGTGGTGCATCTAGCGGCACTGCGAGAATGTGACACTCGCCCAGGCCAACAATATGGAACGCTGGCCTGCGCCGACCCCGACAACAGAAGCATCCGCGAACTTCCCATGGCATTTCCCTCGACCTCCTCGACGCCGAAAAAAGTCCGCATAGCCGTAAATTACCGTCGCGCCGGCGGAGCGTCGTCGCGTCGATAAGGCGCGCGGACAAGTGAAGGTCGTGCCGCACGCAGGTTATAAAACCCAACCGTCCGAGAATTTCTCTCGAGATTATCACCCCGAAATCGTCGAGCCCGGCGGCATCGCAAAAGTCTCAAAAACGCGTGGGGAAAAAAAAAATTGTCCTTCCTGCGGAAGGCCGACCGCGGAGTTCGCACGAGGCGACGGCTATGAGGCCGCGCGAAAACAAAGCTGCACACACCACGCGGATGCGCGGCACCATGTGCTCGGCTTTGAGGTTAGGTGCGGCGGCGCGGCGCCTACTTTTCCTCGCTAAGTAAGTATACCTGAAAAGCTAAGCCTCGTCCGGTCGCTGTCAGCTCGAGAACGCGGTGCGGGGCTGCGCGTCTCGTTTACCTGGCGACCGTCTCAAGATCGACCAGTGGCTACCCCCACGTTGCTGGAAACGAAGCGGCGGCTGGAGGCACGACGGTCAGCTCTGCGATCCTAACTGGGCGATGCTGGGAGCACTGGGCACGCACACGACGCGAGGCGCGGACATATATACACGCGGTGAACACGGGGCGCGTGCGAAAAGCCTCGCGCTAAACGGTTCCGTCGCTGGGCCTCGGTCGTTCACTTGCGACTGACTGACGATTCCTGCGGTGCAGAGCCTTGGCCTGTCTCCTTCTCTCTTTCTCCCTCGCCCGGCCGCACTTTCGGCGCTCTCCCCTCCCCTCCCACCCGGTGACGCCGCCGCCCGGCCGGAGCGTCTTGCAGCCTCGCATGGACGCAGTTCGACCTGCACGGGAAAAGGTTCGCACTCTTTAAATATATATATATATATATATATAACCGAGAGAATTTTCTTGGGAGGATTCGTGAAAATTACGGGAAGAAATTATAGAACGTGGATCGTTGGATGAGGCTGTAGAGCCGTGTTACAAATGTTTTCAAGGGAATTAAGATCGTAAAAGTCAGGAGTGATTTGTCGTATAAATTGCAGCGATTTCTTGGAAAAGTTACGATGACTTTTCGTTCGACAAAGAGCGTCCTGCAATTAGGTACTCTCTTTTTTTTTTTTATAATTGTCTCCGGCTTGATTTGAAAAAGAGAAAACTGAATGATTTTTCCGCACAAATTTCAAACGTTCTGACAAATATTACAATGCCATTGCATTGTAGTGTTCTCGGATCCTTAATTGAAAATTTACAGTCAGGATCGGAAAGAAAATAGTTTTATTTATTTTTTTTTTAATCTGAATATAAAAAATTTTACGTACGAAATAGTGATTTATCGTGCTGGTAATGTAATTTTTATTTTTAGAGTGCAAACCTTTTACCGTAAGTTTACACGTAATAATTATATTAAATTATATGCGATCGAACCTTTTAAGGGGAGATAGACGCCATAGCTGCCATAGTTTTCTGCGGCCTGTTCGACGTGGTTTGTGTACTTAGGGTACGTGTAAGACTGCGTTTGACGAGTACCTGAGAGGACCCTATCGTAAATGTTCCAGCTGGCCGATACCATATAATGTTTGCTCAAAGTTTCACAAACTTGATTATTTCAGTTTTTATTATGAGATACGAACTTAAAATAATCGCTGTTGAAAACACTCATAAAATCTTCTAACAATAGCCGTGATCAAAAATACCTATATTTTTTTTATAATGCTTTATCAGGTCGTTGTATTTTCAATTTTTTTTTAAATTAACTCGAAAAAGTTTCATTATACTAAAAAAAAGGGCTCGGTATAGTTCGTGCACATAAGAATCGTGCACATATTAGTTCGTGCACAGTTTATACAGTTTATAGATATATTTACAACGTTAAAC
>JAWWEN010000001.1:7789683-7812080 GCA_035582955.1 Sycophila texana | reverse complement strand
GGCAATCTTTACTATGAGGTTAGTAATTTTTACTACACGGTTGGCAATTTTTACTTACTCATTCTCTCCGTGTATGCAGCATAGTAATTTTTACTAGACATTTCTCTCCGTGATACAAAACTACGCCACAATTCATATTTTAATTCATATTCTTTTTTTTTTTAAATGCTATATTCTAATTTTCAATTTTAAATTTCTAATTAATTTATACTTGTTGTATAAATTAATAATTGTATAAAATTTCTAATTCCTTTTTTTAAACACTACGTTATAAATTAAGGTGAAAACTTAAATACATTAATTATATAACATAAAAAAATGACAATTAAATATCAAACTGATTTTAAAACATCTATAACTATTTTAATTAATATATACAAACCAGTCTACAAATTAATTTAAACACAAAACTAGTAAATCACTAACAATGCCTATAATTCTCTTGAGAACTGAGAGTCCAGCGGTCACAGCACAATGAACAGCGAAAAATGAGAAAAAAAAGCACGTAATTCTGATAACACACTCGCGTGTACCTCGTGTCGATCCAACTCGAGCACCTGTAGCTAGTACCTTTCGCGACGATCCGCCCTCGTGGCGCGTTCGACGACGACACTCGCGATAATGGCGCGAAAGCGGCCACTCGCCGAGTCTTTATAAAATCGAAGCCTCGCGCCGGTATCGTCACCCCTACCACCGAGCCGGAGGCTTGCCGGTGCGGGTATACGATCCTGCGACGACGACCGGTACGCACCTTTATTTCGCATCTTCAGGCTTTTCTGCAGAGTCACGTTTTCGTTAATCGCTTATCAAACGAGTGATAAGAGCGGCTAAGGATAAGAACGTGCATTGAATTACATGTTCGTGGTTTTAATGCGATCCGAACCGACGGTATCGGTGATTTTATTTACTTTTTTTGTACGGATAAATTATTTATCTGACAGTCGGGGTATGTAAAGGCGTGACATAAGGATAGTCGTTTCTGAATTGGAGTAATTTTATGTTCGACTAGTTAAGAGATGTAAAAATTACGCAACCGTTGGTCCAGCTACTGATAAGACCGTAGTATATAATAGATGTTTTTGACAATTTAAACAGTGGTTATGCTGATCGTTGTAATTCAGTTAATTTTGCATTTAATTTGTTTTGAAGGTTTTGGACACTTGTTATCTTTAATCGGATTATAAATAATATAGACCTTTTTTAAGCACCTCGATATTATTTTGTCGGTATTATTACACTGAAGGACTTCGTATTATTTTTTGCGGGATCATTTTTGATTAAAATAAAATCAGTTTGTAAAAAAAGATTTTTTACTTTTATAAGTGTCGGTCTATTACTTACGTTACCTTGCAATATTCATGTCTAATCAAGTTTTTATAAATAGTTGAACAAAAATTGAAGTTAATAAAATTAGTGTTGTTTACTTTATTCAGAAAATATCATCGAAATTTCAAAATTTTATAAAATTATTACATAAAATTTTATTAATTTTATATTCTTCTTGTGCCACTTAATCATTTAACGCGCCAATTAGGATACTGTCTCGTTCCTGAAATTGATTTCTTACATATTGATTATGGTCTTCGTAGATGAGTGTACAAAGTGAACGAATTGAATAAAAATGTATTTTAGATCCCATATTGATTCATCAGACGAAACACTTGTGAGAATATTCGTGTCATCGTGTTTAAGGCTCAGCACGGATTGATTGGCGTTTCCATTAAAAACTATTAAACTTTCTGGAGCGTCGTTATGCCATCGCAATCTGTTGGGAATTTAATGTAGAAAAGACTCGGGGAAACTTTATTCGCGGACACGCGAATTCCGGCAGGAAGTGCGCATCTGTGTCGTCATCGTGACATGATAAATTGCCAGATGACAAAGCAGAACTGGATCGGACGGTCGATAGTTAATTTTCTAATAGTTCCCGAAGCACCCCATTTTTACTCCGCACTCGTTAATTCCTTTTAATAAATTGGAAAATGGGAGCAAGAATTTATGCACTTAGGAGCGCGTGACAATTTCATTCAGCTTTTACGTTAGATCGTGCAATTTTATATTTTCCAGCGGAAACCAAATGCGCCGGTTTTGTCTCCTGAATTTTATTGCAGTTCCTTATTCGATTATGAATTTTTTTAAGTGTCGAATTGATATGCGAAAAATAGACAGCTTAAAGCCGATATTTTTCATTAAGGAAATCGGAGCGCGGGACAATTTCATTGAGTTTTTTTTATGTTAGATCGTACAATTTTTTATATTTTTCAGCGGAAATCAAATGCGCTGGTTTTGTTTCCCGTACATTTATAGCAGTTTTCTTTTAAATTATGAATTTTTTATGTGTCGGATTGATATGCGAAAAATAGACAGCTTAAAACCGGTATTTTTCATTAAGGTAATCGACTGGTTATTTCATTTTTATTTGCTCATTGAGACCGTAGAAAGAAATTTAACGGAAAGTCCGATAAGACTCGTTACAGAAATGCTGAATTGATTATATCTACCATTTAAAGTTTTCATGCACATTTTACATTTTACTCCAAGGTAAACAAGTTTATTTTTATTTTTGCGTTGTATTTTCTTTTTTTTTCTGCTCGTATTCGATAATTTATTTTTCAACGGATAAATTGAGCCTTTTAAATCTTTTATGGAGCGCATATATTATACGGGTTTAAAAAAAAGTAGTTTTTCCACGCGTAATGTACAGTTCATGAAGTGAGTACTTGAATAATGCAGTGCGCATTTCATTTCAATTGAAAAACTAGTCCATCATTACCGTAGCCCAATGACTGGATTCTTGACCTTAGTACGTTTCAATTTGCATTTGGGATTTAAGGATAATTGAATCATGAATGACGTCACATTAATATATTTTTTAATAATATTATTATGACTGAGTATTTAAAAAATACTTAATTTAATTTAATTTATTTTATTTAACTGCGGTTGTTATATGATGATTATTCACAATATTTGTAGAACATTGACCCATTAGTCATAGTTAATAAACAAAAATAACCTATAATGCAAGATAAACCGCATGAATAATTAGTGATAGCCTTTTCCTCAAGTTAAAATAAATTATAAATATTTGAATACGTGATTATTTTATTAGTCTCTTTCTGAAATAAATAATCAAAAAATTACATCGGTAAAATCTTTATTTGTAAAATCTGTAACTGAATTTTTTTCCGTGTATGCAGGTCACTACACACTGTGCTGACAATGTGCTTGTTTAGCAGTGATTCCATGATGATTACGTAGTGAACAGTGAAACGATGATATCTACATTTTTTTTGTTAATTGTGCATAAACTAACAACCTTATGCTGCTTGCAAAATTCACCTCCTTCTTATGCAAGAATTGTGCAATGAAAACGTGTCTACTTTTTTTCGGAAAATTGCAATCTCAATGTCGGCACTTAATAGAGTACTCATTAATTGTTGGTCGTCGTTGGTAGATTGAAACATAATGTTATTGAAGACTTTGTACAGGAAATTAATAATCAATGCTTTAATCCTTACTTCGAAGATAATTTTTGATAATACAATTTTAACGTGACAATTGAATCAAATGGCAAAAATGATAAATAATAGATTTTGTTTACTTTCCCTTTTTTTATTTAAGATGCTTTATACAATTTTTATATAAGATACATTATTCATTAAGTAAAAAAATTCAGATACATTGAAACTGCAATTTTTCGATTGACTTGGTATCATAAGAGTTTGTAGTATTTTTATCGAATCTGTTATCTTGTCTGTAACGGAGTCAATAAGGATAAAGATGGAAAATATTTTTCATTCACAAAAATTTTGATATCCATTAAACATTTTGATTTCGCGTATGAGATATGAAAGATTATATGGCAACTGACGGAAATGGCGATTAATATACATTAATTTGTCTAATTGTAATTGCGATGATCGCAACCGAGATAATCAACTGTCGAGCTATTATCTGACACGAAACCACCTCGTGGTCCGTGACGAAAATAAGCCTATTCCATCCGAAATAATCCTGATTATTTTTAAAAGCCTTAAATTTATCGAACTGAGAAAGGTCTTATTTTTGCAATTTATGTTTTGTTATTAAAAAATATACACTTAGCATTGTCCATGATGTCTCGAAAAACAAAGGTCAGAATTAATTCAAAAATACCTACACAGAAAAAGAGTTAAGGTATCAGTTAAAAGCAGTGACTCTTCATGTAAATTTCCTGAACGTTTTGAAAATTTTCATCCATCCTTTATTAAATATATCAAAAGAACTAATTTAATCGATTACTTGGTTTCTTATTTGATTGATAAAAGATAATTTACTGAATTCGCTTAATTAAACTTTAATAATTATTTTTATTAATTAATAAGATTGTGGACGAAGCCTTTGTTAATAGTTTTTTACTTTCTACGCATTACTAATCACTTTGGAAAGCTTATTATAATTATGGGAAAGTTCTAATGTACAATTTACGAAAAGTGTAATTAACTATCAAAAGCACACATTACATTTTCAACAACCACAAAAGCTTAAACTTTGGGGAAAACTAATAATTAAATCTCATTGAACTTACATCAAAGCTTCAAAGCTTACATACTATAAAATAATTACACAAACCACGCGTTACTTACAACACGTTACATCCTTTACTGTTTCCTTTTGTTCCTGCAAACAGACGTTTCATTGACCTTTCAATACAATAGCCATGCTTACCATTGCCCGGCGTAACTGCAATATGAATTTTCATTGAAACATAAAAAGAATACCTGCAATTTCCGCGTTCGCCTCAATTATCGACCAAATATTTATGCAGCGAATAAACTCGTCACATCGTTGCGTTGCCTCGGCGTAATTTTATTTAAAACCCACACATTATCGATTAACCCCGAGTGCAGCGTCATGCCGGAGAGTGACGGTGCAAGGTATACCCTTGCCCTGAGCGCAACCAATGAAAATGCATTTTTCAATACTGGTTTTCAATAAAAAAAAAGAATTCCTGCTATAAAAAAGGTAGAGTGGCTCGCTCTCACAAATTTGCATTCTCGGGCATTGAATTATTGAAAAAACCGAGAAGGGAGACAGGCGAAAAAAAAAACAGTAAAGCGATGCTCGACGAGGCATCAATTGGCTTGTATACGACCTAAATGAAGCCTCACGTTTCGGCATGGTGTTGGACTTTTGAATAATAAAATGTGGATCAGTCGGACGAAAGAAAAAATCGACGATGGCCCGCGGGGTTTTTGAGATTAAAGTATCGAAACGCGCTTTTTTTTTGCCGTATGAATTCTAAATCGATTTAATCGTCAGATTCTTTTTTTCGTTAAAGGTGACGTTTCATTATTTATTTGTTTTCATTCGCATTGATTTTTTACAAATTGGTGTATTTTTAATTTTGTTATAATAATATATTGAAGAATGAGCAGGAATAATGAGTTGAAGACGAATTAATTAAAAGAATTACTGCTAGTTTTATTATTAATAACACATACACATAAAATTATTGTTGTAGTGTTTTCTGATCCTTATTTATTCAGTCATAACTGTAGGACTTTCTAATTCCAGTTTTCCAAAAGGTCTGATAAATATTAAAAAATTTTAATCAAACGGCCAACAGAGACGGATAAAACCGCATTACGCATTATATTTTGTATTGGTCAAGAAAAATAATGAAGACTCTTCAGTCAAACGTTATTTCCAAAAGAATCATAATATAACAAATATTATTACTCCATCATGCAATATTCCCAGTTAGTTTAGCTGCAATTAATCTACAACTATACCAAGACAAGATGATTCACTTAAGAAATCTAGTAATCAAACTTTTAGTCGAGGTGCATTCGATCCACTAAAATTTATCGATTTTAATAAAAGACCAGATTCTAAATTTACAAAAGTAAAAGCTTTAACGAAAAATCGACAGCAGCCCTGAGCGCAATTAAATATCCTACCGTCCAACTTGAGTAAACATCGTAAAAGAAGTGTAAACGTCGGTGTACCTATACCTCGTTCCTTCTCTTCGAAGATCGGAGAAGAAGAAACGGTACTCGATGGCATCTCCAGTCGCCATGAAAGTTTTCCGCGATCGCGCTGAATTTATTATGATTGCCTAATTAGGCGGCGCCTGAGCGAGCGCGAGCTGCCTCATTACGTCGTTTTATTTGGCAACTGGGGCTTGCACAAGGACTTTTCCAGCGCCGCTGCGGTAACCTCGCCGCCGCTGGAAAAGTCCTTGCGACCGATAATTAGGCGCGATGCTGGACTTTTCCGATGCTTGCTGAGCCGGTACGAGGAAAATTCTGAGAAGGGCGGATTTTCCGATGACGTCGAGCCGCTGGTATTGGGCGCATGGACAAATCCGGTCTTATCTATTCGCGGATTTGTGCAAATGTCCTTTCCTTAAACTACCCGAAAGATATCCAGTGTATTTGTTTATTCTAAAAGGAGCTTTTTATTTAAAATACAATGCAGGATTTTTATTATCCTTTAAAGTTCGATTGATTTGCTTGTATACCATTTTTATCATTACCATTTTCGTTTAATAACTCATAAATTATTTAGATACTACAGTATTAATTATGTGATTTAAAAGCAATGTGTTCGTAATCTTTTTTTTTAAATCGGACGTATATGCGGTAAGAAAATGTCGAAACTTTATTTCTTAACAAATAGAATAATATTTTTAATAAGTTACCTATTATTCGTTTAAGTAGTTTTTACTTTGTTTTTCTCTTGATTAAGGTCCTTCACTCAAAAATTGATTATTAAAAAAAATAATAATTTTTTATTATTTAAAAGAAGGTCTTGGTTAGTGGCTTTTAAAAACTAAAATTAAAAATGAATCTTATATTAATTATTAGAGTAGATTCGCCTTTATAACAGTTACTTTTCGCAAGCATAATTTATTGCATGATCAATAAAGATGGCAGAGTTCTAGTTGAGAATGTATTATTTATCATAACGAAATAAACCGGTTTTCGAGCTGTACTTCCAGAAAAATAAAGTAGCATATACCGAAGTATGAAAGTTGAAACTGCAAGAAATATCTACACCATCAAGGTTATTTCACATAAAAAAGCGAATGTAATTCTCTACTAAAAGTTTTTTTTTATAGGTGTAAGAATAATGATGGTAAGAAGGTGTCATAAATTATAAAAACGGGAGAGTTAGCAATCCATAGTGCTATCGGCTATTCCTTTCTAAAAAAAAAAATAAAAAAGAAGGTCTGTAGACGAAGAAACTAGCCACTAATTTTCGTCAATAGTCTTAAACTTCACGCCTAATGTACGGTTATTTATTGTACACTGTAAAACACACTTTTAATTGTTCGCGATATACTAGCACAATTCACTCGTAAAATATTAATTAGCATGCACCGTTAAAATAATAACTGCTCTAAATAATTAAAAATGGACAATAATTACACCAATAACAAATAATTAATACCATTTTTTTTTTGCAATAAAACGGAACTTTTTTCCGCATTAGTTGACATTGTATAATTGTTCTCCCGGAACTCGCGTGAAATTATATCTTGTTTTTTTTTTTTTTAATTAAAATTAAAATTTACATTCCTCAAATTTTTAAAGTCAACCAAGAAATACAAGCTACAATTTCAAACTTCAAAAAGGTAAAGCACCAAAAGAAAAGCATAAATCGCGTATTTAAAAGCGTGAAAGCAGTGCACAGTCGGCGTGATAAGTTCACGTGCGGAGTGGAAAAAAGGCCGGCCGGCTGACACGCGAGGTCAGAGAAAGAGTCGCGATGAATGGAAACGCGCGAGGCATTCGCCATCGATCGACGATCCGACAATTGGCCGCGAATTGAGCCAATAAATTCTGCGGGGTTCGTTGTCTTCGAGCGTGGCGCCGTCAATATTTATCTCCTCCGGCCGAGCTCGCGCGCGCAACGAGCCGCCGATAGCCGAGCTAATCCGCTTGCGGGCATTAGCGCCGATCGAATGTTTAGATACGCGTTACTGCTGGGTTTAGAGTCCACTTTTTTTTGCATTTTCTTTTCGCCAGCTGGAAATTAGCGGCCATGAAAATGTTGGGCCGGAAATTTAGTCGTCGAGGCGCGTGCTTTACGGAGTTCCGCTTTTAAGGAAAATGACTGCAGCCAAAACCATCGCGCTTATCTATATAAAAGAAACTATTTTCTTTTATGTGCCTCTTTTAACCAATCTGGAACAAATAGGAACACTTTAAGGACAAATAACAGGTTGCGCTTTCGCAAATTTACAACCTAATGTTTAATGTCTATGTGTATAAGTGTAGAAAATAAATCAGAAAGGGATTTAATATTTATTGACACATTTATTTAAAATAAATTGTAGAAAAATTAGAGAATTTTTAAATTATTTAAATCTATTATGTAATAAACGAGTATAATGTACTTCTTTGATTGTTTAATGCGAGAAGGTTTCGAATATTGACGCCATTCAACCGGATACTTTCTCATTAACCAAACAAACTGCTTTTTTAAATATTTAACAACATCCTGTCATCGTTTTCCTTTTTTTTAAAGAAAGGTTTGTTTCAGTTCTTCGCTTTTGCAAGTTGAAAAGCACTTTACTCTGCCAACACGGTGATAATGAAATATTTCGATTTCCCACGTTCAAGTTAAACATTTGTTTTTAATCGGGTGGCCAAGTATTACACACGTTTAAAAATAATTAGCAGCGTCCGATGAATTAAAAAAAATTTTAGTGACTGTCACGTATGTTTGAAATATTCCTCCGTTGAATTACGAAAACATCGTTATTCCTCTACTCCTATAGGATGACAAAAAAATAATGATATTATGTTGATATCTTATGTAAAAGGAGAAAAAGGTAGAATAAAAATACATCGAACGTGTGTAATCTTTGTATATATAATATATTTATATATATTATTTATATAGTTTTTTACAAGGCACAGGTAGCTTACACACTTATTTTCTCTTATCGCACTGTACATCGCCCACGCGCAACTATTGCTTTTTACATTCAATCCGAATGATTACAATGTGATCTTTCTCCCTCCCTTCACTTTCCTCATCGCCTATTTATAATACGCACACACATCCTGCATCGCCTATACGCTCGCATTATCATACAAACGGTACAAGAGCTTTCATTACTTTACAAAAGTTCGTTTACCTATAGGCGCTTTTCGTCACTTCGCTTACCGCCTCGTCGTCTTACTTACTTCATCGTACTCGACTTTTAATCGACGCTTCGCTTTTGTCGTCGTACTTCCGGTACTTCTACGCGCAGTTTGATGCGCTCGATAATTTTTTTTTCAAGGGTGTAATACAGTTTGCGAACAAGTGAAAAAAAAAACAAGTGCGCCATTATTTGTTACGCGAAAATAAGTGGTTCGTCACTCTACACAAAAAATCGCAATATCGATGCAGCTATATATACGCAATATCGAGGAAAAGTTCAATTTTTGGCGATTGACTGTGCAATTGCGTACATCAGTGGAGAGGTTTCATTTGCGTTTTTTTTCTCGCTCGGTGAAATGAAATCATGCCTCTTCAATTTAACGCGGGAAGGGCAAAAGAGCCGTTGCCGATAAAATTGGTCAATTAATTTTTATTTGCTCGCGCATTTGGGTTTGCAAAATTTTACATGCGTTTCGCCCTGGCATTAATATTTACAACTCAGTTTACAACTCAGCAATCTGTAATCAAAGTGATTATTGAAAAAACATTCTAATTAAAGAATCAATAAGGAGATTAAATTCTTTTGTTCCTTTTTCTTCATGATTGTTGGTGACTAGTGCGGTCGTACGAAGTCGTAGTGATATATCGTTCCGATAAAATCTTCGCCCTGGACGTAACAAGTTCATAACTAAAAATGACTTAAGGAGACGTTTATGCACACGCGTAAAGTGCATGCATGAAGGTGCACTTACGTAAACCGAAGTACTTCCTGATAATAAAAAAGTTACTGTTACTGGCAAATCTGAAGTGGAAGTCGAAATTGTTAAATAAATTTGAAGGCTATTTTTAATCTTCGATCAGCTAACTGTTGTTATAAAAAAAGGAAACACCTATAGTACTTTTAAAAATAACTATATATTAAATAATTAAAGAATAAATTAAAGAATATTTTGTTTATCAAATTACAATATTTATTTAAGGCGCCAATTTTACAAGTGAATTGATAAGTTTTTTTTTAAACAGGCGTGATCCAGTTTTTTCTCAGTTATTGAGCCCAGAAATAACGGTGACATAGATTGCTTCAGGCAAATGCATTATCCTGTTTTGAGGTTGCTGATAATTTTTGGGAGCAGTAATTACTCGGTGAATTCATTAACAATAATGGATCCCTGAAATTTTAACTTATTGAAAAACACATTATTTTTTAAGCCTTTGAAATTATAACACTTTACCATTCTGCTTTTGCAGATTGACTGAAGAGGAATTAAAAATAAAATATATTATTAATAGATTATTAGCTGTAAAACAGCTAATAATCTATTAATAATATATTTTATTTTTAATTCCTCTTCAGTTTGTGTAAAGTTTATATTTTATTTTTAATTCCTCTTCTGTTTGTGCAAAGTTTATAGACTAGCGCAAGAGGTACATGAATCATGAATATGACCTTTCTTATCTCAAAAGAGTATGAAGATCAATGTGAAAAAAAGATTCACGTTAAATTAAATTTAATGAATGATTACCACTTAAACTTGAAAGTGTATTAAGAAATTGACACGCTTATTTTAAGTCTTAAAAATGAATTAATTATGATTTAAAAAATGTTTTAAAACAAAGGCAGTGAAACTTTTTCGTATCTGTCACATATCAACGATAATTTTTGTTATCTCTTCAATTTGTTCAAACTTTTAATTCCCATTAAAAACGATAATGCAAAATCTAATTTCTCACAGTGCTCGAATTGAAAGAAATTATTAAGTCACTCAAACGTTCAATCGAAAGATAAAAAACAAGAAGAAATGCACCATTCAAAATACGCGGGAAATCGATTTAATATTTGCCCGTCGCGCCTCGAGCTAAAGCGATTCCTCCAAATTAAAGCGGAATCCGCCGTTCCAATCAAATTTTTCGACAAGTCATCGCCTCTAAACTATTCTCCGTCGCGGAGTAAGAGCATCGATCCAGCATCCAATTTGGATAAGCAGCGGCCGCAAAAAGGATTCGTCTCCTTTCAGCTCCGGCGCATCGCTTTAATTCACGTCCTCGGCCGTAGAGCCGCGCGAATAAAAGGGAAGAGAAAAAATAGACGTTATATAGCGGCAGTGCCAAGCGAGCGCGCCGACCGGTCTACATGCGAGCGCGCGTTTTCGCGAGAGAGAGAGAGAGAGAGAGAGAGAGAGAGAGAGAGAGAGTCCGGGACTCCGCGAAATTATGATTAATGCGCGCAGACATCCGCAGTAATTTAGAAAATTGCCCGGCGCGCCGGTATATAGCGCGACCTCGTGCGGCCACCGACGATCTTTTTTACGCACGCTCGCGGATTCTCGAATTTTATGCTTGTTCGCCGAGGTTTGCCGTGAGGTTTTTATTTTTTTTCCTCCCTACTTTTTGCTGCGCGGCCGTAGCACTCTGGCTTTGCGATTTCGGGCTTTAGGAGCGATGGGTTTTTAAATTTTTTCCCGGTGAAGAGTAGGTCAATTTTGTTTTGAGCTGCTTACGTTTCTGGTGCGACAACGAGAGTTTCGCGTGCTTGGACTGCAGGTTTAAATATAAATAAAACATTGAGTAATTTTTTCTCATGTAAAAATATAAAGTAAGCCAAACTGAAATTATTATTCTCTAAAACATATGTTCAGTCTATGTAGACTGAAAAAATGTTGTAGATTCAACTAAAATTTTGTTCAATGTTCTTTCTAGAATTATTTTGTTGATTCAACTCAATACTTAGTTAAATTAACATAAATTTTTTGTTAAAGATTCGATCTAGTTAGATATTTAGTTAATAATTTAATAAAATCTTTGGTAGATTAAGCTAGTTGTTTGATAATTGTGAATTAAATAACATTTAAATTGGATCTTCAACATTTTTGTTCAATGTTGTATATTTTGTTAATTGATGATTATTCAGCTCCCATAAAAGCTTCTGCATTTGAGGGGCTGCAAGTTAAACCACTTCTATTCGTTGAAAAGTTATACATCCAGTTAAATATGAGCTTTACTTTTTTACCTTACCCAAGTTTTCATTCGGCGCACAGAAATTGTCTATATAAAAAGGTTTATTTAAAAAAAAAAGTTATTATTGCAGCCTAAATCCAGTACAGCCCGCGGATCACTTCATGGTCGCCGTATTCGATAAATGATTTTAAGTCTTTTTTCTTCTCAAGAAAAAAAAAATTACTGCTGTTGCCTGAATCTAAAGCAGAATCCAATGCAGGGGGCCTAGCGTGGGATTACGCGCCGTGGTGATTTCGTCAATCTCATTACACGTCGCGCTTGGCAGTGTGCCCGCTGCTCGCGTCGCTTTTCTCCCCCACCAGTCGGCGCGCCGTGTACACGTTATGCGCTCGTAAGCCGATGCGTTTTCGCGAGCTCCCCGTTAATGAAGAGGGGCAGACTCGCTCCCTCGTCCCCAGCCCTCCGGATTTCGATGATGCATGCCAATGACGCTGGATCTTCGTGTTTTTCGGGAAAAGACGCGATTAACTCCGCTCGACCGTGATGAACGAAGTGCGCAAATAAAATTATTTACTTTTTATTACTTTATTTGCTTTATTTCAATCGTATTTTTGAATAAAACATGCGTTTTATTAAAAAAACGTATGGATTACTTCGTATTTTAATTTATCGAATTAATTTTGTAAAATAATTGTTTATTAAAGTAACGATTAATATTAATCAAAGTATAATTCATTTTTTAAAATCAATGTCTTTTATCGACTGTTTTTAAAAGATGTAAAGCGACGTTTAAAATAAAAAGAAAAACTGATTTAACGATTTAAATTTTGATAATACATTATGTCGATGCTTATTAGGATATCATATTTTTTGTCTCGATAATTCGGAGTGAACAAGACTTGTTAGTCAATGATGAATACAAGTAACTTTCGGTATAAGGGAGAGTCGAAAGAGATTAGATATTCGACCGCAGACGGGAGGGAATGGGATTCAAGGATGGATTTTATTATCGGCGCGCGCGAGGTAATCGTGTTGCAGAAGCGATTAAAAGCTTGTTTGGCTAAATAGAGACTTTACGTGCAGGTGGTTGCGGCGAATCGATCGAGCGCCTCGATAACAATACCCGCGTGGCAAAAGGGATTCAAATTTCTGGATCTCGAGTGCATTATTATTGCGATAATGCACTGCTAACGAGTTTGAATACCTCTCATTAAGTATGGATGTATTTTCATCTCGACTATTTTTTTTGTTCTTGTTTTGTTATAATAAAAGTTAATCTTTTGCTTTCTCCTAGAGGAAGCTTTTTTTTTGTTTGTAGAAGTGGTTTAATTCAATATAATCGATCAAGGAAATCAAATTGTACGTTATAGCAATTTAATTTCTTAGAGATTTTTTTAAAACTTTTACTCAAGATTATATCACTCCGTGAATTTCAAGTGCTATTAAAATGGAATGACATTGCTTTTCTATGAATGAATAAATGAAGTGCACCACTCGTATACTTGATCGTATAGATAATTTTTTTACGCTTTTTAATTAAAATGAAGTACGCTACTTACTAATTTGTTGATCAACCGTTAACCTAATAACTATTAAAATGAAGGGCTCGATTTTAACCAAATACTTATTTAAACATTTATTACCCTGTAAATCTGAAAATGTGAAAATTCACTTAGAAAATGTGAAAATTCGTCCACACTGTGAATCAGTGGACGACGATTTTCCAAGTGAATTTCACATTTTCACATTTTCAGATTTAGAGAGTATAAGCTTCTTTGACGATTCCATCTGAAACATCTATTAATCAAACAAATTACTTCTTTAAACGCTTCGAACATCTTGACATCGTTTCTTCAATAGAAAATTAATTTACTTTGTCTTAAAAAAAGTACCTGCAATCGCACCTTCCTTGTGCTCCAATTGCGCAAACGCACTATTCAAGCGTGCTTAAAGCATCATTAAATATCCAAATGCAAACGAGAATAAATTTTCTCGACTTGATAACTGAATTTAACGTATTAACGAAGTATAATCAATCGCTTATCCGAACGACTCTGAAGGGGGGAAGGCCGAAATCGCGCAGCGTCAGGCCGCGTGTCCGGCAACAAAAGAAGCGCGCGAGCGTCGCAAAACGATCGATCGTAAGCTCCGCCGACGTCGACGACGGCAAAGAATCGTTGACCTCGATCCAGGCGCGCCGTCCGTGCGAGAGAAGACGACGACGACGACGAGGACGGCAGAGGAGCGGAAGCTCCCGGCCGGCCTTTGATTCAACCCTTCCGCGTGCAAAAGAGCCGTCGCGCCCTTTCATCGCGCACACGACGGGCCCGATCGAGCGATCCGGGAATTTATCCGCGATATTCCTTCCTCCCTCCCTCGGCCCTTTCTCAAACCGCCGTTCTTTATTTTTAGCGGCTCTCTTTCTTGTCTCTCCTCGTTAGTCGAGTCTCGGGTTCTCATACGCGATTCTTGGCTTTCTCTCATGCTCTTTTTTTTTCGTCGTAAGACGCGACCTTTTGTGCCAAGGATATGTGCGACTTCGGGAGAATATCTTCTTCTTTTTTTTTTTTTTGTCCTTTTGGTCGAGGATAATTGTTTGCGGGAGGGGCGTTGTATTTAAATTTTAATGGTTGGTGCGGCGTGCGGTGTTCATTGTTCGGGCATGAAAAGAAGCTTCACATTGACGTCTTCTTTTGGTACTTTTTCTTTTTTTAAATAGATTGTCTGTGATATCTTGCGCTTTACTTTCATTGTCGATATTTTTAGAGAGTATATTTGGGTGGCAGATATAAAAAAAGATTCCGATAATGCGAGAGGATTTACAAATGGAAGTAGCCATGATTTCATTACTGTCGCTTTGCCCCTTTAAAAAGCGACTTCTATATTTAAATTTAAACAAAAAAAAAACATGAGTTCTTATAATTTAACAAATATTAGAAAAGCTTCGTTGTTACATGCATTAAACCAAATTAATATAAAAGCAACTTAAATATAGTACACATATTTACGTATTTTTTAAAATAATAATTACATCTAAAATAAACATCTCATTTTTTAATAAAAGAGTAACAAAAAGGTTTTTTTTTTCAAAAATTAATTTATTCATAAACTTAACATTGAACAGCTCGCGGAGCCGTTTTCGAGTTTCACCGGGGTGCAATTGTCATTTTGCGGATAAATCGACTCGGGAGAGCTACCGAGCGAAACAAACAAGGCGAGAGTACGACGACGACGAAGGTAAACGACGGACTTAAGAGACGCAACGACACGGAGTATCAACAGAGCCCCGGGTGAGAATTGATTGGCCTTAGATAAAAGGTTACGTGTATAATATAATGGCAGTTTGCTTCGTGTCGCGGTGAGTGTGTCAAAATAGCGATATATTGGCTTCTTTAGAGTATACCCCAGGCGATTAAAAAATTTCTGCCGATTTTGCAGCTTGTTATTCTCCACAGTGGGAAATTGTCGTAGGAGGAAGCGACGAAAGTTCGGACGAATCGCCGAGGATCGAAGTCGTTGCAGGCGATTCTAATTCAGTTTTCAGTGATTCTTATTTTTTTTTTCTCTTTGCAGATCATCTAATTTAAACGCTATTTGCTTTGTTTTTTTTTTCGTAAAACGGAGTACTGAACTTTTAAACGTTCACTTTCTACACGCTTATCAGTTATTACAAAGATTCTTATAATTGTACAGTACAATGTCAATGATACAATATAGACTCTGCGTTAGATACAATAATTTTCATGCTCTCTTTGTTACCGTTACTCTCACTTTGCGCTGTTCAGTATTTTCTTTTTCAATGCACTGAGAAGTTTTAGATATACCGACTAAATGGCCATTCGATTTTTTTCTTCAATATTTCTTTTTTACCGGAAGATATTTAAGTATTTGCATAGAAATTAAGGAATTACATGGACTCGAAGTTTGTTTGGTGATACTTTGTCTTTGTTTAAGGATAAATTTTTATCGTCGTTTAAGAATTACGCAACGTTTTAAAGTTTCGAAAACATTTTTTCACGTTCAAGTGATATCATTTAATTTTTATTTATTTTTTTTTTTTTAATTAACCGATTTTGCACTAGTCACACAGTTGGTTACAAAATTTATTTGAATTTAAGTTTAAAAATAATTATCGAAGAAAAAAAATCGAATCGCTGCAATTTTCACACTCAAGTACTCTTCGCATTTACCTTTCTTATAGAATAAATAATCGTTTATTACGATAAAGTTTTCTTGTCTAATAATTTCGATTTTCTTTATACACCGATCGAACGAATTTACAAAAAAAAAATGCTTTGCTTCGTGTACACATCTCCACCAAAGCACCCTTCCCCCTAAATTTTCTTTTCTTTTATTGCTTATTACTTGTTTTCTGATTGCTGTGCAAAGGCTTGGAAAAGGGAGAAAACTTTTCTTTCTCGCGGATCCTCCCCGCGTTGGGTGGCGTTGAGGTTTTTTTCCTTTCAATTACAAAGGAGGGGATCCTCCACTCTCATCAAGTCGCGAGTACTTAAGCTTTGCAAAAAAAAAGCGACGTTTGCACATCCTTTATTAAATGCGTCGCGGCTTCGTAAGAGCTGCAATTACAAGGGGCGCTTAATAAAGGGCCCAAAGTAAATCCCCCAGTTTAAATTTATTTTAAAGGGCGACTTTCGAATTTATTTTAAAGCCGCGTCCACGAAGCCCGCGAGATTACGCGAGACGTAAAGACGCTTTAAATCGGTAATCAGCGGGAATTTAGCAGTCGTCGGACCGTACCGATTGTGACGAGCTACGGAGGGAGAGAGAGAGAGAGAGAGAGAGAGAGAGAGAGAGAGAGAGAGAGAGAGAAAGATAAAAAGAGAGAGAGAGTGAAAGGAAAAAAAGAAAGAAGGCGGAAAGGAGCCGAGCGGACGAAGGAGACGGCAATCCGAAAGTAATTTATGAAGCCCCCCCCCCTCCTCCCCCTAACGCCCGTCTCCGCTTTTGCGAGAAAGAGACCGGGCGCGAGGAATCCCATTGTCGGACGAATTCTCTCGCCGCTCACGCTAAACGACGGAGAGCCGAGGAGGAGGCTGGCGCGCGCGCCAGTAGATAAAGACGGCTCCGATCGGACGGAGCGGAGGCGAAATCCCGGACACCGCCTCGGCTCCTAAATTAATCACAGTTACAGCAATTTACATAACGCGTCCATTGTCCGGAGATGAAAGGAAATCTTTCTTGCCTCGCTTCTTCTTTTTTTTTGTTCCTCGTTTCGTCTTCTTTACTTTCTTTTATTTTTTTTTTATTTTTTTTTCGCAGCCCCCGTTTGCTCGTCGTCCGCTTTCTCGACCGCCTGGTACGTCGAAGAAATCTAATAGACACTTTGAAGTCTCCTTGCGGAGAATTACTTTCATCGGGGCGAGTGGAGGAGCGCCCGTGTAATTGGTGATTTTGCATTGGGGCGTTGTTGCGCGCGCGCGTGTTTGTCGCACTCGACCGGGAGATCGATTTCCATTACAAAGTTTCGCCCGACCCTTTTACGCGGCGTCGTGGTCGCCTCTCTGATCGGCGGTTTCGAGTAATCAGTTGTTTTTTGAAGGAATTCAACAAGCTTGCCGGACTTGTACTGTATTCCGAGGAGTGCAGTTTAAATTAAATTTTTTTTTTAACGGTGGATTGTTTAAGTATTTTTTTCATTTACATCCTAAATGATAATTTAGCTGATGATTTTTATAGAATGGATAAAAAGAAGTAAAAGAAAAGGAACATTTCGCGGGATTCCTTAGAATGAACCATATTTCACAGTATTCTCGCGAGAAAGAAAAAGCACATCTCGCGTGATTTTCTTGCAGAAAAACTCATTTCGCTTGACTCCCGCGAAAGAAAGTATATTTGAGAAGCTTCTTTGGAAAATCCATAAAATGTCTTTTTTTTTTAAAGCAGCCCCGTGAAATCTATTAGTCTCCGCGGGTAGCCTGAAATGAGTCTGTTTTCACCGGCAAATTAAAACGTCTTTTTTTTAGACGCGACGATAAATCTTTTTTGAAACAGTCACATAAACGAAATTACGAGTCCACCTTTATATCAGGAATCTGGAATCAATAAAACAAATATTTGCCGGCATCTCACGATTAATGTTTTCGTAGTTGCAACTTGGTGAATTCCGGGAAAACACTTAAGCCCCGCGAAAGCACATTTAGATGACGATAAATTCCGGCAGTCGATAAAATTCGGCGATTCCTCAAAGTGTCCGTTAGAAGGTCACTCGGAAAAGAAGCAATGGCAGTTTTTCTCCCTTTCCCCTTCTCTGCGAGCGGCGAAACTTACACTACGTCATCTATGAATGTATTGCGTTGGATCACTTCCTTAATATCGTTACCCTCGAGATTATCTATATACGTACTTCCTCGCTCACTCGCACTCTTTTTCTCGCTCGTTCGCACTCACACCGACACACTCGGAATCTGCGCCAAAGCAAGAACTCGCAGCCGCAGATTAAGGACATAACTCACGGCGCCTTCGTCCTAAAGCTTACATAATAAATCAAGGTTCCCGCCTTTACTTTCTCTCGCCCATCCGCTTATACACACGTACGCAGTCGCGCGTTTACAGCCTCTCCTACTCTTCCACCCCCGCACCCCCATTCCTCCCTCTCCATCTTTTTTTATTTTCCTCATTTTCTCCACCTCCGGTTATACCATCCTCTCACCCTCTGCGCGTAACACGTATAATATACGTTAAATGATCCCCGGCTGCGCGCGACGCTCGTGTGTCCATGATATGGTCTAACCCATAATTGTTTATATATTGTATATTTCGTTAAACCTTACCTTCGTTAGATTTATACTCCTAAATCCTTATCTTCGTAAATGCCTCATTCTCTTTTTCTTTTCGCCCTGCGCAATTATCGTACCTCCCTCGCTTCTCACGGCGCTAATGTGCTCGCCTCGAGTGACCCCGAGTTGAGAGTGCAATTTTACATCTGGGTAGTTATCGTATATTAATTAACGGTATTGCCTAGGAGCTACGTCGGTATAAAAACCTATGCGGAGCGGCGCGCGCCAAGCGAGATTCACCGCTTCTTTATCTCTCTCTTTTTTTTTTTAGAAATTTTCAAGTTTACTTATCGCTCGTAAGAACAGTCGCTCAAAGTAATTTCTACATAGTAGTTCGTAAACAGGAAAGTCACAGTTCAGTCACGACAATGACCTCCCACACCTTTAGCGCACGACAAGTGTGTTTCGACTAGCAAAAAATCAAATCTGACCCGGGAATCACCTCGGACCCATCGGTGCAGCCTCACCGATTCGCTGTGAAGGTACAACCGCAGCGCTGGTGGAGGCGAACTGTTAGGATCGACCGCGCATGCGCAGTCCGACACTCGCCGCTTCATGCATGTATATGTATATTATTTATAATTGCGACGACCAGCGAATCTTTGGTGCACGAGCCACCGCTGACTGCCTCACCTGTTCGGCAGGGGCGGTTGGCTATTTTCGTCGATTGCTTTTCGGAAATATCATGACCGGCTTCTACGGCACTGGCGTTCAAGCTTAGAATCACCTGAACGTGGCCAGCAGCAGCGTCAGCGCTGACAGGATCAACAACGGCGACTTGCCTTGGCTGCTTGCACCGTCCGCACATTGCCCTGGAATAAACAAAGATAATGATTTATTAGATTATTTTTTGCAGATTGTGTCGACATGATTATGACTGTATATCACTATCTGATAATTGCTCTTCCGAGTTCAGAGCTTTTTTTTTGTTTCGTGTGATCGTCCCATTGAGTCTCTAAATTTGTTGCATTGGAATCCAACAATTATGTGGAAATTATGTTGCTAGAATATTTGTATTTAATGAAAATTAATTATTCAATTTATTATTGTGTGTACAGGAAGTATCAAAGCCAACGGTTACTTCTCAGTTCATTAATAAAGCAAAAGATCTTTTAAATGAGATAGAATTTTTAACACTGGGAGCTGGAAAATAGGAAGAAATATGAGTAATTATGGGAAAAAAATAATCATGAGACGGTTTACTATACTAGAATTAATGCAATTTCTATAGGAGTTTTAGAAGTATGAACAGAGCCGAAAGATTACAAGTAAAGCTCAGGAGCTTTTTCTGCAAAAATTATGGAGCTTTTCAAGCAAAAAGTTTCCTCTGCAATCGTCCAGATTTTTCTGTAAAAATTCACACGATTCAAACTGTTCCCCGTCTATCTTTTTCCACGTAAGTTATATGGCGAGCTTCAGGACAAGCTTTACGAGAAATTTTTCCCAGTATCTCATTAACTTTTTTCAATCTCCCAGAGTATCAAAGTCATTACATATCCACAGTTTAAAATAAAAAAAGCATCGGCTCCAATAAACGGTTTACATTATGCATGAGGATAATAAATCAATCACTGGCACAAAATATAACATAGAATCAGATTTTTCTGTAAAAATTCACAGTATTTAAAACTATCCCCAGTCTATCTTTTTCCACGTAAGTTATACGGCGAGCTTCAGGACAAGCTTTACGAGAAATTTTTCCCAGTATCTCATTAACTTTTTTCAATCTCCCAGAGTATCAAACACGGAGAAGATTTTTCCATTAAAAATTACTATAGTTTTACCTAAAGCGCGGACAAACTGGAACTATCAACAAAATTAGTATAATAACCAGCAAATTTTACTATAGTTGTACTAAATATGACTATAGTTATATTAAATTTTACTGTATTTACAGTAAAATTTGCTATTCATTATCGCAATTTTTTTTGACAGTTCCAGTTTGTCCTCGCTTTAGGGAAAACTATAGTAATTTTTAATGGAAAATTTTTCTCCGTGAAGTCATTAAAAATCCAAGTTACAGTTTAAAGAAAAAAAAAAGAGCACTGGCTCCAATAAACGTTTCACATTATGCAGCATAATAAATCAATCAATGGCACTAAATATAACACACTAATCGATTGACTTACCGGTGCTCGTGGCGTTGAAAGCCAGTAAAGGGGGTAGCGGGGGTATCCCGCGCTGGCAGGCGACGGGGCTGGCGGTGAGGCTGACGACCCCGCCGCTCTCGCGGTACATGAAGCAGAGCCGGCGGGTGTTGCGGTAGGCCTGGGGCCGCGAGCCCTCGGGTCCGCTCCAGGCGGTCGGACTGCGCCGCGCCAGCGGCGTCGCTATCACGAACTGCGTGCCCTCGGCATCGAACCAGCGCCCGTGGCACGAGTACGCTGAAACGCACAAACAGACGATAATTAGGGCTATGCGCTCGCCACCGCACCGGGGACAGATGGATCTTAGTGCCGCGATCCTATTGGCACTGCTGCAGCAGGACGTTAATGGCTCGGCCGAGCTAAGCGCGCCGGTAGATCACCTATCCGACTTTATGGTGGGGGTGGGATGAGGAGGGAGACTCTCGTGATCGGTTGTTAAGGACGGATTGCCTCGAACGAGAGGACGTAACAAGGAGAGCGCCCATAATTGGCGGTCGGCTTATGGAGAGTCATATTTGCGAAAATTTCGCGATGATGCTTCCGCGCGATGGGCTACCGGATGAGCTTTACCTCAGCGTAAATATTTTCAGAGATTTTTTTTTTTCAGATTACTTTGATTTTTAGACGCACTGTCGAAAAATTGTTTTCTAATGTACTCTTAATAATTAGTAATCTCTTTATTTATGAATAAGTGAATATCATTTCGAATGAGTGAATATTTATATACTTATTCTATGCGATAACGCGGAGAGAAATGTTATAGTAAAAATTAATATGCTCCGTAGGAACAGTGGTACATACTCGACCTATGATGATTTTTACTATAAAACAGTAAAAATTGCTATGTACGTAATAAAAAATTGCTATACGTTGAGTATTTCCCACTGTTCTATGGAACATAGTATGTAATTTTTACTATAACATTTCTCTACGTGAAGTCTTCCTCGTATAATCAAATAAGTGAAAGACTTTTAACATAGAGTAAGTATACATTCGTTAATTCGAAATGAAAATTGAAAGATTCGATATCGCTCTAAATATTATTATCTTTTTATCGGGTGTAAATAAATTTTTGGTAATTAGGTGCCTGTTCAATAGTGCAAGAATTTTTAATCTATACTTCTTGCATCATTACTTGGAACAACACAAAGCGACTGATCTTAAATTACTTTTGGTTTCTAAGTAACAAAGAAAATTTTAATGTCAGTTAGGTAAATTTCTAACCACGTATTTTTAAATTTCTTTGATGTAATTCTATTATCGCGAGAAGACTATCTAAACACGGAGAAAAATTTTCCATTAAAAATTACTATAGTTTTCCCTAAAGCGAGGACAAACTGGAACTATAAAAAAA